>JAHLJT010009419.1:72413218-72447750 GCA_031308135.1 Acheta domesticus | reverse complement strand
AAGATGTAAGACAATAAACGCTGTAACATGAACACCGATAATTATGTTTTAGAAAAGATTGTGACCTACTCAGTAAAGTATTCTCACATACAAGTACACTTGTACACATTATGCTCTGTCATAACAAAAGACTTCTCATACAGAACAATATTACTGACATACTTTTCTCTCCGAAGAAATTTTTTGCTTTATTGAGTGTGTATCGAGTCATTGTTGAGATCGAATGTTTAATCAATGCATTTAATTTTTATTATTTCTGTTGAAAGAGACTATTGGCTCGTATTTATGTTCATGAACGGAACATCCACACGCCGTGGATACATGGTATTTGTTGAAAATCAGAGCAAACTTAGATTGAAAAATGAAAGCAAAGATTCCTTACATTATGTTCAAGACCTGAGAGGCAAGAAGAGCATTTCATAAAGTATGATTGAGAAATATGTGTTGCGAATTCATCCGATAGTGCAAATATTCGATATAAGTCGAGGGGAATAGACGACAAGAAGGGGCACTTCCATGTCCAAGTTGATCTTCAATTTACTATTCTCGAGTCTGCTTTTATATTACCACTCGGTCTGCTTTTATATTACCAAAATATACCAGAGTTTAATGTGCTTAGAAGTCTTATGACTTCTTAGTACTTGAGATGAGATAAAATTAACTGTAGTTCTCATGAATAATTATGTAAATCGCTGTGCTAGCGAAATAAAACTGGGGAAATTAAAAGGAAAAACATCATAAAATTTGCAATTTCATTAACATTTTCACTTAAATTTGTGGACTGAAGATTCTTTTATTCAGATGGTGAGGAAACGCATGCCATAGTGGCGTGCAGTTCTCCATTGCTTTGTCTTTGAATAAGAGGGTTTACTTCCGTGACTAAACAATAATACCTAAAAATTTCGTAACATTTGTGGGTACCTGATTTTTATTGCTTACCATTGCATTGCCACTCGTTCATCATTGTCCTCTGCATTCCCAATCATCATGATCATAATTTGAAATGAACCATAACAGAAAAGGCGAAAGAACCGAGTATCTCCTAGACCAGCAGATGTTAAATTCCTAATTCCATAAAAAGTTGTCAAGCATGAATATTCGATTCGCGGAACTTGAGGCCTCTGCGAAGGTGACATATTTAAAAAGGAAGTTGAAAAATATCTAAAAATTCTTCTCTTAAGAAAGCTTAAAGACGATGAGGTATTAAAATCCCATAATATGAGTAGAAACTGAACTATTGCATTGAATCAACCCCCGTGAAGTTGGCCCGAAAAATTTTCAAAATTCAGAATATTCTGATGCATACATTTATCCAGCGTTGACTACGTTTACCCAGCCTTCAGAAAATGTTACCAGCATCCGTTCCAAATTACAGTAAAACTAATTTTTCGGGCCAAATTCACGCTTTTACGAAATTACAAGATTTTTCCTAAAATATTACAAATACCAAAATTTGAAGTTCGCTTTCGTTTGTCCATTGTTTGACCAACGTTAATCAACATCTAGATTATTTTTATGTAAACGGAGGCTGGTAAAAACTTCCTAAAGGGTGGGAAACGTGGTCAAACGATGGACAAACGTATGCAAAAGAAAATTCAGAATTTTGAATTTTTTTTCCGACCAACTTCGCCGGAGTATTGAATCACGGTATAAAGTTTGGAGATATTCGTGAATATTCTTTTGTTTCGATTTGCACGTCACAAGTGTCATGTGCAGAAGACTTGGAAGCCTGGTACCCGGTGATATATATGCTACTTAATTGGCATATTTCTAAGTAAGACGTCGAAGTAAAATGAATACATGAATGAATGAGTGAATGAATTGTTTTCAAATAATATTTTGTTCTTTTACAGTACCAAGCCTCGCTTGCTACGTTCATACGATTCTGATTTTTCCACTATCCTTGATATATTTTTTGTGTTCATTACTCTACCATTGTTTTGGAGGAAAATTACCAATTAACTAATTCATACTTTATCTAATGGTAATCTAATAATTAAACTCATTTCGTGACAGAATGTGAGCTAATATCTTTATTGTCAATAATATTAAATTATGTTTATTTTGTTAGAGACTTGTATATCGAAAGGAACAGAGCTTTCATTGTCACAATATCTTTGATTAGCTTGCGCCGGTGGAACAGTGGCTTGGAGATACGTAGAAGAATGCAGAGTAAAAGACTCAAAGTCCGAGATCTGTGCATGGAAAGCGAGTATTCACCATGTGTCGTTGTGACGTGGTTTATCTTCTCAGTCTCCCTTGCATTATCTGATACTTGGCTGTCTGGGATGAGACGCGTTGTAGTTGGTCAAGCTGACGTTTCGGCCATCATGTTGTGGCCGTCTTCGGAGCTACACTGCTGTGCCGGATTGATTGATTGATTCTTTCATTCATTCATTTCAACATTCGCTCGTAAGTGGCGCTTCGGGGCTTATCCACTGCGCTCCCTTCGCCATCTTGCCTTGACTTCTTTTCTGTTTTCCTTGAAGTCGGACCGATCTCCTCAGTTTGTCTGACCCCCTTCCTGGTGCCACCTGTCGGCGCCTCAGGAACTCTGGTGCCTACCGGGATGTACAGCAGTCGCACCGCTCACTTAACAAGTCTCCTGCGAGGAACCTTACCCCTAGTAATCCCCGAACGTCACGTCCTGGCAGCCTTGGTGATTTACGACCTTGCACTTTACAATTATGTCCGAGGCTGTAAATAGCATCATCCCGGCGTTTGGCCAGTGATCTGGGCGTAAAGAACCAGTTTTTCCTTCACACGAAGACCTTATAAAGATCGCACACAGTTTACACACACATTACTGGCCAGGGCAAGGGAATAGGGAGAAATTAGAGTGTAAAGAAATCATACGCGAGGAACTATGAATGCACGTTATTTCTTAAACACAACTGAAGGATCAACGAGGCCGAACAACCCTGATGTTAAGGGCCTTTATCTCACTTGCAAGCTCATCCACCTTGACAGCAAATCAAGGACTGGTAACGATGAATAGTGGGAAAGCCAAACATTTCACAACGCAAGGGTGAAAACGTCCATGCCTATGCTGGACTCGAACTTCTGAACACACGTACCACGCTTATTTCAGTAATCGTGTATTAACATCTCATGATGTCATTCATAATCATCTCCTACATTATTTCAGTAGTATACCTTCCCTTTGCGTCTCTCACACGCAACCAATCTTTATAAATGGGGTCTCTAAACAAACATAATTCACGGATTCGTGCCGAATTGCCTTTGATTTTACAAATATGAAGGATTTGTTTAAAAAAGGCATGTAAAATGCAACATGCAACGCACGTCAAGATTTTTTAATCTGTCGTTAAATAACTCTTAAACGAAGCGTTCTAGGGCCTTAAACACCAATATTTTGAGGCCAAAGGCCTGAAAGAAACGTTCCTTACACCGTCATCTATAGGATGAGATCTTCTCTGGACCATTCTATTACATTTTTGCTGGTTCGACGCTTCTAGATTCTACCCCACCTGTTCAGAAACTGTAGAATCTGCAACTCCACGCGAAATTACTAATTCCTTGATATTCTATGCGATTGAATTACACGGGTGGACCTCTGTGCTCGATAACAAAGTTGAATAAGTATATTTTGTATCGGCGGTGTATTATATTGTTGTCAATTACAAGGTGACATATAGACAAGTGACAGAGGAGAAGAGGATTTTGAAAAAATATAACAGGCTGTCCGGGGAGGAAACGTCGAAACTTCGAAAATAAGCTCTTAAGACAATTCTAAGCATATTTTATATAGTAAACTACGTGGATATTCCGAATGATTGAGCCGCAATAAGCACTCAAAAGTTGGTTTGAAAAATTGATTTCTAGACAAAAATTTGCATTATAGAAGCATAGAAACTCTCCAGAAACATGTAAATTGTTTATTTTTTACAACGAAATGAATATATTTGTTCAGAAAGAAAAATTAAGCTAGAAATAAAAAAACACCCAATTTACACAATTCGACTCCTTTTTTTATTTGTCGCTTAATTTTTTCTATCTGAGCAAATATATTGATTTATTTTGTAAATAATAAACTATTTACATGTTTATGGAGTGTTTCTATGCTTCTATAATGCAAATTTTTGCCTAGAAATCTTTTTTTTAAACCAACTTTTGAGTGCTTATTGCGGTTCAACCATTCGGAATATCCACGTAGTTTACTAGACAAAATATGCCTAGAATTGTCTTAAGAGCTTATTTTCGAAATTTCGACGTTTCCTCCCCGGACACTGTATATTACAGACTTAATATGGAAATGGAAAAATAAGGAAGAGGGTGGTGTACAGCATGCGAGAGTTCCCGCACGGGTACGCTAGTAGATATAAATGTCCTTTCATAATTCCAAAGAGCCATTTCGAAAGCTGTGAAGCGGTGCCCGGAGGCCGGTGACGCCTTGGGCGCGGGGCGTGCGCGCGCCGGCCGGGGCGGCCGCGGAGGCCTCGCGATCGAAGACGCCGCCTCGCCTCGCCGCGTCGCTGCGCCGCTGCGCGCTGCTCTGTATGCGGCGCTCGCGCGTTTGTCTTTCTTGTGTCTGATATCCGGCGCGCGGCCCCGCCCTCCGCCGCCACCCGCCGCGCCTCCGACCCTCCGGCGGCCGGACAGCGCGTGCCTCTGCTGTCGGCCCCCCCACCGCCCTCCATCCTCGCCGCCACCGTCTCCTCCTTTGCCTCCGCCCTCCACCGTCGCCTCCGCCCCACCCCCGTGCGCCCTCACCACCCCCTGCGCCTCCGCCGCCTCGTCTTTCGCCTCCTTTGCCTCCGCCCTCCACCGTCGCCTCCGCCCCACCCCCGTGCGCCCTCACCACCCCCTGCGCCTCCGCCGCCTCGTCTTTCGCCTCCTTTGCCTCTGCCCTCCACCGTCGCCTCCGCCCCACCCTGTGCGCCCTCACCACCTCCTGCGCCTCCGCCACCTCGTCCTCCGCCTCCTTTGCCTCCTTTGCCTCCGCCCTCCACCGTCGCCTCCGCCCCACCCCGTGCGCCCTCACCACCCCCTGCGCCACCGCCACCTCGTCCTCCGCCTCCGGTCCGACGTACCGCTTTCTTCACCGGCGACTGGTCTCGCGACGTCTCTCCTGGACGCGTTATTTGTTGAAAGCCCTTGCGAATATTCGAGAGCTCCTTCCGCACGCAAAACATATGTGCAAATATTTCGCCAGGAACGTTTCTCCCCAGTGGCACCATGCTGATGAGAGTGCTGTCAACACAAATTATGTATCACGACCACCAGGCAGCGCATCAAATCGGGGTGCAGCGTAAGTCTTTATTGATTTCGGGCACGCCAACTACGTAGGTCCTTAATCCCTTAATGTTGTATCTCGGAATGAGGTGTTTTTCCCCTTCTAGAACGTGAGATCCGGTGCCGACCAACTCATCTTACTATCTTCCCCAGCGGGGGAACTGCCTAGGCTGCGATAAGCTCCAAGAAAAGGGAGGAGACATGGGGAAAGAATATTTAGGTAGGTAGTTAATGCCTTATTTTACGAGGCTCGTACCATAAGACCCGCTCTTCCGTCTGACCACAGAAATTTCGCCAAGCTCCTTTCACCATCTAATGGAGAAAGATCTTATTCGGGCGACGAAACAGGCGATTTGAATGTAGCTCAAAGGCTTTCTTTTATGCTTGATGATCTTTCTCACGCAGTAAATATGCTACACGGGTCACCCAACTGTGCTTTCTCTGAAGGAAGACCTACGAAGAATATTTTCTCCTCCCAAAATCTACGGTTTCGATCGGGTTTGAACCCGCAAACTTGGGTACAACAGTCTGATACGTTAACTGAATTGCAGCATTCGCACGCTAGATTTCTCTGCCAACGATGCTCACAAGTATTGGATGCATTGTGGAGTACGATATATGTCTTATATGTATTTTATATATTCATACTAAAGAATTCAATTGCAATGTGACGAAAGAAACAAAGTAATTTAAATATGTACCAAGGCCGAAAAGTTTTTTTTGAAAAAAAAGTGTTTTTCGAAAGATCATTTGACCAACCGAAGAGAAGCATAGGATAAGCGTCACAAAAATGAATACAAAAAAAGTATTTTTGGGAATTATTTTTTTACACTCACTTGTATAACGGAGACTATTACACTCCACTTACATTCAAGTATTACAAAACTTACCTGTTTATTTTAAAGTGTCCTATGTTGATGACAATAAACTGTCCATAAAATGCAATCTAATGAAACGGAACTGAGTTTTTCTGATTTACAAAAAATAAATAATACTACTGCTCTTATTTTTGCCCTTCCGTGCCCCACGTTGGGCAGACACTGAAACGGGCCTTAGATTTCTCTTACTATATTATTTATTACATTCACCTCTACATTAGGCGTGCCACAGAAAAATTCTTAACTTCCTTATTATTTCATAATCAGCATTAGCACCTGTCGTACAACCCTGAACCGTCTGTAGACATTTAACATTTGTAAGGTCGTGGGCTGCGAAGCTGCCTCTACAGGATACGATATTTATCATTTAGTGTCGGATATTAGTACGTTGCATGCTCCCTTCCCGACTTCCCAAATAAATAAGAAATAAAACGAAAAATTTCAAATATCAATATCTTTTGTCATGGCCATGCTACATTTACTTTAAAAATGCTATTTCTTTCTTTTTTCAAAAAACAACTTAGCTGTCGTCACAAACTTTTGTAAGAAGGCTAAAAAAATATCAGAAGTAAAGCATTTCCCTTTCCGAAGTCTCGGCAACGCTGGACGCGAACCATCGCCATTCCCGCCAGCTTCAATTATCTAGTTCTCCACGCCACCATAATTGTCAGTAATTTCCACAGATATGGATTTCCATTATTGCCGTTCACTAATGAAATTCCATTCGACTAGACCTCGACACGTACTGTCTCCAACCATGTCTCAACACTTTCTGTTGAACTTTCTTCCTTCATCCACTACGAAAGTTCGAAAAACAAAAACGATATATTTCCCGTCTTTTGTTACATACGTATATTGCTTCATGACGAAAATTAGTTTTCCTCTTTATTCCAACTTGCGTTTACTCACATATGTAAAATAATTATACAATTTTGTCTAAACGTCCCACCTCTTTAAATACTGTAAAACTGTTCTTATTTCGTTATTTTTATTTTAACTTACACCCTCATATAAGGTGTACGCCATTCACCTGTCTTATGACACCAAAATAAAATTATTATAATTATATTACCAATTTGTTCTTGCCCCTACTGCTCATTAGTATCTCATAACTTTAAATATCCTTGTTTGTTTATCGTTGCCTGCTCGAATTTTACTAGTCTTGCGATGGTGGCGTAATAAATATATGAAAATGTTTGTATAATTTGTCATAATTTGTTACTATAAATAATGTTGTATTTTCCTTTAATAAAATAATCTAAATTTGAGTTTTACGACATGTCCATGTGAAATGTCACACTAAGAACTGAATGTAGACAATTGTTCGTCCTGAATCAAGGGTGAAAAGTAAATGTCTTTTGGAAGAGCAGTTTGAAACTGACACTACGGTAAAAAGGCGAGGCTGAAAAACAATATTTTTCGGCCGAGATGAATACAAGGTTTTGTTGCTCACCTTACTTTTATTAACAATTGTATTTAAAAAAAAGCGTTTTAAAGTTAATGATATAATTATATTATTTAGGTAAGAATCATAATTGACATTATTGTTTCATATTTTTTAACTCGAGATATTTTTGAGGCAGTTCACATTTAGCAACGTTTCTTGTACGAGTACAAAAGAGTAGAAGTATAAATGTAAATATATTGATATACAATATAAGAAAGAATTTTCGCATTTCGACACAAAGTAAAATGTGTTAATAAAGTTGAAAAAACAATTACGTCGATTTTCTTTGATGTTTGTTTTACATACCTAGGTCGATGTATTTTATTATTCATGTATACACTAACTTCAAATACACTTGAACTTAGGGTCGTATACAACGAACCGAATTAAGCGCGCAGCCATAACAACAGAAGTGTAGGTACTGCAGCGAACGTTAAAATAGTTGGAGCGAACTTTGGAGTATATATGTTAGTATTTATCTTATATAATTGAGTTGGTGGATCTGTACTACATATCTGATTCTTGCACGATAATTCAAATTATAATTTTTCAAATCATGTTTCGCTACATAAATATGAAGAAATCGATAAAACTTACGTAAATATGAAATTAAAAATGTACCACGATGGTGCAAGAGTATTTCAAATGATATGAAAACAAATAATTTATGTCTTCTCTCATATTTTTGCATATTTGGGATACTAAAATAGGACCTCAAACTTGATTAATTTCATGATCATTTTATCTGCTCGTTTCACTCCCGCAATATATTCATTTAATATACCTCACACATTTTGGCCACTTTATCAAAACAGAATTCAAATATTTCGGTATGATTTTTCAGTTTATGTTGTAGTTTTTTTTCTTGTAGAATATTCTTCGGCTTAGAATTTTTACAAGTTCAATTAACCTTCATGGAGATCGTTGAGTGTATTTTGTAAATGTTCATAAAAAATATCCTTTTGTGTCACGTTTGCATCGGAAACACCTAAGGTTCTCGTAACTTTCTGCTCCCATGTGCCCTGCCTACAGCAAGCTATCACCATACTTTCACAGAATCTCTATTGCAACTTTATTCCCTGCTTGCAGTCAGCTACCACTATACTTTCACGGAAACTCTATTGCAATATTATTCCCTGCCCTAGGTCGGGCCGCGGGCGCAGTGGTTCCTGCCAGGTGGCCCGCGCGTTTAGGCGGCCGTCGCGCGGGATTTTAATTGCCTAGTGTGACCACACTGAGGTTGGTCACAATATATATATATATATATATATATATATATATATATATATATATATATATATATATTGTTGAAGTGAAAATAATACATTTTAAGATAAGTGAGTGTGAAACATGATAAGGTGTCTCACCAAACTATTATTTAACTGTGAAAGTAGTGCTACAATAAAATCACAGGTTTTGTTAAGAACTAGTGAACAATATATCTGTACAACAGAATTATATATGATTTATAGGAAAACATTCAACTTTGCCAGGTTTTAGCTCACCTGGTAAGTTCCTATATGTGAGTTACCCCATCAGAAAGTGGGAGGTTTTTGCCCTGAATAGGGATGTTGTAGCGTTAATAAAAATACAATTAAATACGAGTATTTGACATGAGAACACCAGGGACAATGACAAGAAATTTCATCAATGTCATATTTTCGAACCTATTAATTTTTAAAATGCTAACCTTAAAATGACAAAAAGTCCTGTGTCTTTAAGGACTCGTCGTTAAAGTATTTGGCATCGGTATTTCTAGCCTAAATGGAACTAGTACAATGCATTACTATTATCCCCCTCTACTGAAAAACTTAAATTTGACATACGATAAAAAGTTCGAAAAACACTTCTTAGAGATGAATGTGCCAAAATAAAAATATACCCAGAAATAATGAAATAATATAATAATATAAATATACTCAAAAAATATCGCACAAATCAATTTTTATAAGCCACTGTTTATTACGTCATTTTTATAACACATTTCGATTCGACCCTGTCCTTACGGCCAAATTAATTCAAGAGACAAAAAATGACTGAATTAAACATTTAAAAACAAAACCTAAAATGAGCTTTCCGATATTAACTGTTAATATTAATTGTTTATTCAAAATGCGTTTTTTATGTTCAATGATATTTGATTCACTTTCTTATTTAGGAGCATTGCAATCAAGTAACGCACTAAGTGGCGGATGAGAGTTAAATATGTCGGATTTGTCAATGCACAAATAATCTAACATTTGTTCCAAGTTCTGCAATTATTGTAATCCCAGTTGACCAATTGCCAAATTTCAGCTTCAACCTGCATGAAATATGTTCTTTCTTCAACCAAATATTTCTTAGTGCATACAGAAGGTTGCGAAGATTCTGTTGCTAAGCCATGCTCATCCGAGAGAGCATGAACTCGCTTTGCCCTGAGTGTGTGAGGAAGCTTCCGTCGATTTCTTGCAACCCTCCGCAATCTCGATTTCTTCCCATGAGATAGCTTTTATCGCAAAACGAAGCGTCGACAGATACGAATGTGAACGTTTTCTCCCTCCCCTTTCTAATGCAATTTCATGGAATTCTTATCTGCGAATGCCTGTCGAAATATCCATAAATTTTCAGAGTAACATCGTAAAAAGTAACGAATACTATTCATTGCAAACTTATCTAGAGGAAAAAGCTCTTCAGAAAAAAAATCGAGTAAAGGAAAGTATCCGTATCACGTATTTCACAGTGATTATAGAAGAGCGTAGCAAAAGTAAATGTGATAATTTGTCTACAGATATGGTAAAAAAGGCAATTACAGAAACCCAAGTATATGCCTTACTACTTTGTGCTTACAAAAATGTGCAGAAACTAGAATACTCGACGTATAATACACCAAATACGATATTGTATTTGTGGTTACAAACAGGTGTGTAGGTGATATTTTAAAAAAGTAATGTTGGATCTACAGTACTCGATGTAGACAGCAGTTAGTCGATATTTTGAATGCCAGCAGCGGAGCGAAACAGAACGCCGCAGAAAGAGTACTGTAAACACGATCCAGAAAGCAAATCCGTCGCGCGGGAATCCATTTGCGCGCTGCTCAGACACAGACAGACACAGACACGCGCAGAGGGAGCGGCGAGGTGCGTGGCAGTGTAGCGAACGCGAATCGCCGTTCGTCATCGCGACGCGACGCTGCCAGAGGCCCGCAATTTCCATCTCCAGCGCCTCATCCCACGCGGCCCCCGCCCCCGCCCCCGCCCCGCCCCGCCCCACCCTCTCGCCGCGTTCGCCTCTCTCAGCGCGCCATCGCCACGCCGCCACCCCGCCTCGCTCACAGCGCGGCTCTGCGGCGCAAAATTAACATTCAGCCGCGAGGGCGGCGCCGCCCACCGCCGCCCCTTCTCGCCCTCTGCCCGCCCGCCCGCCCGCCCGCCCGCCCGCTCGCGCGCTCGCTCGCTCACTCGCTCTACTTTCCCGTCACGCGCCCTCGCCGATATTGCGTTTTGATCCCGCGCCCCGTTTTATGAGCGCTCAGGAACGCGCGTGTTCGGCGCGTCCTAACCGCCGCCCGCACCCTCACCGCCCCGCCCCTCCCCGCCCCGCTGCCGTACTGTTTTTAATTTAAACCGGGCTCGCCGGTGCGCCGCTAGACGCGTGGTTCATGCAGATCGGGTTATTTTATCGCGCGCCACGCGGCAGGGGTGGCGGGGGCGGCGCGGGGGCGGGAGCGGGGCCTGCCGCGGGGGCGAGGCGGAGGCGGGGCGAGGGCGGCCTAATACGCCGCCGCAGCTTTTACTGCTACGGAGGCGTCGGCGCCGGGATGATCCGCTCTCGCGCGGCAGCGCCAGCGCCTCCAGCGGCGGCGGCGCGGCGGCGGCGATGGCAGCGAGCGTCTCCTTATTACTATTCAATGATGCAGCAGCCGTTATGGGCGCGGGCGAACGGGCCGCGCGGATACATTTCAAAATGGTGGCGGCGTCGGCGGAGGACGCGCCGGGAATAAAAAGACGGCGTAGCGCGGCGCGAGGCGAGGCGAGGAGCGGAGTGGTGAGGGGTAGGTTGGGGGCGGGGAAGATAAACCATTCCACCCTCTAACGCCCCGCCTTCTCCCGGGCCCCGCCCTCGCCCGTCCCTTCCCCCGCTCCGCTTCGCCGCGACTCGGCTCGCGCGCCCTCGACGCCTCAGAAGATTCTGCAGATTCCGCCAGATATGGGCGAGGGTCGCACGGGGGTGGGCGAGGGGGGGGGGGGGTAGCGCCGGGCGAATGCGCGCGCGCGCGAGCGGCGCAGGGGCCCTAAGCCGGCGAGCGAGCGCGTCTCGGCCGCCGCCGCCTCCGCCGCCACCGCCGCTCCGGCAGGCTTTTTACAGCGTCCGGCAGCGGCGGCGGCGGCGGCGGCGGCGGCGGCGCGGCACTCTCGGGGATTAGAGAGCCCTCAGGTGCCCTTACCTTGACGCTGTTTGTCCGGCGCCGCCCCCGCGCCGCGCGCCGGCCCGCGTCGCCCTCGCCCGGCCGCGCCCGTCCCGCCCCGCCCCGTCCCTCCCTGAGCTCGGGCCGTCCGGCCCCGGCGTCGCAGCTCCATTATTTTCCGTTTGAATAATTCAGTCAGATGGCTCGAGACGGCCGGCGGCTTTTGTGCCGCGTCCCCTGGGACAATCACGCCCCCGCGCGCCGCCCCCGCGCCGCCCCCGCGCCGCCCCCGCGCCGCCGCCGCCGCCGCCGTGAGGCTAACGAAGTGAGCGTCCGGCAGGCAGCCGGCGCTAATTCCCCGCCTCCGCCCCGCCCCTGGCCCACCCCCGCGTCGCGCTTGTTTAAAAAAAGCGAGTAATGCCGCCACCTTGTCCGAGGAGGCGCCGCGGGCGCTACGTCCCCGGCGGCGGCGGCTGCGAGAGGCCAGGGGCGGACGGCGAGAAGAGGACAGCGGAGAGCAGGCGCAGGCGGAGGAGGCGGAGCAGGAGAGATCGGACAGTCCAGCGGCGCGCGCGTGGCGACCGGCGGGGGAGGGGCCGGGGGCGGGCCGGGCGGGGGCGGGCTTTCACGCCCGTGGAGGCAAGGGCGGCCGCCCCTCCGCCGCCACCGCCGCCTCGCGGGGCCGGGTAAAGATTATGTGCCCCGCCTGCTACAGAGCCATTGTCCCGCGCTACCGCCGCCGCCATCCGCCGCCACCGCTGCCACCCCGGCCGCCCCTATCGATCGCCCGCGAGTCATTAGGCCGCGCGGACCCGTAAATACGGAGAAAGGCGCCATTATTAACGGTTAATTGGATTAATTACAGTCATTATTGTTCTGCGCTGGCAGGCGCAAGGAGCGCGCGCACGCTGCCGCCGGCCGCCGCCGCGGGGGGCACCTGGAGGTCCGGGCGCGCGCCGGCGGCGGGGGCGGGGCGGGCGGCGGCGGCGGGCGGGCGGGGCGGCGGCTGCGCGCGCGGCCAAGACAAGTGGGAGATGCTCCCGCGCCCTGTCATGTTCATTATTCGCCGGCGCTCCGCCCCGCCCCGCGCCGCCCCGCCCCGCCGCGCCCCGCGCCGGCCCGCGTCGCGCGCTCGCTCCTTCGGCCGAACCCGCTGCGGCGCCGCGCCCGAACGACGCGTCGCTCGTTTCGTTTTCTTGCCGCCGGAGACACATGAGCGGGCCGGGCGCGGCGCGGCACGCGAGCGCTGTTTTGCGCGCGGTAGAACCGAGCGCGTTGGACGCCTGGCTCTTCGACGGGCGTTCGATGGAGTTTCTTTACGGGTTTCTATTCATTATTATTGATTACGAATGAAGATGGATGGAGTTAAAAGCGACCAACAATGTAATTGTGAGTGACGTAAACAATAACATTTGACCTCTCATAGTCTTTACCTCATATTTTGCCTTAATGCTTAAATATTATCTACAGTTTCTTTTATTTCAATACACACTTGCAAATTGAATTTTTACTTAAGAATTCACCTTGCTAAGGTATGTTTCTTTATCTTCTCTGCCCTCTTTCCACCTGTCTATAGAATCACTCGATTTATTTTACTCAAATCTATGACAATAACGAAAAATGTAAGGGAAATTTTGTATATTAGTAGTAATAGTTTTTAACCTTTCTTTTCTCTAGTTATGCATAGTAAAGAGGAAAAGTATTTGAATCTGTGTAAACATTTGAAGTCAATATTTGGAGGGTTCTTAAGATGATCATGTTGAGCGTCCTTCAGAAGAACAATGTTTTCTATTTTGTCGAGAAGGATGAATGTGTGTAAGCATGTGTTAATATGTTGGTCATGTATAATTCGGACAGGTTATAGGAACTTTGGAGTTCTCCCGTAGTATACAACGTCACAAATAAGATCTGATAGTGCAGTTTCAAAGATACTTAAGAGTGGTACAGGTGGCGAGGAAGTACTGTGCAGTCCTAAAACGGTGTACTAAAAGGAATGTGGGGCACTGAGATGTGGCTTTACGTGCACGCGCTCATACACACACACACGCACACTCACCTTTTGTGTCTTAAGACTTACATGAGAACAATTGGTCGGAACATGAATAACCATGGTTTGAAATGAAAAGTAACGAAAATTGCACAATTATTTACTTTTATCTAACCTTCAATAGTGGAAACGGTGGGATCGGCCAGGAGCAGGAGATGGGAAAGATGAACACCAGCTCCTAGTGTCATTAGACCTTGCCTGCCGCTGTTCAGAATACCCTTTATTTGTGCATTACTGACATTGTGAAACCATTTAAATACTTGCTAAGTAAATTGGTTACATTTCCTCCTAATCAGTACAATATCTGAATTCTACATTCGACGAGGGAAAATTACCGGTATACCATAAGGGCATGGAAACTTGGTTTACAAACGAACCTTCGATGTTTGTCTATTTCAAATGTTTTTGTTGATTTAATTTAAGCATTTTTTTAGAAACGACATAATAATTATTAAATGAATGTTTTAGAATATTTATTTTTTATTCCTTTGTCTGAAGAACACAAACATGAACAATATACACGACCACTCATGTTTAGTGTGACCGATGTTATTATCGTAAGTTTACATAATTAGAAATAAATACATATTCATATTTCGAATTCTGGGAAAATTCAGATGTCGATAGTGATGAATCAGTAGCGGAGCTAGAAACATTTTGGGGCCGAGGCAATGTAGCCCCCTTCCCCCAAAAATTGAAACGTGACAGTTTTATCAAGAAACTGAGTTATTTTATATCACAGAATAATAAAATTACATTCAAGCTAGAAAAAGGTTTGGAAATATATTTTAAATAATAGTTTTAAGTAAGGCATTTAGTGATCAAATAATTACTATTTTCACGGTGAGCTTAAAACACTAAAAATTGTTGTTTAGTGTTTATTAAAATTGCTTATTAAATACATGACCATAATAAATACGAATTTCAATAGAAACTAATGTTAGGGGCAATATGAAATTAATCAATAACGCTATCTGATAAGTAATGACTAGAATGAACTATTTAAGGTAAAAATTAATTGAAAAATATATGAAAAAATACGGTAACGATAGAATTACGATAACAATTTCTTGAGTTCTAATTTTTTCAATTTTTACCTTTTTTTCCAGCGGGGACTTGGGAGGCCCCGTGCAATCGCCCGGTCAGCCCTCGCTTGGCGCAGGCACTGAATGTAATTCATCGAAATGTCAATGAATGCGATTGTTAATATTTTCATCTTGTGTTGAAGAGGAAGTATTTAAATAAAGAGAATAACGTTTTAAGGCAAATACAATTTGAATCATTATATAACTAAATTGAATCGCACAGTAATAAATACAAGGGTAACCAGAAATATAGGAATTGTGTTATTAAAAAAGAAAAAATTATTTTAATCTGAAGGGTTCATAAAAATCTCATTCACAGAAAATGAAATATAACAAATCATTGTTATTCATGCCTCTCATTTTATAGCACATCTTTGGCACTGTGTAGTCAGCACAACAGTCTGTGCAGAAGAGGTTTTATGAACCAAGTAGGAGCAGGTATTCGGGGAGAGATCCTCGCTCTGAGTGACGCACCAGATAATCCTCGCCCGGAGAACACAACCTGTTTATTCTGGGAGAAATTTAGCCGTGCTCCGCCGTCTTCGGAAGTTGGTTTGCGGGGACACGGAGGGGAAGAAGGCAAGACAAGGGGGGGAGGAAAGCGGTTACAAAGTCGCGCTGATGAAGCGCTCGGGCGCTCTCGTCGCCTGCGCGACCACGCTGTCTCCGCCCCCGCCCCCGCCCTCACCCTCGCCCTCGCCCCGCCCCGCCCCGCCCCCGCCCCGCCCCGCCCCGCCCCGCCCCGCCCCGCCCCGCCCCGCCCCGCCCCGCCCCGCCCCGCCTCGCTGCTTCGGGCCCTTCCCCTCGCGGTGCATAGTTTAGCGCGGGCGGAGCAGCCGCCTTCCATAACTCGCCCGCGCGGGGAACATGGCTGGGGAGAGAGCGACGCCGAGAGGAGTTCTGCAGAACCTGTAGGCCGGCGAGGCCCACAGATGAATATGCTGCGCTTTTCTCCAGTCTTACCACTTACGAAGCGTGTGGTTCGTCGTATTCTTTTTAAATGAAATAATTTAGGGTAATTAATTTTTCTTACGGAGTTTTAATAGAATAATTATAAATATTTTGAAGTTCACAACCAAGTCAATTCGTAATGATTTTTACGTAAGGTTGAATCGTTTGGATGTTTCCAGTAAGAGAAAGAATTGACTTCAGTGTTTAATTAAAACGTGTTTATTGTTTTACAATCCTAATGATAGAAATATTTTTTTCGAAACGTTGGAAAACAATTAATAGTTTTTTATTTCTTGCATTATCAAAGCCCAATGAACTAGCATTGATCGTTTGAAAACCATTTGGAAACGATCGGGGTATTTTTAGTTTGTAAATATCCTTACACAATGGAACATCACAATTGAAAAGGATGTGGCGGTTCTCAAACCTAAGCCGATTGAAGGTAATAGTCGCATTTAATTACAATTCTATTGATATGCAGACGTAATATTTTATTTTTGTGAAATTAATCTAAAAAAAAGCATGTGTGTTATTTGTAGCACCACAGGTTTAATTTTTCTCAATTTTTCAGTCCCCTAATTGTAGAATTATAATAGTAGATTAGTAGTAATAATATAACTATTATTATAATATTAAACTAATATTAATATAAACTACTATTATAATATAATATTATAATAATATTATAATATTAGAATTAGTATTATAATAATGCTATAATATTATAATAGGAGAAGTAAATATAAATTAAAGAATATCATAGAAGTGTAAAATCTGTTTCTTTATGCTTATTTTAATTTAAAAAATGTAGATTATCTTGTGAGAAAACGTCATTTGAGGGATTCTAAAAATACACAATTTTTAGCTCATTTTCAGAAGAAATTTTTGAGTTTTCGTGGAACTTCAAAAGAAATCCTTTGAAGCACTTGAACTCACAAATTCAATAATGTATTTAAAAAAAGCCCTATTGTAAATATTACTGATGTGAGAGATGTTTCAAAATATACAAACGTACCCAGGGAAACGAAATCTCATACCCGAACACATTTCCTTTATGTCGTCGATCCCTGTGCTTGGGATTCGTTGCAGGTTCTGAAGCAATGCTCCCGGTGCAAGAAACCGACCGGGGATCCCTCAGGGCGTGACTCCATAATTTCCACGCCGCAGACTTATAATTCCGTTCCAGCGTTGCATAACGCGACAAAAAAAAGCGGAACAAGGCCGCCACCGCCTTCGCCATCGATGATAGCACCGCATACCTGTCCGACACGGGCCAAAAAGTGAGTGTAGCGAAACAAACCGCGTTAAAATCCTGCATTCGAATCTCATCTTGGTCATGGATGTTCAGTTCTTATCTCGAGTGTATTGGTACGCTTAGAGTCTCGAATTGTGTTGGTCACACAACACATGGCTCTTATGAAATATGAATGTGATGTGTAGTATAGTATGGTTCAAAAAACACTCTGTGTGGTAACCGGTATCAGGTGAAGGAATTTAATGCAAATGAGGGGGTTATTTTCAAACTCATCAATCAGCTAGTTTCCTGATTTTGCAACTCAAATCTTTTGGCAAATTTGCCTTAGAGCTCGAAGATTTATTTAGATTTAATGGACATTTGGAAGACAATTAGTTGGCATTTCTTTAATGATTTTGCAGAAAACCATAAAAGGGTTGTATAATTTGCATTTCAACTATGGATAGTGCTGAGTGTGATGTAACCGCATGAACATTTTTTTCCTTGCAGAACATTCACAGCTGACTTGACGCGAAGTAAAATTTCCAAAGTTAGTCTATGTAATGGCTTTGATCATCCTAATTTTATTCGTTCAGAATATTATAAACGCACAAATTTCAAAATATTTACAATATTTATATTCAATAATTATTATTATTCTATATAAGAATAATGCATCTACATGCTTACAGGCAGCCACTAACATCTCATTGGTATTGTAGAGGGCTGTCAACTTTGAAACGAGAAATTTTTGTAGAGTTAATGTCAATACTGTTCTTATGTCAATAACTCAACTTAAAAAAAAGTGACGATAGCTGAGCTTGAAACTACCCTACTCAAGTATCATTTTCGTTAAATCGTCACAATTGTGAAGATATCAAATGAAATATTTAATTTTTCAGGATGTGAAACTGTTAATTAAAATTTGAAAAAATATAGCGGTTGAATTGCATCTTTTAGAATAATATAAATACCCAGATGATACGTTTTGAAAATGTATGTTTTCCCGAAACTGCGCTTCATGAAAACATCATATACAGTTTTTGTAATTTTCTTACCTATTTTTATAGAGGAGAAGTACTGATAAATCTTAAATATGAACACTTCTGCCTATAAAAATGTATTTTGTTAGTAAATAGTCATTTTGAAACAATTCAATGAATCATAAAAGTGATGACTTTTCTTTTTAATTGTACACTATTTTAGCCATATCCGTTCGTTGAATGATTCTTTGAACTAGATTTCCATCTGGGCAAGTTCATACGAGTCGTGAGTGTGAACCTCGTACGTCTGTCAGATGTCAGTCACCGTTGCATCGCTGAGGGTCTGCATTATTACTTTATTACAGATGAACCTGGAAATAGCAACGTTCCAAGATACATCCCAAGACAATAAATATTTTAACAAAAACCGTTTTCACAAATATCCCAATAACCTAGCGTAGTCCATTGGCAGTACAACAGTCCTTCGCCTACCAAAAATATAGACAAAACTTGTTGCTTCATAACGCAATACATGAATATCAAATAATCATTGACAGGCTCCGCCTTCTCTAAGTCATTGTTGTCGCAAGACGTCAGCTGTGGAGTAATCAGTGACTCAGTTGGTATGGGAATTCAGTTGGTACGCGCAGTCTGAGAATACGCGGAAAAAATTATTTGAATTTTTCAGTCAAAATGGAGACTGTTGCATTGTTTTTGTATTTTTCCCAAGTTTCTGGGTATATAACAAAACCAAAGACACACCACACGTGACCAGAGCCTGCGCAGTCTTTTTCCAATGTTTGCGCGCATTGGAAATTAGTTATATAGATGCTTTGTTACGAACTAGAGAAAATAAGTCAGAGACGAGTGAGTGAGGATGAGTGAGGTTTTCCTTTTCTAAGTTCTTGTTTGCATTTTGTCCAAATGCAGACAATTGAGTCCTGCGTGTGGTGTGGAACAGTTGGCGGGAGGGCGGGACCCCGAGGGCATGGGCGCGGTCACCCTTCTGCTAATGACGGCGTTTCACTGCCCACGGCGCGCCGCGACGACGGGCGGCGCTGACGGCGAGTGACACGCGTTGTAAATGCATCTGGCAGTGCAACGAGCACAGCTCGTCAAGACTGCCTGGCCTCACCCAGGATGCGAGTTTTTTGTCCACGAAGAACATGAGATGTAGCATTGGGAAACGGTAAATGAGCGAAGTCCCACTTCTTACTTTTTACATACGTTCGTGTTTGTTGTCCCCTTCAAGTCATTTTTGAATAAAAAGTAAATTCAAAGGTGTGTGCTTGTGACTGTCCTTGGAGTTGGTTTTGAGGTTCAGTTTCTTCGATCATATCAGTATCATGAATATCTATTACGATCTACAAATTGTAAGAAATTACTGGTAGCATATGACAAAGTACGAAACAATCGGAGAGGGAAAAATGTTTGCAAGTATTTTGTAGTGCTAGCAAACCAAAAAACTTTTATTTCACATTGTTCATTTGTTGAAAAAGACACATTTTAATATTACATCATATAAACTACTAGGAAAAGTAATTGCATTTCCTCTCTATGCTTTCAATTTCCTTCAATTAAACCTCTGCAATTGCACGAAATACGTGTACTTAACTTATCCTTCTTGAAATTCGTTGTGTTGGTCAGTATCAATTATTTTTACCGAAGACCGGCATGATGGGGCAATGGGCAGAAAAACCTGTGTTCTTCGTGAGAATTTTTCTCCACACTTCATTTTATGCTCTTTCCATGACGAGGGTGGTGAATTGATGGAAGAAAATGTGGATCGTGGAAATCGAACCGTTCCAGTTCACGGATCGCCTTGAGCTTTCGGGCTCCTGTCACGAGAACAGCGCGGTTATTAAGCTTTGTCGGAATATCATGACTCTCTTAAGGCCATCGAAGGGCTGGCCCCCCTTGGCAAGTCATAGCGATTTCACACCATCCCACTTTCATGAGTTCGAATTTCTTTGTAGGAAACTGCTGTCGTGGTAGTCCTTATTACAAACAGAAATTGCTGTTGCCTCCGTTTCGTGATGTCTGTAAAAACTTCATCGCATCGTTAGAATCTGAGATAACGATGATATAGGCTGAGGCATAAGACAACAGGCAATATGATAGAGAATGTATTAATTTCATACAAAACACTTAATACTTGCATTGAATATGGGAAGCTATCACTTTTATCCTTGTTCTACGCCACGACTTAAGATGTTATAAGTCGGATGAATATAAATCTACTCAAAGCTGCAACTAGCTTCCTAAGAAACATATCTAGGGACTGTCGGTGCCTCTAAAATACTTTGCGCAAAATGTGTGATTGTTCCAAATAAAGCAAATTCTTACTCTTCTCGTTATTTTGAGTGACATGGGTGTTTGGCCAAGTTCTTAAACAAATTTTGCAAAAACATATCTGAGCTCCGATGACTATCGGTACGACCTATTATGCTCCACATTCGACTGATCTCGATTTCCACTCATGTATTTAAGATGTTTCTCTTGCCTCCTTGGTAACGACATTTTGATCGCATGGCACAGTAACATTTACACGTAGACATGATTTTTTCTCCAAATCCCGGATAACAACGTCCGGTTTGTTTGCCGCAATCCTACGATCTATTTGAATTTGTTGATCGTACAATATTGTATAGAGACCAACAGACGTCACCGGATTGGTGAGTGTTCGTACCACTTAGGGCATGTGTTGAATTTCGAGGGTGGTACAGATTTGCTAATGGAGATAAATACACACCCTGTCGTGTTTTCAAGTATTTGGTCTTTGCCAGAATTGGATCAGCTGAGACAATATGATTAATGGTTTCTACTTGGTTGTGTCAAATACGTCATTTATCATCCTGGGAAATTTTGGGAACCACTTCATCATAATGTCGTGTTCTCAACGCCTGATCTTGGGCAGCTATTAAAACCACTTCCGACTCTGGGTTTATACTTGCTCGTTTAAGCCATTTAAAGATAGATCTCTATTGATCTGCACATTGTCCTTTCTTTTTAGACACCATCCATGGATTGGTTGGTCTCTCCACAACTTCTGTAATTTTTTGTTTCACATTTCTT
The DNA here is from genome assembly GCA_031308135.1 of Acheta domesticus. Lineage (NCBI taxonomy): Eukaryota > Metazoa > Arthropoda > Insecta > Orthoptera > Gryllidae > Acheta > Acheta domesticus. Next base: position 72,426,410 of record JAHLJT010009419.1, on the reverse strand, counting down.
GTTTAGTAGCATCAGAAGTTGTGTCTGTGCTATTCTGCGTGTCTTGCATGGTTTTCTTCGCAATGCTTCTTGCTACACTAACAATGCTATTGTTTCCCATTCTTCGGGCAGATTTATTGACCTGCCTGATTAGTGGGTCATCTTTATGACTGACAACATACTTCCCAATCCCGACTATTACATTGTGCCAGAAGGCTTCAATTTGCCTGAGGCCTCTTCCTCCTTGCTTACGTGAAACAAAGTCTATGTACATCAGCTGGAGGGAGGGCGACAAGATGAGGTGCATTATAAGCAGTTTTCTGGTTTTGGGTCCCTGTTTCAAATTTTTTTCCTCAGTACAGTTTACTATTTCGAAATTGTATTCGACTACAGGCACCTCCAAACGACTATTTGCAGATATTTTTTTCCTAGAGTTCAGTGCGGACTGCAGGATAAGTCTCACTCTTCTGTAATAGTCCCTGTGAATTCTTTAATTGTATCGTTCGAGATGTTCTCACATTCTTCAATGCCCACATATTATTATTATCCATTACAATATTGCAAATTTTGTGCGTTTATTTCTACGCATAATATTGTATTCACTTCTTAATCGAGAAGTATTGTGAATTGTAAAACCAGAGACTTACATCATCACTAGAATGGTTTATCATGTTTTAAACTTCCGTTGCGGATACGAATTGGTTTTATTATAGCAATCCTGCCATTTGCTTCCTGTTGTTTGACACAATACTTGCCTGTGCTTCTCTGAACAGGTCACTCAAGAAAACTGTTCCATGTAACACTGCACCCCTCGTAAACATGAACACATGTGGGAATCTCTATCTCATTGGAATTAGAACAATGTACAACTTGTGGAGCATACAAAAGATGCAAGAGGGCAAGAGATGAACAATTCACTCTTTTTTTTCATGTATACATTCCCGACGGCTATTTGAAACGGTTCTGTATGTTTTCCTAGCAAATACACAACAGATTAAAGCACAAGTAGTATTAAGGCAATAAGGTATAATTGCAGTTTTATATTGCAGTTATTGCAGTTATTAATATATCTACACTTTTGACTGTATTATTTCGCACGCTATTTATATATTTGAAAACTGGTACTGTTTTCCTAAAGCAAAGTCACTCAATATTAAATTTAGAAAGTTATTTTGCTAAACCTACCACTCAACTCTTTCTTAGGTAGAGTACTTTTTTGTAAATTGTTGAAGTAACCGTGGTATTTTTTCTTTGCCGGAATTCCTACTCCGAAATGTGAATTCATTCATCGCGCAGAGAGAAATAAAAAAATCGTCATGTTTTGGTAGCGGCGGCGTGAGTTTGTTGCCAGCGCACGCTCACTTCCGGCGCCTCGTTGATTGGCCATCTGCGTCGCGCCGTCAGCGCTGGCAGCGGGCTGGCGCGGGCGCCCGGGGCAGCGCCGCCGCTCATCTGAGCCACCCTGTGTAGATAAACGCCCACGCGCCGAGCCCCGTTCGCGCGGGCGAAATGAATCCCACAAAGCGTGCGCTCTTTGCTGTGTGTACCGGCGACGCACGCGCGGGGCCCTCGAAGAAGCCGCTCTCAGCGCCGCCGGCCCGGAAGGCGGCGCGCCGCTGCCGCTGGGAAGAGCATGCTGAGCGGCGCCAGGGGCGGCGGGCGGCGGGCGGGGGGCGGGGCGGGGGGCGCGGCGGGGCGGGGCGGGGCGGGGCGGGGGGGCGGGGCGGGGCGGAGCGGGGCGGGGGGGCGGGGCGGGGCGGGGGGGCGGGGCGGGGGGCGCGGCGGGGCGGGCGGGGCTCGGCGGGCCAGGGGACGGCGGGCGGGGCGGGCGGGGCGGGCGGGGCGGGCGGGGCGGGCGGGGCGGGCGGGGCGGGCGGGGCGGGCGGGGCGGGCGGGGCGGGCGGGGCTTCTTTATTTCGCGTTTCTGGACGTGTCAATTGTTATGGTCGTTAGTCCTGTAAGTATGGTGCGTGTATTTTTCACAAGAGGTGCAGTTTTCTTTCCCCGCCAGATGGAGAAATGGGGGTGTCGACTTACTCGTTGGCATGCGGAAATTTTCCAACCAGGTATCTCCCACTATTGGATCCCCGATTGGAACAGACTCTATGCTCCCATCTCCCACCATTTATGCTACCACCGGTCTACCACCATGTGTAGGAGCGTAGTGGTATAGTGCATATAAGAGTAAGTGTATGTAAGTACAAGGTATGGATAGGACGAGGAAGAAGTAGAAGAGATTGTGCGCGGTATGTGGCTCCTTTGTTAGGGCTACGACATTTGCCTGAATTTGTTTGGAGAGACCAGGCAAAACTACCAATCAGAGCAGCCGGTCGCTAGAGTTCTTCTCCAGACATAGTCTAAATTCGACCTAGCTAACTAGCTGGTGTCGAAAATTCTGCCATCAGGACTAGAATCTCAAGACCTCCCGGTCAGAGGCACTGCAGTGACATCAATTGTTGCCCAATCATCTCAACCGATGCGGCGGTGGTGATGGTGAGGGAAGGATGATAGATTAGGAAGGTCGAAGAAAAATTTCGTCTATTGTTGATTAAAAAACATTACTGGACCTGAGAACTTGAGCGGTACGTTTTGGAAGAAAAATTACTCTCCACATTTAAAATTACATTCCAAGTGAAATTTTTGTATTAGTTTGTAATATAGGAATGAAAAGCCACTCTCTTTTAGTCAGCCTCCGTTAAGCGTGGTTGAAACAGATGGGTTGGAGCTAAAAAGGCGTATGCTTGCTCCCATTAAAAAAAGTATTGTTCATTTCTATGTTTTTTTAATAAGAAAGGTTGTATTCCAAAACGTACTGAACGACATTCGACCTTCATCACAAACAAGACTTTGCTGGTTATAAATCTTGATTAGTGTTTCGATTCAAAAACATAAACCTCATTATCGGCATAACGACGTTAATTTATTATTAAACTAAACTTGCATGTGTCAGCAAAGGCTGCTCAACGGAGCCCCGCTGATGGGAGAAACCGTGTTGGGGAAAATTCCGCAAGGCGACGTCAATGTCTGCGCCGGATCTTGCTTTCCAGCGGGAGATCACCGCTCCCTCCCATGATAAAAACAGGCACGACACGAGTGACCTTAGCATTTTTGACGCGCCCTGAATCACTACTAATTAATCAATGAATACGAAAGCCATTTCATTTCTGCGTCATTACAAAAATCGATATTTGTGTTAAGCAACCTAGCGGTTCGACGGGAACAGGGGTTCCAAGTTTCCCAAGGTTCCAATTTCAAAGCAGCATGACTTCGTAGAGCATGGCTTTGCTTCACAAGTGGTCTCTAAATGGTCAGTCGAGAGATAGAATCCAAATAATTGCGGACTTGAAATCACCAACTAATAATATTAGAGTTTACGGTTGGATAATTATCAAAGTAATGTGTTTCATAGAGCCATGCATTTTGTATTTGAGAGAAACTCGGTAAATGAATGGAGGTTTTGTTGGTTGCAAGGGAAAATAAACTTAACTTCGTCATATTCCAGGAGAAAATAAACAAGTGTAAAACTCACAATGTAAGGCCGTATTAGTCGACAAATTGACGTGTCTTTAAGTTGGTTGGTTTTGCAAATCGACAAGTTGCTATAATGTTTTATGTTTGCATGAATAAATGCTTCCTTAAAACATGGCAGCTGGTGGATGCATTATATGTCAGTTGTTATTTAAACAAGGCTGCTTCAATAGCATAAAATATCCAAATAACATGTGATAATACACCGATGTTACTTTCTCATCCAGTTATTGTTTACCTGTTGTTTTCTCTCTACGAACCGCAATTGACGCATCAGTTCTCAGAGCGTTGCGTATAGTGCAGACTGCCAGAGGCCCGGAAGTTCTTTGGTTGCCGGCCTGTTCGCCTCGCGCGTCGGGATGGGACGTGGATGATGGGGTAGGGTTGAGCGATGGCGCGTGGCGGCTGGAGCAATTCTTCCATGGGGGCTCTTGCAACAGCCTTTTAGTGCGCCCGCCACAGACGGAATAATATCCAAAGGGACCATAAGCATAATGAATTTATCTCTCTCGTAATATTCTATAACGCAATTTCCATCCAATAACGCATCCACGCAATTTAGCGTAAAGTTTGAGCACTCGAGAAAGATCAAAACCTAGGGTTTTTTGCTTATGACTACTTATGGTTTAAGGATTTTCTACCAAAAAATATATTTTGTATAAAACGTCTCCAGAAACAAAAAATTCAAAGCGGATGAGTCTGAAACCGGAACCCCCAAATGCTAGTGGATCGACATCTGACGGTACAATTCGGTAGTTTTGATGGCGCGCAATTCGGTGGTTGGTGTGAGTTTTGGTAGGAGATGGGACATAAGAGTGAATTTGGGAATTGAGAGATTTGCGAAACACAACAACGTCTGGTCAGCTTCTGTAAATTTATTTCGGTCGGTGGCTCTCTTGATTTTGTGTGGTGGGGGGTCAATCTTTTAACAATGTGTGTGTTTATAAAAGAATCCTTCTTTGTCTACGATCAACACCAGGCAGCCCTCTTCATATTAAAAAGTTTTTGTTAATGGGAGTGTTTTACAAAGCAATTTGATGGGGGAAATTTATTAAAAAAAATTTTAAATGAGAGAAAAAACATCCATCCTTCATTTTGCAAATGTTGTGTTTTTCTTCATTAGTAATGCAAGAGTTAAATTTCGAATCGTCAATTTTGTCTGTTTATTAGGGTACTATACTAGGGTATTAACATATTAAACAAATTACTTAAAATAATTATGAAAATAACCAATTATTATTTACAAACTCAACTAATTATTTTTTTGTTTAAATTACTTTTAAATTGTTATTTTTTATCAATGGGGCTCGCTCCATATCCGGCAGGTGTCTTAAGCCCATTCTTTGCCTGTTTGTGCATTAATCCTTTCTTGTGTCCAGCAGGCGGGCCGCTTCTTACAGCTCTCGGACGCATGACCCTGGGGAACCCCTGCGGTGGCTATCTCATTCCGCGCAAGAAGGCGAATTGTAGTTGGTGACAGCTTTTATTAGGCGGACTTTGCAGTGAAATTCTCTTTTGAAGAAAGAAAAAGAAAAAGAAAAAGAAAAAAGCTTAATACTTCTAATTTTTTGTCATTCTCAGCTTTGGAAATGAATCAATTCGCCCACTGCCGACATTGGCTGCATTGCTGGAGATCACCTAGGTCTCACAACTTTTTGAAATACCTGTATCAAGCAACACCAATTTCATTTATTTGGTCAAAAACAGAAAAAAACTACGGCTTGTATGGGAGTAGCATAATCTTGCGACTTTTTTCTTTCCCCATCATTTTACTGTACATAACTGAATGATGAATAAAAGTACTAACAAAGCATTGTTAGCTACATTTAATAACCAAAAATGTTCGCTCCCAAATAATAGGAAATTTATTTACATCAGAAAACGAAATACAAATATGATTTTATAGTATTGCTAACAAGAGAGCACCCCCCCTCCCGCTCTTCTCCTACCAGTACCAAAAAGGTTTGCTAGGCACATCGAAAGGCGACTGCATGGGCTCCGAAGGGGGAGCGGGCCAACCATCACGTGCCAACACATCAACTTACTTTAACTATCCTATATAACACGCCGCTAAGAAACATTACGTTTTCTTCACGATTTTAAGAAACCATAGACACAAAAATACGAAATGTGCTACTGCTGGAACGGGAATACCCGTCCTACGTCAAGACGAAACTAATGGTTCTAAAATAGCAAGTACTTTCTCGCCTTTAGTAATGGTTATGTAAGACTATTTATATCATAATACTCATCGAATTAACACATTTGTCATCATTTCTTTGTAAAACGCATTTGAAATCGTAGAACATTTGGTGCGTAAATTAAATAGTTTCAAGCATTGTTTAAAATATTTTAATTGAAAATATATTTCTGGCATTGAATTCATTGTATAAGGTTTGCAGTGTATTCACAAACATATCGGATTACTTTTATAGGTTTACAATATTCTGCGTAAGCAGTATACGAGAAAGTAAAATAATTAAAAGTTAATAAATAATACGATACTAATAGCACTGCCCAACAAATGCAAGTAGATAGAAAAACTTATAATAATAGTAATTATTAAACACTATGGCATTGTAATATTCTACAAATATTTAAATGTATTATTTTATATTACTGAGAACGAAAGGCAGCAGTCATTATCATTTTCTGTTATCAGTGCGGCGTTACAACAATAGGTTACAAGAAACAAAGACCGCTAATTTGTATGGGATACACATTTTACCAATTATCATTGTTGATACCGGAAATCATCTATTCCTTTTCGCATTTAACACAATTAATGGACGCAATATAAAATGAAATAACGTAAATAGAATATAAATATAATAATAATAATAATAATAATAATAATAATAATAAGGTAGGGCCTCCCTTGCTGAATAGGTTGAAGGTGAGGGGTCAGACGAAGAAGTACTCCATTTTGAGGAGAGTGGGGAGTAAGCAGAGGGGGAAGGGTCATTAACCTTTGGACTTCCTGTTATCGGCCCATGGAGGGTACAGGAGAGAAACTGGGTTGGCACACCAGGCCACTGATTAGAGTGGAGGCCCGAACCTTGCATTAGCCAGCGAAGGAGGCTGCCTTCAGCAGTCAGTGAAAATCCCGTAGGGTTTAGTAATGCCGACTGGCGATCGGAGGGACCCCTTGCTGGGCCCTGCGGGGGGATGCCCCGAGGCCACTGTGGGTCGCAGTAACGGATCGCAGGAAACAACCCAAAGGTTAAATGTGATCTGTGAACTCGAACTTGCTACCTGCGAATCTTCACTTGAAACCAATGAGCAAAATGAATAGAACAAGCAATGTAATGAACCTTAACGTGCCTTGTTCTACCAATGTCCCATACCTGCTCAGAAACCGAGCTAATGTCACCTTGTCGACATCTGGCTATCCCACGGATGTTAGTCCCAGGGACCCAGAGCCGGCAGTAGCTCGAAGCCATCGTCAGAGATGGACCCGGGATGAAATAATGGAGGTGATGTGGTGCTTTTACTATGCAAAAGCGAAAAATGGGGGCTCAGAAATAGAAGTTTTTAAGATATGGAGAGAGCGGAACCCAGATATGAGACCTACCCTAGACTCAAAGAAGCTTGCCAGTCAACGACGATACATACTCAGCAGTGGAAAATTCACATCAGAACAACTTGCAGACATCCAGAGAAACGCAGAGTATGTTCATCAATCAAACCATCCACATGACGAACATTTAGAACCATCTAATATCCCTGAAAACGATGATCCCCTTCAAGGTTCATCTCTTCCAAATGAAACATTCGTCAGTGGTGAAAATTCATCTGGCCATGCGTCACACGATAAGGACATGATGCGGAACCTCCTCCGACGCGAGATAGAGCGAGTTCGTCTACTTCCATTCGAATCTCGTGCATCGTTGAGGAGAATTTACGAAAATGCTAAAGCTAAGAGAGTGATAGAAACAGCGAATTCTGTCTTAAATGAGGTTGTACAGGCCTCAAGTAGAGATCTAGATATTACTGAAATCAATCACATCGTGTATGCAACTGGATATCTAGTATCTCAGATAATCTTGGGGCCAGCCAAGAACACCGATGGCCGACAGCCAGACAGAGTAAAAAGCTCCGTACCTTCATGGATGAAAAGAATTATGAAGCGGATAGCCGACACACGGCGTGAAATATCACTCCTAGCCGAGGCATCTTCTAAGTCAAACCACACGTATAAAGTTCAACAAAAAATACTCCATGTTGAACAAAAATTCCTAATTGACAATGACACAACAAGGCTAATGGTAGCTGAAAAGCTAAAAGAAAAAATCCAAGCATGGGCTCAACGAATAAGACGGTACAAACGTAGAATCGATTTCCGTGTACAGAACCGGTTGTTTGAAACAGACGCGAAGAGATTCTATCGCAGTCTGACTCAAAAACCGAACGGCAATGCTGCCCCTCCTTCAAAAGATGACGTCGAAACATTTTGGTCAGGAATCTGGGAGGAAACCAGATCGTACAACAAAGACGCATCGTGGCTCCAATCTGAAGTTGATGCTGCCAATGGACTCGTGGAAACAGAGGAACATGTTCAAGAATTCTCGAAAGAGGACCTATGCCAAACAATTAAGAATATGGGAAACTGGAAATCCCCTGGGGTTGATAAGATCCAGATTTATTGGATTAAGAAATTAACAGCACTACATTCTCATCTTGCAAAGGCTGTTAATAAAATTTTAGAAAACCCTAACGAACTCCCCGAATGGCTCACTCGCGGCATCACGTATTTGCTACCCAAAGGAGGAGACAGCTCTTTGGCGAAGAACTACAGGCCAATTACTTGCCTGCCAGTAATGTACAAACTTATAACTGCAGCCATTGCTGACAAAATGTATAGGCACCTAGAGAAGAACCATCTGTTGCCAGTTGAACAGAAAGGATGTCGTAAAGGTTCCTATGGCTGTAAGGAAATCTTGCTTCTGAATAAAATAATTTTGAATGATGTAAAGAAACGAAAACGTAATTTAAGCATGGCTTGGATTGACTACCAGAAAGCCTTTGACAGTGTACCACACGATTGGATTTTGAAGACCCTGGAGATCTATCGATTTCATCCTAGACTTGTTGAGTTTTGCAAGGCTAGTATGAAGTCGTGGAGTACCAAGTTACTAATCCACAGCGGAAAGGGAGTAGTAGAAACCAGAAGTATTCAGATTAACAGGGGAATTTTTCAAGGAGATTCACTATCCCCTCTGTTGTTTTGCATTAGTTTGATTCCTCTATCAAGACAGCTGTCGCACACTGACTTTGGTTACAAGCTCCATGGTGATGAAAGGCCTGTATCACATTTATTTTACATGGATGATCTTAAAGTGTTTGCTAAGAATGAAGCGATTCTCTCCCAAATGCTGTCTGTCATCAATGAATTTAGCAATGACATCTGCATGAAGTTTGGTCTTGACAAGTGTGCAAAAGTCAACTTAAAAAGAGGCAAAATGACAACGTCAGAGAACATTGAAGTTGATAGACACACTGTGATTCAAGATCTTGAGCCAGGTAAAACTTACAAATATCTGGGCATTGAAGAATGTGAGACCATCTCGAACGACACAATGAAAGAGAGAATTCGCAGGGAGTATTATAGACGAGTGAGACTTGTCCTGCAGTCCGCTCTGAACTCAAGGAATAAAATATCAGCAATAGGTAGTTTGGCGGTGCCTGTAGCCGAATACAGTTTCGGACTAGTAGACTGGACTGAACAGGAAATTCGCATCATGGATCGAAAAACCAGAAAACTGCTTACAATGCATTATGTCGCCCACCCCCGAGCTGATGTACATAGACTTTATGTTTCACGTAAGGAAGGAGGAAGAGGCCTGAGACAAATTGAAGCCTCCTGGCACAATGCAATAACCGGGATGGGAAAGTATGTAGTCAGCCATCAAGATGACCCACTAATGAGGCAGGTCATGAAATCTGACCGAAGAATGGGAAACAGAGGCATTGTAAGTGTAGCAAGAAGCATTGCGAACAAGACTATGCAAGACACCCAGAATGACAGAGACACTGAACTTCTGATGCTACTTAACATGAAATTTGAGACACAGAAAATGTTAAAGAAATCGTGGAGAGACAAACCACTCCACGGACAATACCTAAAAAGAATGGACAAGGTGCAGATCAATAAAGATCAATCATTTATGTGGCTTAAAAGGGGAAGAATGAAGCCAGAATCGGAAGCACTTGTAATAGCTGCCCAAGATCAGGCCTTGAGAACACGACATTATGATAAAGCGGTTCTCAAAATTTCCCAAGATGATAAATGCCGCATCTGTCAGGAACACGTAGAAACCATTGATCATATTGTCTCAGCTTGTCCAATTCTAGCAAGACCGAATATTTGAAAAGACACGACAGGGTGTGTAGCTACCTCCACTGGCAGGTCTGTACCGCCCTCGAAGTTCCAAACACATGCCCCAAGTGGTACGAACACTCACCGAAACCGGTGACGTCTGTTGGATTGTGTACGATATTGTACGACCAACAAATTCAAACTGATCGCACGATAGCAGCAAACAAACCGGATATAGTCATCCGGGATATGGAGAAAAAATCATGTTTACTTGTCGATGTTGCTGTACCTTGCGATCAAAACGTCGTTACCAAAGAGGCAGAGAAACGTCTTAAATACAAGAGTTTGGAAATCGAGATCAGCCGAATGTGGGGCGTAAAAGCACAGGTCGTACCGATAGTTATCGGAGCTCTGGGATTTGTTCCGCAAAATTTGAGTAAGAACTTGTCTAAACTCCCAGGTAATTCAAAGGACTGGGATGTGCAAGAAATAGCTTTATTTGGAACAGCCCACATTTTGCGCAAAGTACTGTAGAGGCACCGATAGTCCCTAGATCTACTCCTTAGGTAGCTGGTTGCAACCTGGAGTAGATTTTATATTCAGCCGACTTATAACATCTTTAGTCGTGATGTAATGGAAAAATAATAATAAATGACAAATGAAATAATATACAAATTCTAACTTACGTGGTACCCAAGTGCGAAGTGCGTAGCAACACAATTTTACTTTCACGAAAAGCAGTAAATTGGAAGCGGGCGACTTATGTTCGTCACCAAATTACACAAAAAATACTCATTTTCAAAAATTCAATGTGACCTTATTTGAAGATGTTTTGATGAACACATTTCATGAAGAAAAAATGTATATTTTTAATTGTGGTTGTAGGAAGACGTCTAAAAAATTTGAATTTTTTTCATTTTTCGAAGAATCAGTATTTTCAACCAACAAGAGACCAGCACAATTTTCTTACACGTTCTTCAGACTATCCAATAACAAAATTTAATAAAAAACGATGGAGTCAATTTTTTGAAAATTTTGAAAATGTCCCAGCGGTTTCACGTAAAGGACCCCCCCCCCAAATTAAAATATCAATTTCAAATTCCAGGGGCTGCAATATCAGTCGTATCTATTGAGGAGTATCAATTTTGAAGAAAATGGGCTAAAATGTTTGGACGCTAGTGTTGTTCGCGGATAGACGTTTCCCCGTCAATCGATTTTACGGTATCAAGGACCCCAAAAACATGGATTCTGGCTACACCATATGCTAAAGGAATTTGTCTCTAATTTAGCATATGGATTTATCCACTTTTTCGTAGCCAGAGTCCTCTAATAAGTTTTTCTGCCGAAAATTTGCCGTTTTTTCGCGCAGCATGACATAAATTTCTCTCTACCGCGGTAGCGGTGTCAAGAAAGTAAAAAAGATAATTGTTTTCTAATTGTAGCAAGCGAATGTGGGAGAAAAGAAGGCTCGCATGCAATCCGCAAAACGCATTACGCTACTGCTTAGTTAACGTCGTACATATGTGCCAACACTATTCGTTGAGGACACAAATCCGGGATTTTATGGTAAAGAAACCCGAGCTTTATTTCTTATGCTATGATCTAACACAGTGAGTCATTTTTGAAGGTTCTTTTACATTTTCGGAGAGTATCCCTAATGCATAAAACAGGTTGCCGGAGTTTGCTCTCAGCATGAAACTATTTTCTATTTTAAAACAAAGATGATTTGCAAGGTTCAGAATACTCGTGCAATTGCACAAGAACAAACTATTTCAGACTCGCATATTTGACATCAGTGATTGACACAAAATCGTTTTCAGTCATATTTATTCATTCTTGAGTCGTCCTGAGCAGGCACGAGTAGGATATCTGCTTAGAGTGAGATTTATCGTAGGATTTAATTTTTTCGAGCAAATAGTCATGAATCTTGTACACGCCTCTTTTTTTATTTTCTGTTGTTCAAAAAATCCATCGTCCTGAATTAATTTTAAATCCGTAAACTCAAATTTTCTGCATATGTGCTAGCTTCTCTGAGGCTGGTGCCCCTGGATCTTTTACTACCGGAGGTAGTATATTTATATTTTACATGATGGCTATTTGTAATTTGAGTATTACTATATTAAAATATTTGTGATTTTTTGTAGTTTATTTTTATATCTACAAAATCCATTTAATCTACTATACATAGACGGTAAGCACAGCACTAAACTGAGGAGAAGGCTTAAGAGAAAATTCTTAAGGAAAATATACTTTGACGTTTTTTCAAAAACTTTTTTCTTTGGTCTTGCAAAACAGAAATAACACACTTGTGAACCAGCGATATAAACAATATTGGTCATTTGAAGGTAAATATTCAGTGATATTAATCAATTTATGATTTACAGTTTTTGGGTGCAATGAAATTGTTTACACTTCAAGGTGAAGATATTTTAGAAATTGTGCCTATAAATTAGTGCTTTGAGAATTTTAAAACGAACTACATTCCTTCTTTTACTTTATTTTTCTTGCAGAGATCCTATTACATCTTATCCCTTCTGTAACAATATGAAAGGCAATGCGAAGCAACGTGCTTCAATTCCAGACTTGGTTGAGATGACTTGAATGTTACATGAAGAAGAGAAAGTAACTCTTTCGTTAGCACTACACACGTACGGACAGAAAAGAAGCTTTACATCATCGTTATTTGCTTTAATTTAGTTTTAGTACAGCTTATTGCAAAAACTTTCAAGTCAAAATTGTAGGTCACAGCGCTTTTACAGCTGTGAGCCAGAGAGGAATTTCGAAACTTTGTAAATAGTACTCAAAATCTGAATTATTTGTAGTATTGGAAATTAGCTTCTACAAATAAATAAAAAATACCAGCATAAATATTTTAAATGCAATTTATGGAATGTAAATTGGAGGATATTCTATTAGCACTTGCGCTTGTAGAGTCAAGAGGTATATAAATACAGTGCACCAGCGTGTTGCATTCATACATAAATAATTTCCTTTGATTCGCTTTCAATTTTCATTCCTCCTTGACATTGGGCATTTGCCCGGTCCCTGCGGTGTTTCAAAATACATGCCGCGCGTTGCATTCCTGCACGTCACGTTGATCTAAACTGCTCGTCCATTATGCATCACAACAGTGCATAGCATTTCACCGCATACATTACATACGGGCGCTGCATTATACCAGCATTAGATTACACTTAGCAATTATGCAGGTCGTCACATAATTCACGATCTGTCGTAATGAATATTTCAAATAGTAAGCGGTGTAGTTGCATTTATACAGTCATACAGAGCGGGAAAGCATGGATAGACTTTCACACTGGTAATAATTACATTTTAAAGTAATGATTTGATAACATTTGGAAGATA
>JAHLJT010009419.1:72377385-72413118 GCA_031308135.1 Acheta domesticus | reverse complement strand
GATCAAAGACTATACACTACAGAACTAAATTGCATCCATTACACCCTGATAAAGAAGAAAATATGTAGATTATGTAAAAGATGATGAAAAGAAGACCGATTGATTGCGGATTTCGAGCGCGTCAATTGCTAAGGTAATTAGTCCCGTATGTGTAGTGTTTTTTCCTCGTAAGGTGGCAGTGATCTCCCGCTGGACGGCATGATCCGGCACCGACCTACCTGCGATGTTTTCCCTGCCAGGTATCTCCCATCATTGGGGCACCGCCCCAGCTGGGACAAGCTCTAAGGTACCGTGTGGTCTCCCGGCAGGTGTGGTAGTGTCGAGAAGAAAACTCACGTAGTGGGAGCATAAAAACAGAAAAATATTATTTTGACTTCTGTGAAATACGAGAAGAAATATTCGTATAGTACTTTGAAGAACGCCTGTATTTCGTTAAAAATACTTACAGCAGACTTCTAAGACAACACAACCCTTTTAATAGTCTTGATATTTATGAGTTCACGTTCTAGTTTTTGTACTCCATGCATGCATGTTGCAGCAGTTGATCTTGTAGCAGTTGCATGCATGCAGTTAACCTTGCTGTTCAAAGTCTACTCAAGAGTTTTCTTTGTATTCTATTGTGATGGGAAATGTAGGGTGGCTGGAAGGATCGGCATGGATTAATTTGAAATGAATTATTGACAGGATTATTTTTCGAATAATGAAAACAAAGTAATGAGAAGGAGAGATTTTTTGCGACTAAGCCTTGAGCAATATATTGTAATCAATCACTACCTCCGGAAGATTTGGTACTCATTCAAGTTTATTCAAATAGACCAATAACATACATTGTAGAGAAGAAATTACAAAAATCAAAGTAATCGTCTTTTTCTTTTAATCTAAAATATTTTATCTTCGTAAATTGTTTGTTACTGTTGACCAAGAGAAGTTAAATTATGTTGAAGCATTTAATTCAGCTAGTGTTGTTTACAGATGGACGGTTGGACAAACAGACGTTTGGAAAAATCTCTCTTTTCGGTTATCCCAAAATGTGCATTTTTGTCGGAATATCGACATCAATTTTTTGCAGCATTATACACATCTTTATGTATTACGTATACAAACGAGAAAAAAATATTATTTGGAGCCTGCTCTTGTATCTAAGTCAGGCACGTTAAACCGCACCCGCACGGGCAACATCCCCTGACTCTGCACTCATTTCCCCTTCAAATTCTGAAAGGGGTGTACATGCAGAAGCTGAAGCGACGCGAGGCTGTGAATAGTGGCTTCTAACGAAAATATGTTTGCCAGATTTGTTCTATCAAATAACCAAGAATTGTATTATGTTTATATCCTTCACTACACACTACTTATTAGTATTTGATGTTTATTCTCTTACTAATTTCTCCCTTATATAAACATCTTTGCTAAGTGACAGGAATATGTTTGAATGACGAATTCTTTCCCTGTTTTCGTTTTGTGTTGTGTTATTAAATCATTCAGTTTTTAATAATTGTAATTATCAATGATGTGAAATAAATTAACAAGTGTCTATTAAAGTCTGTCAAAGTTAACAATTCTCGTTTACGGACGGACAGCGCTTTTCACATACAATATTTGTCTCTTAAAACATTCTAACTCTTTCGTAGAAAGTTCACTCTCAAGTGAAAAGGATTAAAAAAATCAAGATTCTTTTGGTTCAAATTTTAAAAATTTTATTCTGAATAGATATTTTGAAATCGGACTGATGTATTATTTTATTTTAATAGATCCATTTCTTTGCCTATTATTTATCACAAGTTGATGGTCTAACTTTCCGTTTTTCTCTCTATTTTTCAATTTCCTCCCATCCTTCATCTCATGTATAAACTATCACCGACCCATCCCCTTTCCCTCCTGTAAAAGTTCATTATACGTTCACGACCGCTTCCTTCTGCGCATTGACTAATGTTAGTCCTACGTTTGATAACTCTCACATTATTCTTCGTTTTTTTGTTAATAATCTCCATTTACATAAAGTAGCATTTACTTTATCTTCTCCCAATATAATCATCTTTACTCTATTACCTGTCCTCCGATTAAAGTCTCCTCCAAAACTTATCTTCTGCTGAGGTCTGCATTTTGAAGGTGGCGCGCGCGCAGTAATACATCGCGCGCCACGGAGCTCGCTGGCGCGGAGCGCTGGCCAGCGAGTTGGAGAGCCTCGAAGCGAGGCTATCCCCTACTTAAGAGGGCACGGGCGCCAGCCTGCCGACAGACTGTGAGAAAGGTTCGGCCCAGCCCCCAGCCGACACCGCACGAGGGAAGCCGTGCGACCAGAAGCCGTGAGTTACGCACGGAGGGGAAACGTGCCAGTAGTCCACGTGGTGCAGCCGCGCCGTGGAGACGCGCTGGATATGTGTCGAGTCAAGCAGCTCACGGGAAGAAGTCGTGCCTGACGCACACTTCATCTGGAGAAGAGCAATTCCTATATTTTTTGGTGTAAATGTATTCAACAATCTTTATGGTGAACCCAAGAAAGCATTGTTAAGTTTGCGTGATATCTTTGATTTTTTTGAATACATCATTCTCACTCGTGTGATGCAAAGCATTCCATTTGCTCGTTTGCACTCGCTCGAGAGTTTCATACTCGGGCGCCTTGCATTCGACTCTCCTGATTGCTGGCGGGCGGGCAGGGGGCGGTAATTCACAAGTCATAACAATTCGTTGACGCTTCGCTTCGATTCTGAAAGAGTAGATGCCGTGTCATGTGTGGTACAATTGCATAGCTATATTGTAAGCAATAAACTAGAGGAATCTTTCAAGCTAATATCTTATTCTTTGTAGCTACTATACTATACCGCTTACGAGAAGAGCATGAGCTTTGTTTTCGAAACAATAGATTGTAAGAATATGATTAATTCTTTCCTCATATATGAGGAGCGTTTACAGCAAATAACTACATGTCCATCAAATCAGACTTTTCAGAAACCGTGAGAAACGGATAGTTGATAAGTTATCGCGTTTCAAAAATGTAATATGCTGTACTGCTTACCAGTGTAGTTAGTCTACGTACACACTGCTATCAAAAGTTATTTATTTATAACTGGGACAGTATTAAATGTTAAAATTTGGACATGTTTGCTTTTGTCCGAGTCACTTATGACATATTTTCTTTCGCATAAAATAGGGCTACTATTATCATCACATTTGATTGGGATCAGTGGCGGCTCCTAGACTTCAGGCCAGGTAGGGCACACAAAAAAAACGCGACAAAATAACGCAACATGCAAGCATAGCAAAACATACCTCTAATTTTTATACAGCAATTCAATCCTTCTCTCCTTGGCTCTGGCAAACTCCTCAATAACTTGACCATTAAAATCCCGAATGCCATGAATCATCCGTTTCTCAATAGAAAGCATGGCTAAGGCATTCAATCTGTCTGCACCGAGAGTGTTTCTAAGAAATTTTTTTATCCTCTTTAGAGTGGAAAAACAACGTTCATTTTCCACTGTGGTCATTGGAATGGTGACAATTATTTTCAAAACGTGGATACATTCTGAAAAAGTGCGTGACATGTTGTTTTCCAAAACAAATTGAAGCAATGCAGCAGCCCCAGATGCACCATGAAAGTCTTGTCGGGAGTATAACACTTCCAGTTCCGATCTAAATTTTGGACCATTTATTTTGGAGTATATTTTCACAGTGGTTTCAAAATCACTTTCCGGGAAATTCAAAGAGTACTGTACGAACTGTTCCGTCAGAAATAATTTCGCAGCACACAAATGGTCAGAACTCTCAAACCTGTCTACGATATTGTTTAATATAGTATCACATACTTCCAGAGCAGCAACACGGTTACTTCCTTCTTTGCGAGAGATGCATCGTCTCTTATTTGGGGGTTCACTCAGAGATTCTTGTTCGTCTTCGTACACTTTGCGAACCTTGGTTACTTCATCAGAAAACCTTTTGATGAATTCCTTCATTTGAACAGAATCTATATTTCTTTTCTGAACACTGTCGAAGAAAATTGCTACATGAAGCATAATTTTGTGGTAGAAAGAAAGCCAAAATACAAAATCGGGATCTTTTAATGTTCGCACAAATCCTGCAGCTTGACCACCGGTTTTGGGATTCTCTTCTTCACTATCTCGAATATGCTCGAAACATTCAATGAGACAGTCTTTATTTTCAAACTCAGTATGAACAGCCCTATTCTGGAAGTACCATCTTGAAGGTGGTGCAGAACACAGTTTTCTTTGCATGAATGTTGCATTCTTTTGGGCGATCTAGAAAAAAATGAGCATATTCCTTGAAGCTCTTCAAAAAATACTCTGCTCCCAGAAGATGAAGAAGCTACTTTCTGAAGTAAAAGATTTCCTTGATGTGCGTAGCAATGAACGTAATTTGCGTTAGGATATTTTTCTTTTACAATGCACTGCACCCCACTTTTTTGACCTTTCATAACAGCAGCTCCATCATACGTTTGGGCTATGAGCTTATCGGGAGTTTTATCTAAACCGAGCTTGTATAATTGCTCCAAAATTTTATCAGCCAAACCCCGAGCACCTCTTTCGATGATTTGAAAGAAGCCCCAAAATCGCTCGTATATTTTACCTTCCGACTGATATCTCAAAATTAATGACATTTGGGTTTTGCAGGAACTGTCCATTGTTTCGTCCGCCTGAATGGCCACGTGTTCTGCCTTGTTTATTTGCTCTGTCAAGTAATTTTGACAAACGGCAAACATTGCATCCAGTAAATCATTTTGGATGGTATTTGAGATATCTCTAAAGTCGTTGCATTCTCCAAATGACTTTTAAAAATATTATCCAAAGCGGCGGTGTAATTAATCAGTCCCCTGAAAATACCTGGGTTATCTGAAATCTCAGATTCATCATGACTGCGTAACGCTAATTCAAATTCTCCACAAAATTTAATTGCGTCAATAATGCGACCCAGAATATATCTATTTTTATCCACTAGTTCATTATGTTTACGCACAGATATTCTATATGCGTCATCCAATTGTTGCCTGATACTAACTCTCCCAAGAACAGCTAAATTCATTTCATTGCTGATATGGCTTTTTGAAACAGCGGAGAGGTTTCTGCCCAAGACACAATTTGTCTGTCCAATGTTTACGGAGGAACAAAGAAAATAAAGTATACAGAACAAACACTTCAGAGTTATTCTCAATTGTTAATACTGCATCTTATTTCACAACCTTCTAGTGATGCATTAACTTAACTGGTTAGTTCTCCCTCAATCAAGACTCAAAAATTTTCTGAGGATGTTCGCTGTACCAAGTAAAGCAGCTTTCTGCATAGTTCTCAGATGTTTTTTTTTGTAACTGTAGAACTCCTCCGGCTTTCTGCAGTTCTTTGTGACTACACCACTTACGGACACTACCAAAGGAATTATATCTACTTTTCGCAGTCTGTACATATCCTTTAATTCGACTGCCAGTGGCTGATACTTTCGTTTTTTCTCTGCTAATGTTTATGTTAATTTTTCATCTGAAGGAATTGCTACATCGACAATCATAGCTGTTTTTGCTGTTTTATCAAACAGAACAATGTCAGGCCTGTTTGCTTCAACCATTCTGTCAGTTATTAATGTCGTGTCCTACAAAATTTGTGCCTGATTGTTACTGATGACTTGCTCAGACTTACATTTATAATATGGCTGTTCCTGTTCAACTGGATGGTATTTTTTGCAAGCGCTTGGTGAGCTACTTTCGTTACATTATTATGCCGTCGCAAGTAATCAGTCTGAACCAAGGATGGGCAACCACTGCATATATGCTGGATAGACTCATTGGTTCTTTTGCACAATCGGCATTTGTTATCAATATATTTTTGGTAAGCTCTGGTCTTTATTACCTGGTCCTGAATGAAGAAGAGGAAACCCTCAGTTTCACCCCAGAGTCCCGCTCTTCGCAGCCATTCTGTGGACCACCTCAGATCAATTTCATCAGATGTTAACATTGCTCTAAACCGACCATGCAGTTCCCTCGTCTTCCAGATATCAATTCGATCATCCCTTGTCAAGTGAACGAACTCTCTGTTCTCTTGGGCTCAACTTAATGGACTGCTATTTTTATCTTGAGTACAAATTGCATTATGAATTGTCCATTGCAAGAAAATAATGACGGAGTTTTTCTTCCTGCTGACGACACAGTGTTTGTAAATTAAGCAAATCCCTGCCTGCATCGTTTCGAAATAGATATCTCTGTGTCGAACTATGCGGATGGTGAAGTCGATGCTTTGTGAGTGTCGTTCTCAGTTTTCTGTCAAAGGCTTGAAGAGAGGTATCCGTCCATTTTATCACTTCAAAGGTGTACGTAGCTACAGGGATAGCCCATGCGTTGATTGCAGAAATTTTATTTCTCGAGTTGATATTCGTTTCACAGATCTTATTAACTCTGGCTACCCCTTTTTTTTGTATCATATTTCTGGCATTTGAGTCAGATATTTCCAATAGTTGCAACATCCCTAGATGTTTGTAAGAGTCTTCGATTCCAAGGTTTTGAGTGATGGTGTCCCTGGAGACTTTTAATTCTCCTTCCTGATTTTGGACTTTTCCACGTTTTACATGCAACGTCGCACATTTATCCAAACCAAATTCCATGCAGATATCTTTGCTAAAGTTTTGGACAATCATTTGACTCTGTAGCTGATCTTTATTAGATGCATATAGTTTAAGGTCATTCATGTAAAACTCATGTGATATGCGTACATCTGGGTTTCTCTTTATACAATATCCACATCCAGTTTCTCTCATCATTCTACTCAGTGTAATTAGAGAGATGCAGAACCAAAGAGGGCTCAAGCTGTCACCCTGAAACATACCTCGCCGGATCCTAATTTCCTTGGTCACATAGGAGTAACGACCTTGCCTAACATATAAAGAAGTCTTCCATTCAGACATACACACAGAGAGAAAATTTGTTATTGCCGGGTCAGTCTTATAGATATCAAGGATACGCAGAAGCCATGAATGAGGCACAGAATCAAATACCTTTTTATAGTTCACTGAACCTAGAGATATGTCATGAAGTCTTTTGCGGACTTGTGGTGTAACCATACTATTTATAACCAATAGTTCTTTGCATCCTCGGGTTCCCTTTTTACAGCCATTTTGCTCAGGAGGTATAATATTTTAGTCTACAAAATGTTCATTAATTTTAGAAGATATAACAGCAGTCAAAATTTTGTACAATCTTGTTAGGCATGTAATTGGCCAATAGTTCTTGGGTTGAAGACTGTCTCCTTGTTTGGCCATCATAAATGTTTTACCCTTCAACAAATACTTAGGGAAATTCGATGGATTTTTCAAGGTGCCATTAAAAAATCTTGCTAAGTGTGGATGGAAAGCCGTAAAGTATTTCCACCAAACATTATGAATTCCATCTAGACCAGGAGCTTTCCAATTCGGTGTCTTCTTGATTACTGCTCTCACATCGTCTTCGGTAATCATTTCTGTTGGCATTTCATTTACATATCGGCACGCTTCGATTTCATTATGAAGCCAGTATGCTTCCTCATTGTATTGGCGAGGTATTGCCCATATTTTGGACCAGAATTGAACCATATCATTCTCACTCGGTGGTTGATCCCTTAGTTCTTCCCCAACCAGCTTCCAGTTGTCTGTAAAATTTTTTCTGATTGGCTGCAAACACTGATTCCTGTTGGCGTCTTTTTGATGCTTCGCTGTACTGTCTAATTCTCGCTCCTAGAGCCGCAATTCTCTGTTTAAGTCTCTCCTCTTCTTCTTCTTTCAACTTTTGATCTAGGTTTTTGGATTTCATATTGACATTCAATCTCCTACCTCTAGACTTAATTCCAATTTTCACTTTCTTGGAAATGTCTCCCTTCTTTGCAAAATACTGCGTTAAATGACCAATATCTCTTCTAGCCTTATTGATTTTGTCCTGGATTCGTTTCTTCCATAATGGCATATTGTGAGACTTTGGTGCGGAAGAAGTTACCGACTTTTTGTTACTTTCGATATCTCTCCCCATACTCATACAAACGGCTAAGGCAGAACTATGCACTTCTCCAGCTAGTTCTTCCAGAGAATTAGGTTTGAGGGTTAGGTCTTGCAAGATGGTATTCATTACTCTACAAGCATCGTAAAAATTCTTATTACCAGTGAGTTTTGGTATACGTGGTCGAAGATCAAGGGGTGTACCTTGGTACGGAATATTATACTTCTGATAATTTTCTCTCAGATTACTGGCAAAAGCATTCTTATCATGTCCTGGTGCTACTTGCTGGACTTCAACATCAGGTTCCCCCTCCGAGTGATCTCCCTCCAGTTCCTCAGCCTGGGCTTCAGTTTTGCTGTGTCACATTTCCCAGTATTTCCATGCTCACTTGTTGTTTTTTCAGTTACAGTTCAGTAGATGACAATTCATTTCTTCTTTGAATAGAATTCAATTGACTACATATTTGTTGCTCACCTAGGGTGCTGTTGGGCGTTCATCCTTGCTCTGTATCCTTCACTTTCAGCTTCCACACTTGTACTTCGATAATACGCACGCATTTTTGAGATATTCATCTCTTTCGACCATTTTATGCGTTGGCCACACTAACTTGAAGCGGCGGAGGACGTTGCAAATGGCACTGTCCTCAAGCCACTTTGTCTTGAGACAGATGGAACTGTATTCTCTGCGGTCGCCATGAGTGGCGCGGCGCCGCGCTTGGCATCATCTGTACCAGGTTCACCGCTATCCACTGACACAGATAACACATTTGACACAGAAGGCCCGGTGTCAGAACCTTCTGCGCGGTCCTGCAAAGACCGATCGCCCGCGACTCTATTTCTCAATATTCGTCTACTCATATTGGGCTGTTGCATTTTAGAGCTACTGCCAGCATTTTTACAGCCTCTCCGCCATCTCCGCATTGCTGAAGATCTTCTTAGCTTGGTACTCTTCCGGAGTTTCCTCCTTCGGTCCTCTTCTTGGCGTCGAGGTCCTCTTCTGGAGAACTTATTTGTCTGACCCCTCTCCGTTGACCTGTCCGGCTTGGGAGACCCTACCAGTAGCTATACTACCGCCGGCATAGCTCCCAGGGTCACAGGGTAACTCAAGCTCCGCCACCAGCTACAAGGTCATGTACTCCCTATTATTATTATTATTATTATTATTATTATTATTATTAAATATGTTTTTGAACAGCCAAAACCTAAGGACGTTTACGTACAAAATATGCATTTTTTTTCGAGATGGTCGAGTGACCAGGACTGGACCACTTAACATTGACCACTTAACCAAGGTACAATACTAGGCCCAAGAACATAATAAAAGTAAACAATTTCAGTGCACACAATATACAAAGAGGAAATGGAAATATTTTCAATTAAATATTTTATCTTAACAAATGGCGAAGGTTGTAAGATATGACTAATACGTTCATTTGTAACTATTAATGTCCATGATCATGCATCGATATGCATTCTTTAACATTCGCTGGGAGATATGAGCATTTCTATGTCGCCGGTGATTCTAAACAACATCCATTGTTTCTGGTCTCTGAAAATTGAACAATTAGACTGTTATTAAATGTCGCCGTTAGAATTTGATTTCCAACACTATTTCTAGAAAGATATTATGAGTCACCTGTCCTTGCATTATTTTTAAGTTTCCTCCAAATCTTGGCGTGCATGCGTACACCCGCTGTCTTCCCGCGCGAACGTGTGCACGGAGTAAAATATTTACGTTCCCGCCAAGGAATTCTGATAAAGCACTGAGCGTCAATAACCACTAACAACGTCGAAGTGTGCAAAAGTGTATTTTCCTTCTTCTGCGATTGGCCATCAGTTCGTCCGACAATGGTTTAAAAGCGCGAGCTAATTGTGTCTTAATTGGACTGTGCCACTTTTCCGAGAATTTGTCTACCGCGTCAGATTGAAACGTGCCGCGCCCTGCCAGAACGCTGCGAAGTAGCTTGAAAATGTTATTTTCTTTGATACATTGTTTTCGTCTCTCCAATGAGGTTCGCGGTTTTTAGGGGAAATTTCTTCTATCTTGAGCGCGGGATGTTCGATTGTAGCGCTCTCAAAGAGCTTGTAAATGCTTATTAGAGGATTGGCACCAAAGTTTAATGAATTTCGGCTCATATGTGCTGACAGTGACTAACCAACTCCAATGACAACATCAAATGGCTTTAAATGAAGTGTTTCGAAAACTCAAAAATTTCTGTGAAAAAGTGCTTCAAATTTCGCATGTTTAGTAGCGCTTAAACATCATTTTCTTAAATATTGCTCCAAATTTTACAAACAAAATTCCCATTTAGGATGAGGTTTTACTGTTCTTGAATATTCTAAAATGAATATTTCCGTTCTACCATTAGGAAACAGAAACGTTAAGAAAATGTCAAAAAATATACTTTGGGCGGCGATAGGTGGCAGCTGGCACGAGTATGTGGCGATAGAAAACTAATATGGGAAAGTATGTGCCATTCTGTAACTACTAGTTTGTAGATTATAGAAATGGGAAATGTACTAAAGTAGTTGTGGGCATGCACACAATAGGTGATACTCCAAACAATATAGCGGAAGTTTTAAAATTTGACTCGCTTGAGTTCTACACAGGCCATTGTTTTCAGCGATCATCGGCCACCATGCTAGTCGTAAACGGTGGCGGTCTGCTCTCGTTGAAAGAACTTGGAGGTTCGGAGTCCTCATCAGTTGCAGAAAAATATATTGAATAGTCGGTATCGAAAAGAATTAAAATTTCTAAACGCTTATTCAGCACCGACGAGGTTGCATTAACGTCAAAAGATTCAAGCACCTCGACGTCAGCACCTTTGACCTCTTATGAAGACTAGAAATTAGCAATAATAATAACTAGCGTACCCATGCGAGAACTGTGGCATGTTAAACTACACTCCCTTCTCTATTCTTCCATTTCCATATTAAGAGAGAAAAGTTGTTAACGAAACGTACATATTTGTTTAAAAAATTATTAAGATAACTTCCAATGTACTTATTTCTATAAGTAGTTCATTGGAAAGTTACATAAGCTCCACTGGAGGTTATCAAATAAAAATAACAAATTATAAAATTGATGTTTGAAACCATTTTGAATAAAGGGTTATTCAGTGCTATTGACAGATCATCTTGGAACAATTCACAACAATTCCTTAAAAACAACTTTTGAAATAATTAGACAACCTTGTTTGACTGCTTTTTCGTTTTCCTAAGTAGCCACAAAAGTATTAGAAAAGCTGTTTACTCTTAAGAAAGCTATGTAAAGTTGTCCATGCGAAAATAGAGGATCTGGCAAGTACAACTCTACTTTTTGGAATATTATTTAACTTTATTACCGAATTGAGAGATACACCCTTGCAGTTCAATCGCCTCGAATATCAGTAATTAGTTTAATTTCACACTCTGTTGAAGATTCTATACGTCTCTGAACACGTGGAATGGTATTGAGAAGCGCCTGACCGTAATACGTAGAATGTCCAAGAATCTCTCGTTCTGTAGATTACGGTGCGAGGAACGTGACTTTGAGGCCACCGGCCTCAAAATTTCATATTTTAAGGCCCTAGAACGCTTCGCTTAGGAGTTATTTAGCTAAATAAATTTTTATAATGCTTCCTAAATGTTTCTGATTGCATTTGACGTGAATATTTAGATGGGTTTTTAACATCCCTCATATTTTAAAGTCAAAGTGCAATTTGTCACGTCTCCATGAAATTATCTTTCTTAAATTTGTTGCGCGTGAGAGCAACAAAACTAGCAGCAACTGGACTATAGTATGCTGTGCAAACTATATTTCCACCTTTGTTGCTTAAAAAATATCTTATATAAATTCCATCTAACATTAATGAAACTATACAATCTGATTCCTGCAATGTTTTGAATTTTGTCTTAGCACACTACAAAATATTGTCATGTGCTTGCTCCTACTGTTCATAGTTGTGGAGAGACAACATATCCCGATTTCCTCAAATATTTGTGTAAATAAGGGTTAATAGAAAAGAAAATACTGCAGAGATCAGACGTAAATTAACTTGCTGAAATTACTAATCACTCTAGGGAAAGTATTATTTTCTAGCTTTTCAGTTCAATATCATGACTGAGCACGCTGGCATGAACATTTTACCGAATCATTGCTGATAACGAAAATACTGGCACAATTAAAACACAAACCAATCCTAACAAGACACCGTATTCTCTCTTAACTGTACACAATCGTACATTCTTTGCCAATATTGTTTTTTTCTTCTTTTTGACGTAGAACATCAATGATGATGTAAATAAATCTCGTCAGTCTGCGCAAAACACGTTGTACAAAGAAAGCGTAAATGTTACATGAAGGTAATCTTCTAAGTATGACGTCACAAAGATGGCCACAGGCACCAAGGGCTGAAATACAGGTGGCATTAGTAGTATCAATCGCCGGACGCAAAAAAAATAATAGAATGTCCAAAAGTATCTTATCCTGTAGATCACAATATGAGAAACGTTTCTTTGAGGATTTTCGCCTCAAAATTTTAAGTTTTAAATCCCTCAAACGCATCGTTTAGGAGCTATTAAGAACTATATAGATTTCGACAATGTTGTCGTGTGTTGCGGGTTGCATTTGAAATTAATATTTAGCTGCTTTTTTTAAAACGAATCCTTCGTATATTTATGGTCAAAATGCAATTCTTCACGTCTCCATGAAATTATTTTTCTTTAGAGACCTCATTTATATAGATTGGTTGCGAGTGAGAGCCGCAAAGGAAAGGTATAGTATTGAAATAATATAGGACACGATTTTTCATTCAATATTCAGATTTACTATAATGAAAAATTATAAGTTAAAAATAAGAAATACTTTAATTGAACAGTTGAAAATTACTTGTGTGTTATTTATATTGTGTGTGTATGTTGCTTATGTTATTTGTCATCTGCTTTCGAAGTTTAAGATCACGTGGCTCCTTAACGGACGGCGGCTATTAATAATGTTATGAACTATCATCAATTCGCTTAAACATGAACAAAAATCGATTTAATATTGCGAAAAAAGAGTATATATTCTTTTTCCATTGTGACAATTTTAATAATGTGGAGACACGCATAAATAGTCATGAAATGTTGTATACAGCCGTTGAAGAAAATTGTATTCTTACTTGTGACCGTGAATTCACTGATGTATTTTATGAAGTATAACCAACATACATTTGTTTCTTTATTCTGTAAATTTGTGGTTTTGTCTGTTATATCCTCTTTCCGGGCACCCTTTCAATTAAACTTCGATCTCCGATGCCCCGACGGCGGTGGCCTATCACGCCACCTCGCGTCGGCCGGCTGTGGCGGCGGCGGCGGCGGCGGGGCCAGGAGGATATCGAACCCCGGCCTCCGACAGCGCGGTGGCGCAGCGGGCAGCTGCGGCGCGCCCTACAAGGCGGCAGCGGCCGGTCCGCGTGCTTCTGCCGTAAGGGGCGCGGGTCCCGCTACGAGCACAGGTGCGTGCGCTACCCGCCGCCGCCGCTGCCGCCGCCATTCACGCTGCCATTGAGGCCCGTGGTCACTCGGCGCGCCGCCGCCACCGTCGCCATCACCACATCGCTGCAAATCCCGTCACCACCATCAACACTGCACACACGCACACACACACGCACACACCACACATCACACACACACGCACACATACACACCACACACACACGCACACACACACGCACACACCACGCACACACGCACACGCACACACCACGCACACACGCACACGCACACACACACAACACACACAACACACACACACAACACACACACACAACACACACACACAACACACACACACAACACACACACACAACACACACACACACCACACACACACCACACACACACCACCACCACCACTTCCATCACTAGCAACGTCACTGCAAACACCGCCACTATTACTACTACTTCTACCACCACCACCACCACCACCACTCTCTGAATCTGAATCAGTGAAATTGTCACTGATTCAATCAGTGAGAGCCGAGGTCACTGATATCTTCAGTAGAAATATGTTGTTTTGCTGACAATCAGCGAATAAGCAAACCTTTTCATAATGACCACCAGCATTTCACTGGTTGTCAGTGGTAAAAGTGCCGTGCCACCATCGCTCACTGATCGTTCAGTCGTCACGTTCAATATGTTTGTCATAGACTTCACTGATTCAAACAGTGAAGTTTCACGTATTCAAAAAGTGGACTCAACTTTACTGATTTGTTCACTTCAATTCACTGATTGTCAGTGGCAGGGTTATAAGTGACACAATCGGTGCATAGTCACTGTCAATCAGTAGTTTTTCACTGATTCAGACTGAGAGAGCACCAACACCACAACTGCAGTCACCACCACCGTCACCGGTATCAGCGCTACCACTGCCATCACAATCACCACCACCACTGACAGCACCGCCGTCACCACCGCTAGCCCGCAAAAACCGCCTCCGGCTGCCACCGCTCGACCGCCGCCGCTGCCACCGCCTTCCAAGTAGTGCGCCCCGCGCCGCCTCGCGCAGCCGTTGGGTCGTGCGCCGCAATGAGCCGTTTTTTCCCTTTCGTTCGCTTCTTGCGAGCGGGCGCGTGTTGTGTTATCCGCGCTGCACGCCTCGCCACTGCTAAGATTTCTACTGCGCCTTATGAGTGGTCTAATGGGACGAGCCATTGTTGAGGGCCGTAATGAAGCAAACTTTCCCCATTCAGATGTATTCATTGGTTATGTAGATGGTTTGTCTGATCGTGCGTAGAAACAGGCATTGGTGCAGTAGAAAAAAATATCTAAGCGATCTACAGGAACCTGTTCAGCGACATATTTGCTTAGATGTAAGAGTATCTAAAAAAAATATGGAAGACACCATATTTTTCTCATATTTAATTAAAGACGATTCATGTACAATATGACTCCTAATAGAAATTGCTGGTGGAATTTACTGGATAATGGTACAGTAGGCAGCTCGAGTTATATAATTCGGGTTCTTTTGAAGTTGGCCCCTTAGATCGCCATGCATTACGGCCCGCTCTGGGCTCTGACTCGTGCGATGAGCCGTTTCCCCCTTTCATTTGTTTCTTAAGAGAGAGAGCATATCATTTCTAATTGTCGGCATAGATAAAGGCATTTAATAATTTTTAAAACAATTTACCATCACTTTCATCACTCTTAATTCTAATACAATCATCTTCGCTCCCATCCCTTCACTCCCTAGGTTCAGTCACCTCCGTCTCCATCTTCAAGGCGCGCATTTCAAACACTTGCCATCCCTTCTGGATGTACACTCTTAACTGGATATACCTGATGCAGCAGCTAAAAATATTGTACAATAGAAAAAATTCTTAATGCGAATAGGGAAAGATGTATACCAAACCGACAAATACACAAAAAACGCAAAGCTACTGAATTAATTGAAGTAAATAAAATTCAATTCCAAAGGTTTTACAATTTCGTTAAATCCAGTCCTCTTTGAAAACTGGAACAGTAAAATTTATGGCGCTCCGCTTCCCAAAATAATCTGATTAAAATTCACTCTAAAATATAAATGCCGCCCATTGTAAATAATAAAAATGATAGAAAATAAAATAAAGTACTACTTCCAGACAAGTCACTAAACAAAAAAAATATTTTTATTACTAAGAAATCATATATTACATATTTAATTATTGTTTGTTGAATCAGTATGTTCGGGAGTCAGAAAAGTATTTCCTCGAAATGTTTCAATTGTTGGGTAACTATTGTAAATTATAAAACCGTAGTAAGATCACAGGGCATAACAGAATAAAGATTTCAAAAAAATAAACGGCTAGAAATTTTGAAATTTTCTCACCTCCTAAGGCAGAAAACTACTTCTGCCAAATCATTTTAGCGTCTGGTCATAGATTCACCTTCAATTGGAATATGAGAACAAACCTGATCAGTAAACTTGGTCAGTGAAAGAAGTCAACGAAAACAAGAATAAAATGGTTTGGAGTAGGGGCATCTTTAAAATCGTCACATTCTCAGACTGTGAAACAGGTGCTTCAGAAAGCATTATTCTGGAAGGAAAGTCAATTAATTACGTCGCTTTTCAGTTTTTCTTCCTTCAAACCTCCACTAAATCAAATTAGTGATTTAGCAACTGAACAATTAAATATTTTATAGCTGGGGTTAATAAAACTAATTACGTGTTCATTTCAAATATCCATTTCAGTAATAACTTCATTTAGTTTCTATGGCGTGCGCACTTTTACTTCAAACACATAACTAGAGGTAACGGGTTTAACCTGCAATCTGCAGCGAGTAATAATTTCCTGCTGACTATACGAATGGTTGTATAGAGCTCAAAGTTGTAATCGCTGACGGATCTGAAACTTTCCCCGACGCGTTCCCGAGCGCAGCGGCGTGCAAAGGGGCAACTCGCGCATAACACTTGCTGGCAGGTGGCAATTGGGGACGGTCCTTTGGCCTTCGTGGCCCCGCCCCGCCCCCTCCCCATCCCGCTCCGCCCCGCCGTGGCTCACTCCGTCGCCTCTTCAGTCGCCACGCCGCGCCACGCCGCCCGCGTTCCTCCGGCTTATCGACTCCTCAAACCCTCGCCACTTTCGGCTTTTCATCGCTTCAATCGTTTATTCACTCGCCCTTTTCAACCCTTCGGCGCACCCTGCCGGCCTCCCTTCCTTCTCCATTAAGTCGCATTCTCTGCACTTCCTTTCTCCAACTCTCCCTTTTCATACTGGCCAGTAATCAGTTGAAGTTTCCAAGTTGGTGATTTTGATTTTTGCACACTTTAGTTTTTCTGTTTGAACGCAAAGTAGAGGTATCCCTTTTTTGTTTAATTAATTACTTAATGTACATAACAAAAATTAGTTCCTTAACTATGTTTCAATGAAATTCAATGAAACAAATATTTTTGGAGGAAATAGAAAAGCAGTATGGATATATTTAAATTATAATACATAATCTTAAGAGAAGTAAAAATGGATTGATGAGCTATTAACTTTTCCATAAACAAAATAAAGTTCAGGATTATTGTACACTCAAATCAACAATGTAAAGTGAATGCAAGCGCATCACTCTCCATTCTTCGTTGTTCTGCAAGCACCTGATTCACTAAATAATTGATTTGTATAAAATTATGATCCTAACAAATTAAACTACCGTTGTAAAACTTTGTTGCTTTTAAATAAAATTGTGCTGAGTAGTTCTAATTGAAATTTCACTTAATAGAAACATGAAGCGTGAAATACTTATAAACGTTATCATTATCGTGAGCGCTCGACCTCTCGCCTTACAGGCTGAGCCGGCCGCCACCGGAGATGCGACCCACGCGTCGCAGGGCTCGAGTCGCTTATTCAAGCGTCGCCCCCGCCCGCGCCCCCGCCCGCGCCCCGCCCTCGCCGCCCGGCGCGCGTCGCCCGGCGGCTGACGAATGAAACGCTCTTAATCCGCGACATGCGCCCATTAGAGGCCGCGTCGGCGGCGGTCAAAAATCGCAGATGAATGGAACGCACCCTCGCTGCTCGGCACCGCTCGCCTCACCCCCCCCCACCCACCCCTTTCCGTCTCCGCGCGCCATCCCTCCTCCAACCCTTCTCCGCTCGAGAGGCCGCCGCCACCGCCGCCACTGCGACCCTCTTAAAGCAAACTTCTGGCTGCCAACCCCCTCCCTCCCTCCCGACTTACAACCCTCGCCCCGCCTCACTGCGAGCCGCGCGCGCGCTCGGGGGCGTTTCAATAGCTATGCAAATAAGTTATTAAACTTCAGGTGCGGCGGCGCGGGGGCGGGCGGGCGACGGAGGGAGGCGTCATATATTTTTCACATGCCGTCGCGCGGCGGCAGAGGGCGGGGGGGAGAGGGGCGGCGGGGGCGGCGAGGCGATGGAGGAGGGGCGGGAGCGCGGCTGAAAGCGGTCCGGAAACAAATGACGTACACAGAAAGCTACTCGGCCGACTTTCCGCGCGCGCGGGCGAATATCGCATTCAAATCGCTGCGCATTGTCTCCGCGCGCCGCTTTAAATATATAATGTGTGATTTATCGGCGGAGCGGTGCGGAGCGGCGCGGCGCGGCTCGGCGAGAGGGGGGGGTGAAGTGGTTTTGACGAGTGTCGCGGTGGCGGCGAAAGCGCAGCGGGCGGGCCCCGTGAATGCGCGAGCGAAATGGAAAGGAACGGCGGGGCGGGAGGGACGTGCGTGGGGTTTGAACTCAGCCCCGTGACGCATGTGCTCATGATGCGCTTTTCTTCGGAGCTGGCGCATTCGATCCGAGGGCCGCTTCAGAAGTACATCAATTCTTCTATTGGAATGAAGATCATTTTGTAGCGGTTTCCAAATAATTTACTTTAATAATACATTTATTTATTTAATATTGTACACTGAGCAGAAGCACATAACAGGAATTAAAACATCATTCAATTCAGTTTGATAATAGTAAATATTATTATATTCATGATGTTTCACCAATATTTATATTCGCACAACAGTCTTCACAAGAACATTCATTACGCAAAAACTTACGAACTTGACTTTCGGACGTTTCCTGTTTCAGCCTATTGCACATCATACTTGATCACAACGGTTTCCTCTCAGCAAATGTCAACCTTTTTATAAACAAGAGGTTTTTATAAACAAGATCATTGCCGGTGGAGAAAAAATCACCAGCATCTTCTCCACAATTACATGAACGAATGTTTGTAATGTCATTTCGCTGATAAACCCTTAGTATCTGCACAGCAGTTGCTTGGCGACTTCTCTTCTTCATCGTTTAGAATGTTGTACTTTAGTGAGTCGAAGTGCTAAATATATTCTGAAGTATATTTGAAGAAAGCGTCTACTGTTTTGGTTATAAAAGAAATAAAACAAAAATTTGTTAATGGACAGAATTGGGGTGGCAATTCGCGCTCGGCCTTGCATTCGCGCACAATTTTAGGGTGTCAGAATCTTAGCTCGCCAGCCGGCATTCAGAATTCCAATGCATTGCCGGATCACCAAGGAGGCTAAAGACTCGTGGAGTCTACAACAGCATATAGTGTCTTCAAAATGAAGATAAAGTTCTGACAATATAAAAATGAACACAAGACGCTATCTAAGGAATTTTAGTCTCCGACACCAAACGGTAAAGGAGTGATTTATTGCTAATATTTTAAGGTACACGCTGATGTGTTTCTTCCGCCTGAAATGACTTAGTCTGGATTCTCGCAATTCTAATTACTGCCTGAACTACTGTTCGTTTGTATTCCAACTCCACTTATTAATTCGGCTTTTCTTTAGGCTTCCCATCCTGGTGATTTTTACCTTCGTATTTTTTTCACCTTCTTTCACTCTGAATAGATTAAAAAACGCGTCTTTTGGATAATACGTTGTTATTTTAGAGAGTGAATATATTTAACATTAGTTCCTTTTCTTCACTCCTTTCATCACCTTGCAGTAAATTATTTATCGGTGCCTGTGGAAATTGGTGATGCACGCCGATATTTTATTAGTTATTTTTCTTCTGTTGTAATCATTTTTTTGTAATTATTCTATCAAACGTAAAAATTTGTTCATATTTTGCGGTATATTTTAATAAACTTTATGACAATTTCGAGCATACAATCATTAGTTTTGACCGTACGATGCTTCAAAATAAGAAAGTATTACCATCAAGTTGATTACAAATCCTTTAATAAATCATGATCTTATCAGCGTCTTTTGGTTTGACAAGTCCCCAGCGCTCGGGAAGGCGATGAGCGCATGAAGGCGAAATCCCACGTCACAGAGCATATCCGCCTTTCGCCCTCCGCCCCCCCTCCCGCGCGTCGCCGACGCACCCCACCGCCGCGAGCTGCGCGCCCCCGCGCGCGCAAAGATGGCCGGGTTATGATAAGGCGATCCTTAATGACTGTCTCCATGGCAACGCGGCGCGGCGCGCTGATCGAAGGCAGGCCGAGAGTGGCCGGCGGCCGGCGCGGCGTGGGGGCGCGGGGCTGCGCGGGGCGCGTCGGGGCGCGCCGGGGTGGGGGTGGTCAGCATGGCGCCCCGCCGCGGCGGCGCAGCCGCGCGCCCCCTCCTCGCTCGCCGCCGCCGCGCCGCCGCCACCCCTCCACGCCGCGCCGCGCTCGCCGCCCAAGACGCCGTTGCCTTCGCCGCCCCGCCGCATCTCAAGGTGCGGCCGCTCCTACACGCGCTGTTCGCCGCCGACGCTAGCGCCGCTGCGTTGATGCCGCTCGCCCACAGGCCACACCTCGCCCTACCCGTCGCCCCCCTTAGGTACCAGACCGCTATTACCCCCCGCCCCGTTCTGACCACCCCTCAAACACACTCACCTGAGCTCATCCGCTTTCACCCGCATTTCCTCACTCTCATTTGCGCTCACTCGTATTCACTCGCGCTCACCCGCTCACCCGCTGTCATCAATTTTCATTCGCACTCACCCGTTCTTACCCGTCCTCACCTGCTCTTACTCGCTCTCATCCACGCTCACTGGCCCTTAACCAAGCTCACCCGCTCTCACCAGCATTCACCGAGTCTCTCCCACTCTCACTCGCTGTCGCCTGCTCTCACCCGCCCTCAACCGCCCTCACTCACCCTCACACATCCTCACTCACCCTCATCCGCTCTCTCCAGTCCTCTCCCGTCCTCTTCCGCTCTCTCCCGCCCTGGTTTCGCCCTCGCCGCGGCGCGCCGGCCGTTTGAAGCGACGCGGGGTCGCAACCCCTTCGCGCGCTCGCGCACGCGGCCGTGAAATGGCAGGATTAGGTCCTCGCCTCCGACCCCTCTGCCTTGCCCTCCGCGCTGGGCCTTTGCGCTCCCGCGCCGCCCTCTGCCCCCGACGACGTCCTCGCACTCGGCTCGAAACAGCTCCCGCCGCGCCGCGGGCCCGCGCATTGTCATAGCGTCGTACGCAATTGGGTAACGCACCCCCGAGAGGGTCGCGCGCCGCGCCGCGTCGCGCCGCGCCGTCCGGCCGCCGCGAGCGCGGCACTCAGCGGCCTCGCCAACGACATCTCTCGGCGGGCGGGGGAACTGCGGCGCGCTTCGCGGGTGGCCCGTCCCGCAGGCGCCGCCGCCGCCGCCGTCTCGGAGTCCCTGCGCGCGCGGCGTGGCACCTGCCGCCCGCGCCCGCCGCGCCGTCTCCAGCTAATTCAGAATTCCATTTGCAACTTGGGCGACTTAGCGCGCGCGGCGGTGGCGGCGGAGGCTGCGAGGCGCTGCGTAGATTTGTGCCTCGCTCGCTCCGCGCGCGCCCGAGGAAGCGACCATTAAAATTTCATTTAAATTTAATAGCAAGGGCGGCGGGGGGCGGCGCCGGAGGCGGCGGGACGGGCCTCCCCCACACGTGGGGAAGGGCGTGAGGGAAGGGCTCTGCAAACTTAATCCGCTATGAAATTGCTGCGAATGACATAAACATGGCAGCGCTGCGGGTTGCGCGCGCTGAATATTTCATAGTGGGGCCCGTGGCGGGGCCGGAGCGGTGCGCGGCGGAGAGACGCGGCGCGGGGCGGGCGGGCGCCGGGGCTGTGCGCGCGCCTCGCGTTGCCACCGCCGCCGCCGCCTCTGCCGCAGAGCGCTGCCGTGTTAATCAAGACGTCGCAGTCGCGCCAGTCGCCTGCCCCGCCCCCGTGCGCGCCCTCGGTTCTTCCGCCGACGCCGCCACCTGAAGAAAGGCGAACTCGACGCCGCGCGCTGCCGGAATGCCGTTCGGCTGCACTGCGTTCTCTCCTCTGGCCGCACTCCCGCCTCTCGTTCCGGGCGCCCGGGATTTGGCCTCTCGTTGCCACGTTTCTCTTGGTTCTTTCGCCTATTTGTTTTTATCGCCTGGGCTGCTTCCATTCGCCTTGTTTCCTCATCGTCTTCGTCTGCATTTATTTTGGTTTCTATTTCTTACATCTTTTTATTTCTCATTTTCTTCGTTTTTAGGGATTGTCTTTGCTCTTCAATCTATAAAATTTCTCTCTTAACATTTACCGCTTCCCAGTTTTGTTTCGTTTTTATTTCTTGATGCAGACTTGTTTTAAAAATATTGGTTTCCTTATTTACACGTCACACACCCTTCCATTTTAAGGAATTCCAAACATTGTACCTAATATCTCTAGATGTTATTTCACTTACACGACCAAAATGGCATGGCTCCATCAAACTGTCGTTCACACCCCTCTCCCTGATTTATGTATTTCTCATTTGTGCATTTTTCCCTCGTTCACTTTTAAATTTTTGTCTTCCACCCAAGCATTTTGTCTCCTCCCGCATCCTTTGAGTGTCTGGTCTTGGTTCTTTTCCCGCCTGCACGCTGGACGCCGCCTCGCTCCGGCGTCTCCGCCCGCGGGCCTCCGCCACGCTTTGAAGGGCGGGCGGGCGGTCTTTTGGGCGACGCATTGCGGAAGGTGGCCGTACGCGCTCTCCCTCTCGCTCTGGAGGGCGGCGGAATGCGGATGTATTTTTGTCTCCTACATTGCCCTTTTTTCTTGAAATTTCATTTTCTTTTCTTTTTATATAATCAGTTTATTTTTTCTTACAGTTGAAAGTTTGACTTGATCGTTTCTGTTAACTTCTCCGTAAGATACGAATTGCTTCTTAGTCATCTTTGCTGTGTCTTGCGAAGAATTTTCACACATTTTGTCGTTCTCCATTATTTTATATAGGGTCTTATTTTTTCTTTTTTTGTCAGAGATGTAGCCAGCTGTTTATCTACTGTCCCGCATTCTTCTCTTGCATGCAAACAACAATCATCAGTAGTGTTTGTTAATTCAGTGAACTCTCATTATCAGATTTCAGTGAACAGGAGTCTCCAGGTTGACCAAGACGGTTATCATCAGAAAAAATAAAAACAAAAAGTGATCCATTTGAAAACGGAGAACATGATTTTGTATATTAGTTGCTGCAGTAGTAGTGAGCCAAAATGTGCTGAGAAGGCTAAACAGATTCTTAGTAGTAAGTTAGTATTGGAACTTCCCAAATTGGATAACCATCGGTTCGTCGAACATTTTGTTTGTTGTTTGTAATTTCACTCTCAATTTTAGTTCTCTTTTAGTAATTTCAATTTCAACATGCTATTCATTTATATTGTGTTCTGTAATTTATATTTTAAAGATTTGATTATTTACCAAATGAACTCCGAATTATCGGATAATTTTCTAATCATAACTGAGTTTGTGAACGGCATATGCCTCAACAAATTCAGCACTGTGTTTCACATCGACCTCTCCCTTCGAGACAGCATAGCAGCTAAGTATGGGATTAGAAGAGGATGCAAACTGCCGGTCACACGCCCTGACAAGGAGCGGCACGATGCGCTTACTATTTTGGCTTAAATCAACATTTAGCATTCGAAAGTCACAACTTGCTTTAGAGCTCTTTTATTGTATAGCTCGTTTTTATGTATGTGGAATAATGTTTACAATACTTTGACATGTTTAGGAAAATATGAAGACGTTGGGAACACTTCAAAAGCATTCTAATATGTCATTAAGTAGACATTCTTATGAAGGTGAAGTATTTTGATTTGCTATCACTTTTATACTTACGACTAAAAGTAAAGTGTGTGCTTTTAAATTTAATTATTTCTGCTCAGACAACATTTTTCTGAGATTTTTAAAAACATCTATAGCCTTACTTTTGATGTTAATAATTCGGTACGTAATGTGTAGCATAAAACGAATCCATCTCATGTTCGTGCTGAAACCTCTCTCCCTCGTTATAAATAGTTTTGTTACCTGTCATTTGAACATTTACTAAAACAATGAATAACGACTTTTATTGATTTAAACTACATTCTTTCCAATCTAATAATCTGCTATTGAAAAGTGCCATCCGTAATCCGTAGAAGGATTGTCTCAAATTTGTTTTTAAATTGTTATGAGTCTTAAGTACGAACAGGAGAATGTTATACGAGTTACTTGTCTTGTCAGTTAATCAGGCGAGTTTTTCGAATAACTTGTCCTTAAAAAAACTATTTTTTCGTAAAAAAAAAATATCCCAAATACAAATGCAGTGGGAAATGTTTACAATAGCTTTTAACAAATTCTCTTTCTACTCCCCCACTTTACTTCAAAAATATTCTGCTGAACTCTCAGTACTGATTTTATTCAAA
The DNA here is from genome assembly GCA_031308135.1 of Acheta domesticus. Classification (NCBI taxonomy): domain Eukaryota; kingdom Metazoa; phylum Arthropoda; class Insecta; order Orthoptera; family Gryllidae; genus Acheta; species Acheta domesticus. Next base: position 72,389,119 of record JAHLJT010009419.1, on the reverse strand, counting down.
ATTAGTGTGTTCGTCTGCAACATATAAACAAGGAATATGAAATAGAAAACAAATGTACCGTGTACATAGTAGAATCCTTCAATTACTCTCCACAAAGTGGCACAAATTCCCCTCTTCCTTCACATCAGAATCCCCCAACGTTCCTGCAGCATTATAATGAATCCGCTTTGTTCCTCGAGTAATTCTGTCAAATCCACGTCGCAGACCTGCTCATTCACGCAGCAGAAGCGAGCGCGACTGTCGGGCCACCCGGTGGCGCTCGCGTCACGTCACCCGGCGGGTGGTGGGGCGGGGGGGGCGGGGCGAGGCGGCGAAGAAAGCCCAGAGAAAGGGCGGAGACGCGGAGGAGGAAAAAGGAAACGCAGAGTCTGCAGTGCGCGCGCTGTATCCAATTATAACTGGGAACGAATTTCTCATTTCGGCACAATTAAGCGCCATATTCTACCCGGCGAGGAGCGGAACGGCGCGGCGCGGCGCGGCGTACACAGCGACGAGCGGCGCGGGGCGGAGCGATACAGCGCGGCGCTGAGGCGGCGCGGGGCGGCGCGCGGTGGGATGGGGTGGGAGGCGCCATACACCCAGAAGCGGCGCAGCATGAGAGGAAGAGGCGGGGCGGGGCGCGGGAGCGGCACGCGAGGAGGCGTCTGGCGGGGAGGGGCGGGGAGTGGGGGGCCGGGCGCGATACAGCCTCGGGGTGAGGAGGCGGGGCGAGGCGAGGGCGAGGCGAGGCGAGGCGAGGTGGGTGAGGCGCGGCGGGCGGGCGGGCGAGCTGCCGTATAATGTCCGGGCGTGAGGCATTAATTTCTGCATAATACCCGACAAACGCCCGCTCCGCGACCCCGCCGCCGCCGCCATCGCTCAACGTTGTTGCGAGGGCTTAGACGGCCGGTGTGGCGGGGAAAGGGTAAAAGGGGAGGTTGGCCCGGGAAGAAGCGGGGCGGGGAGCGGTGGCGCGGCGCGGCGCGCCGCGCCGCACGACGACGACCAGGACGCGCCAGTGACAGCTTTCCAGGAGCGAGCGATCGGCAGCGCATTCGAAGGCTGCTGATGCATACTGGAGAAGTGCGGAAAGATAAGCAAAGTTTTTTAGTAGTGAGAACAGTTTAAATTTTATAGTCAATTTTTGGAGTGTATTTCTGGAATTAATTTGAGTAAATAATAAAAGTAATAAAACTGTAATGTATTTGTAATCATTCTTGCACAATTTTAATAAAAAGACTTGATGGAATTTTGATGCTGAATTATTAAATCATTTCTGTTTCTCGAGGAAAACTTGGAAGTTTGGATTACATGCAGGTTTGGTTTACCAACTGTTATGTAGCAAATGATTGTTTTGCTTTGTCTTCAGGAATTTCTTAGTACACGAATATCATGAGTAGAAATGTTAGAGTACTGGTATGCGGTCTGCGCTGGTAACTAAAAATTGAACTGATAATGCTCCTCGAACATCCTCTCACAATACTTCATCCACCTGACGAAGGTGAGTGGTCTAGAGATTTTTTTACTTTAATAGTTTGTTTCCACAAACGATTTAACAATACATATATCCAGAGATATATTATGAAGCTATATTACCATTGTGTTAATCGTAAGTAGTTTCGGATGCTTTTAATTGTAACTGCTCATGCTTAAGTTAATAAACATACAAAAATATGTTTCTTGATGACGCACTAACGATTTTCTCATTATCGTCTAGATTATGCCTTTAACTCTGATATTTAGAACATTTGTAGCTCGTAAACATGCTATAAAGAAAAAATGATTGTCATGAGAAACTTGAATTAGTATGGGTAAACTTGGCCCGTAGTATGACCTAAACGCACAGTTATACCAGTTAGTTTATTTTATAATATGAGAGATGTCATTCAGGTTGTTGAGACATTCGTGCGTTAATATGAAGTATATGATTCATTTGCTAACAGGACGAGTCGTAGTCATTCGTATATTCATTGTCAAAGCCATAGTCGAAGACGGTGGCTTGTAAGTATTTATAATTCAACGTGTACAGTCAACGATAAACAGTAGAAGAGCATAACATCAAAAACACCTACAAAGAAATGCATGCTATTTTTGTCGGGTAAACAAGTAACTGATATTGAAATTGAAATTAGGTCCTACTATATTTACATCGTAGTAATCAAAGCTAATTGTCTTAACCTTTGTACCATTTACCATTAATAAGTAAAAGAATGTCCATCATTGCAACATTCAGTAAACACAACAATTTAATTTTCTGAATCATAAATAATGGACTAGTTCTCCGTATATTTAAGCGTCAGCTAAATCTTCATTCTGTGTTATTGCATTCGCAAATGGAACGAACGATTCTCCCGATTCTATTTTATACCGCGAAAAGGTCAGTCAAACACAAACAATTCCTCAGTTAAAAGTAGCTGGCGCTCATGCGAAGGGTGATATGGATGCTCGTCCTGGCGTACAGCCGGCAGCCCCGGGACACCTCCATCGGAACGCGAAGGCGGTGGCCCTATTTTTGGCCCGGGCACGACGTCATCTCCACCGGGTGATCGTCACTGCCCAAGTCTCTCTCTCTCCGCCTTCACCGTTACTCCAATATTGCCCGCTTCGCGACCCCCTTGTCCGTCATATCGTCGCCACTAAACTATCCAAAGCCCCGGTCCCGCCTCTATCCCGCCCAAGTCCTATTCAAAGCTCCCGTGTAAGTCCGCGTCCCAAGTCCCCGTTAGTTAGAGCCAAAAGCCTATACTTGCTCAGGCTTGAGCAATATTTCCACCATCATCAGTTTCTTTCCGCCCAAATTCATCAGTACCTCAGCTTTCTTCTTGATCAGCATTTCCAGATTCTGTGTGACTTTCGTCTGTATGTATCACTTCCTTCACAGCCCCTTGCTTGAAATCACTCTGACTGTATCGCCTTTATCTCCACTTACATTTACCAGCAGAGGTGGCTCAGAGCATCAACTAATTCCACTACAAGAGTCTCTGACCGCGAGGTCCTAGGTTCGAGTGCCGACGGTGGTAAGATTTCGACACTAGCTAGGTAGATGGGTTGGATTCAGTCATCTGGAGAAGAATTATTTGTGGCCGGCTGCTCTGATCGATAGTTTTGTGGTTTCACCGATCACCGCAAGTCGAATGTCGGAGGAGTACCCTAACAAACGGGCACGAACCGCGCACGATCTTTCCTTCCTCTTCTTGTCCTATCCTCACCCTTGCCACACTTACATGCGGTACACTATCACACATGCTGGGAGACCGACCGGTCGGGAGTTCCGGCTGGGGCGGTGCCCTGCTGGTGGTAGGCCGGCGTGGGATCTCACCATCCAACAGAGAGATCACCGCCACCTCCCGAGGAAAAAAACATGCCACTTCCCTTACGGGGTTAATGTCCTTAGCCGTTGACGCGCCCGGAATCACTAATCGATCAATCTATGCACTTACACTTGTGCTACCTCACTTTCATTGTAAAGAATGTTGACTTCGTTGAAATTGTTGACTTTGAATGTGGTTAGCAATTAAAATATGAAACAACATGTAGCAGTTGCATATAATACACTTCTTTGCGTGTCCTTTATATAATTGTACCTCCTTTTGCGCGTGACCATTCCTTCACCTTCCCTTTCATGATCACCTACCAGGACACGCTCCCCATTATACTTTTCAAATTACTCTCTCACACTACATCAACGCATGACCACTTACTCCCCTCGCCTTCCAAAGTAAAACCGCCACAACGCCACCGGTCACCGCCACCGTCACGCCACCCGTCACCGCCACCGTACGCCACCGGTCGACCGCCCACCGCCACCGTCACTGCCACCAGTCACGCTCACCGTCACCGCCACGTCACACGCCACCGTCACCGCCACCGTCACCGCCTACCGTCACCTGCCACCGTCATCCGCCTACCGTCACCGCCACCGTCATCCGCCACCTGTCACCGCCACCGTCACCGCCCACCGTCAACGCCACCGTCACAGCCACCGTCACCGCCACCGTCACCGCCACCGCCCCGCCACCGTGTCACGCCACCGTCACCGCTACCGTCACCGACTACGTCACCGCTACCGTCACCGCTACCGACACCAGCTACCGTCACAGCTACCGTCACCGCTACCGGCACCGCTACCGTCACCGCTACCGTCGCCGCTACCGTCGCGCCACCGGCACGTATACGCACCGCCACCGTCACCGCCACCGTCACCACGCCACCGCCACCGCCACCGACACCTCACGCACCGTCACCGCTACCGTCACCGCTACGTCACCGGCTAACCGTCACCGCTACCGTCACCGCTACCGTCACCGCTACCGTCACCGCTACCGTCACCGCTACCGTCACCGTCTAACCGTCAATGCGACCGTACACCATCACTGTCATACGCTACCCGTCACCGCTACCGTCACCGCTACCCTCACCGCTGAACGTTTCACCGCTACGTCACCGCTACCGTCACCACTACGTCACCGCTACCGTCACCCGCTACCCGTCACCGCTACGTCACCGCTACGACAAATGCCTACACCCACCTATAACTATACAGCCTTCAACAAATCCTCTACCACATCCTGCTGCCTCCATTAAAACACCCATCACACCGCGCCCCCCATTAGTTGATCCATGGCCGCTTCTCCACCCAAAAAGCCTCCACACTGCCTCATATACCACTTCACCAAAACCTCCACCGCGGCCCCCTCCGTTTCCGCCCAGCACGTTCCGCGGACGCGCCTTCCCTCGGGGTGCGCCGCTGTCTGCGCACGCCAGGCGAATCCGCGCGGGTGACGCGCCCAGCGCCGCCGCACGTCGCGTCGGCGGGGCGGGCCCCTCGGGGTCGCAGCTGCGGGTCCGGCGCGGAAGGCGCACGCGACGCCACGCGAGGACGCCTGCCAGCCACGGCCCCAGCGCCAAGTGGCGGCGCAGTCATGGTTTGCACAATACATGGTTATTATACACTAAGTACTACCAATGTACTTACCCACGTGATCCATCTAAAATATTTGTCCTTCACGGCTGTATTTTTAGCCATTCCCGTTGCTATTTGTATCGCTTTATTTTTTTTAAATATTTTTTGTCTACCTGTTCAATCATATGTAATTTTTCAGGGCGATTAAGTTTATTTACCATAAATGTGCAGGCAAGATGTCAGAACTTAATAAACAGGTAAATAATATGTACCAATGCTTAAAACAAGAATAGTAAAAAGGTCATTTTTTGTTGTACATATACATTCTCGTCTTGCGAAATGTATACGTAATGAAGAGAAACTATAGTGATCGTGTGGGAGAAATCGGCTAATTTTCGAGAGAAAAACTCATGTAGACGGGCGCTGGCAACAAAAGGGGAATTTTGCTTGCATTTGCGGTAAACTACTTCGCCTGACGTGCTGTGTAGTCAGAAAGCACATAGGCTTTGGCCCCAAAAACCGATTTAAGATAAAACGTCCGTCTGTCCTTCTTTCCGTCTGTCCTCTCCGTTTGTCTTTGCCCGTCCATCCGTCCGTCTTTCTGCCCCTCTGTCCATGTTTCCATCCTTCCTCAGTCCTTCTGTAGTCGGTATTTATGTCATTCGTCTTTCTGTCAGTCAGTCTTCATGTCCGTCAGTCGTCAACTCGACCACCTAAACCTTTCATATTAGGCTCTTCATCAAAATATCTCAGATTTATCTAAACGATGTCTAGGCTTGCGAGGCGGAAACGGATACTTCAATTGGAGGTGCTTGAAGCCCCAAGAATCTTTTCTAAAGTCCTTAAAAATGCACTCAAAATTTTTAATTAAATTTTGTCCTCGGATAGCATAAATGACGCTTTAAAACTATATACCTGATCTTATTTCAAGTTGAAACCCTTGTTTTTTCCGAAACGCAAGATTTTTTCGGCGTCTTCACACAACTGCAACATTGAAGATAGATTGTTTCTCCTTAATGAAATTTGTTTCTTTAAAGTCAGATTTTCTCTAAAGAATTTTGACGTATAAAAATTACAATATTGAAGATTAAAATAGTTAAACAAACTCTGGAATCGGATCTTTGAAAAAGATCGTATACATTTTTTTTAAAAAAGACAGTAGCTAGTGCATAATTTGTGGTGTGAAATTAATGAAATTATTAGAAACACATTTTCTAAAACATATGACTCAAACTTTTTTTCCACAAGTAGAACAAGGCACAGGTCTAAACTTCATTAAACTCTCAATCTTCGAAAACGAAAATTTATAAATAATGCGGGACAAGTATGTGCTGTTAATCAATGCAGACCGTTCTATAAAATTATTGTTGAATATAGAACATGTATTTTTTTTTGAAAAAGCAAGTAGTTTTCGCGAATTACTGCTTGAAATTAATTTACTAATTTATAAAACATTTGACAAAACGCTGGTCCAAATTTTTTCTTTAAATACTTTTCTTTGACAGTAAGGATATTAAAAAATGGTGCAGGTCCTCATTTTCGTAAACCATTCTGAATTTTCCAAATATTGCAAAAGTTGGAAATAATGTAAGGATGTATGCGTTAGTGGAAGCACCACTACTTTTAATCAGGACGAATGAGAATACAAGAAGAAAACGTGGTGTTAAACAAAAAACAAATATATTTTGGTTTTTATTTCTCTATGTTTTAATCCATTTGTCAAACGGAATTTGTAAGGGAAAGACTGATTTGGAATGAGGCTTTTATGAATGTGGAAAAACTTAATATTTGCTTATTTTAAATAAAGACACACTCAAGTCAGGTTTAACTTCAATATTTAACTTGATACTTTTCTTAATAATGTTATTTTAATATGTGTTTCGACTATTAGTAAATTATAATTAAATGTGTAAGTCTTATGGACTCACTATACTATAAAAAATCCGTGCCGTCAAAACATGACAAATTGAACAGTTCAAATAAAACTATTAACATTGTAAAGTAAAAAAAAAAAATTAAAAGCGTACGAATATCACATCTGTGTTTTTATAATCGAAATCAATTGTTTGTTGTGTATCTAGTATTTTTCATATTAAATATTGTAACTGCTATCTCACGTTCTCAAGCTAGAATATTCTGCAACTTAACTTCTTGTCACTGTGGAGCGCTGTACTATTACTGGTAAGAAGTAATTGTGTGTCGACAACTAGAAGGCGCAGTAATTATCACCGTCTCAGAAATTGTTCGCTCCAGCGCAACGGCCAATCACAAATTTCTTCGTACATAGCTCTCACAAATTGCGATGAAGAAACGAATTCTCGGCCATTTTGGCAAGATCGTGTTCTTTTCTGCGGCACAACGACGACTCGACAGGAGACCTCGACCGCGTGACCCTGACTGCGGGTGACGTCTGCATTTTCAGAAGACTGCGTGCAGATTTAAAACAACAAGCGGTATCGTGAGTCGTAATGTTCAGCTGTGACTGCACTGCCGCTTTTGCCATTTTTGCGTATCTGGCATAATTTAGCTAGAAGCTACGTTGCAAGCAGTGAACAGAATTCATAATTAATTTAGGTGCGTTCGTATTGATCACGAACACTACAATAGAAAGTGTAATTCATTCAACGACTGTCGTAACTGAAAACTGATGATTTAACATTTTGAAGTTATTGTAAATCTCACGCTATAGAGTTCTTAGAAGTTAACGAATCTATTCGAGGCCAAATAAAGTGTTAACTTGATGCTACATTTATATTTCAATGCGAAAGAATGCTTCTAGTTATTTATTCACTGACGTAATTTTTGTGAAATTTCTTTAGAAAAAAAGTATTAGATTCATGTCACAACTGACACTTTTACTTTCCCGTATACTAACGTATAACACGAGTGATATACGTAGTAAAGGGAAAGTTATGTAATGCTGCGCGAAAAAATGGCCAATTTTCCGGCGGAAAAAAATTAATTGCCGGGGCCGTGAAAACGAATAACTGGATAAAAACAGTTGCTAAATTAAGAAAAAAAATCCTCTATCTCTTGTGTGGTCAAAATCCAGGATTTGTTGCTTCTTTATACTTAAAATCGATGGACGGCATTCCGTCTGTCCGTCTGTGGTCAACGCTTAGGCGCCTAAACCAATTCGGTCGATTTTCTTCAAAATTGATATTCCCCAGTACGATCTGATTCTAGTCGAAGCTTTGTGATTTTGAAAAAGATTCTTTAAAATTTGGGGGTACTTTATATGAAGCCCCCCGGGGATTTTCAACATTTTCTCAAAAACGGCTCCCAAAGTTGCTTTAATTTCTTGTATAATAGAGGAAAATACACTTTTTAACATGGCATAGGTCCGATTTTCACGTACAGCTCTGAATTTTCGAAAATTGTGAAAGTTTGAATTTTTTTCGGCGTCTTTCTCCAACTACAAAAATTGAAGTATAGAGATTTTTTCTTCAAATAAAATTTGTTCTGCATATTGAGTTCTTTAATAAAGGTCATGTAAATGTTTTTCACAATTTTGGTAGTTTTCGTGCAATATTGCGTGCAATATGTGCAATTTTAAAAAATTACAAAAACAAGATTTTCTCAAAAACTCGGCTCCAAATTTTTTTCTTTAAACTTTTGGTAGGGATAGTGGTAAATGTACTCTATCAATGACATAAAAGTCCATTTTGGTCTACTCGGTTGGTTTTTTTCAAAAATTACAAAATTTAAAGTTTTTTACTTGTCAATCACGTCGTTAATATTTACAACTATTGGCAATTTTTTACATGATTATATTTACGAGTATATATGCTTTAAATAATGTCAAGTAAAGTTTCTCGAAACACTACCGTTTGCTGTGAAAAGTAGCTCAAATTTCGGCATTTTCAGAAATGCTCAAACGTCATTTTCTCGTATATGGCTGCAATTTTTTTCTTGAAACTTTTGTAACGGATAGTGCTAATTACACTCATTAGGTATAGCCGTGAAGTTTATTTTGAGTTTTTTTTGTTTTTTTTCCAAAATTATATAAATGTAAATTTTTTGAAAGATCTCTCACATCTTTAATATGCACATTATCCGCAATTTGTAAAGATGATTATATTTGTGAGTGTAAGTGCTTCAAATAACTTCAAATAAAGTATTTTGAAAACTCAAAAATTTTCTGTGAAAATGAGCTTCAAATTTCGCATTTTTAGTTAGTGGCTAAAACGCCATTTTTCTTAAACGGCACATAATTTTTAAAAGAAAATTGCCATTTACGGCTAGGTTTTTGTGTTCTTTAATATTCTAAAATTAATGTTTCTGCTTCTAACAATAGGAACCGAAAAATTAAGAAAATGACAAAAAAATGTACTTTTGGCGATGATAGATGGTAGCTGGCAAGAAAGAGTATGTGGCAATTCCGAATAGCTAGCGAAGACCCAGGAAAATAGAAAACTAATACGGGAAAGTCTGTGACATTCTGTAGCACCACTAGTTTTATTTATATAATTAAGTATAGTTCTTTGGCTACAATTGGTGATTGCCAGATTTGGTAACCATACGTCTATAGTTTTACAATACATCTACATTTACAATTTTAAAAAAAATTACGATATAAACACAATAAAAGAAGTTACAACTACTGCTACATCAAAGGATGGAACAATACAATAGCATTCTCTAGAGACCCTGCAAACCAACCGTTAACATTAATAATACTTCTAAAAAATGTACACGTACATACATACACATAAATACGTACTTCACAATACATACGTACACCACATACACACAACACATACACATATATACGTACTTACACATACACATACATACAAAACACACATACACACATACAAACATACTATATCACATTCTATACATGAATGCTCACTCACATGTTCTCGTATAACCGATCACATACTTTCCCTACTTATTATACATGCCTACATTTATATATAAGAAACAAACATTTAGTTACACATACATAAAAAAATAGATATACATATACACAATCATAAACATACATAAACGTAGATACATGTTACACAATTATTTTTTTTAAATCAGAATCATAATGTGGATTTTTTTTAGTTAGCTCTTTAAACATCCGAATTAGTTCCCCACACACTCTCTCACTTCACTTCAATTCAATTCACTTCACTTCACTGTGTACTACATTACACTTTCACCATATCTTTATATCTATATACCTAATTGATGTATCTTTCCACTGCACGGCACTACCTTGCACTACACTTAATCTATAATACACCCACTACATTACAATTCACTTGAATTACGGATCAATCAAATTATGGCTCAGCCTGTGCTATGCGGTAGAATATGTTTCTACATGTACTTATTCAGTCTTCTTCTGAAAACACCAAACAGAGGCCAGGACAAGGGTTCTACGACTGCTGCAGGGATTTTATTCCAATTTTTAATCGTACGATTTACATATGAATATTTCCCTACGTCGGATCTCTGCCCTCTACTTTGCCATTTGATTGGATTATAGAATTTAAATGCAAATGTAAATAAGTTGGAGTTCATTTTATTTAACAAGAGTTGTTATGTAGTGTATAGGAATTATTTGAGAGGATTATTTCCCGATTCTTTTCTTTCTTTTGTATGTTGTGCATTTTTGCACATAAGGTTTAAGTGTATGTTCATTTGTTTTCAAATAGTATCTTTCCTTTGATATTATGTGTATATGATTATAATCATTTGTGAGTGTTTGTCTCAAGTGCTAGTGTGTGATGTAATCCAATTCAACGAATCCTTATTTTTCTCGAATTTTTGTATATTCTAAGAAATAATATACTCTCCTTGTTAATTTTTCAAAGTACCTGATCTTTCTTTCGTTAGTATCGAAAGACGAACCCATACCCTGCATTACCGTGGGAACAGAATTTCAGCTGTAATAACACTAGTGACATCCATGTTAATACGGATCCACTCATCGAGCAAATCTAATCTTCCGCTCGAGTCATTCGTCCAAAAAAACTCGCATCAAAGGTGGGAGTGTTAGCCCCGTGGCCGAGATAGCTAAGACAGAAGTGCCATATGATCTCGGACCGAGGGGTCGCGGGTTCGACTCCCACCTCGGGCATGATTGGATGTGTCCGTCTTTCACCCCCTATCATCAATATATCATTTCATCATCCTCAAACCATAACATTAATCAAATAGTGGTCGCTAATGACCTAGTAGTTGATGCAAGCTAAGTAAAAAAATAATAAAAAATAAATAAAATATTAATAATACAAGGCGGGAGTAAGGAAGGTGACAATATAAAAGGAAGTTACCGCTACGTAAATGTAGTGTTTTTACTTTCTCGTATATGTTCTCGTAAACTTTCCACTACGTATGTACTATATATACCACAATATACAATTACGTAATATACTTGAATAATTTCTCCTCCACGGAGTGATATACGTAGTTAACAGAGAAAGTTATGTAATGCTGCGGAAAATCGATTTCGAGATTGCAGCGGAAATCTACGTTTTGGGGTACCTGAACGTAAAAACGCGTGTTTTTTTTCAAAACGTCCTTCCGTTCATTCGTCCCGTCCGTCTGTAAACATCGCTAGCGCTTAAACCATACCTAGGAATTTTTTTCGAAATGGATATTCCAAGGTCGATCTGGCTAGAGTCGAAGCTTTGCGATATAGAAAAACATTCTTTAAATTAGGGTGTACTGTACACGAAGCCCACGGACATTCTTAAAAATGATCTTAGAAATAATTCCAAATATTTTATATAAATTTTCTTGTAAGAACAGAATAACATACACTTATAAAAAGTAGCATAAATCGGAATTTCCAATGGTAATTCTAAATTTTCAAAAAATTATGAAGTTTGAATTTTTTCGGTGTCTTCCTAC
>JAHLJT010009419.1:72350515-72376385 GCA_031308135.1 Acheta domesticus | reverse complement strand
AACTAATACGAGGAAAGTCTGTGCCATGTCTGTAGCACCACTAGTTTATTTTATATAATATTATATAGTTCTTTGGCTACAATTGGCTGATTGCCAGATGGTAACCAACGTCTATAGTTTTTACAATACATCTACATTTACAATTTTAAAACAATTTACGATATAACACAATAAAGAAGTTACACTACTGCTACATCAAAGGATTGGAACAATACAATAGCATTCTCTAGAGACCCTGCAAAACCAACCGTTAACATTAATAATACTTCTAAAAATGTACACGTAAATACATACACATACATACGTACTTACACATACATACGTACACACATACACACATACATACATACGTACTTACACATACACATACATACAAACACACATACACATACATACAAACATACATACACATTTCTATACATGAATGCTCACTCACATGTTCTCATATAACCGATCACATACTTTCCCTACTTATTATACATGCCTACATTTACATAAAGAAACAAACATTTAGTTACACATAGTATAAAAGCATAGATATACATATACACAATCATAAACATACATAAACGTAGATACATGGTTACACAATTATTTTTTAAAATTCAGAATCATAATGTGGAATTTTTTTTAGTTAGCTCTTTAAACATCCGAATTAGTTCCCCACACACTCTCTCACTTCACTTCAATTCACTTCACTTCACTGGGTACTACATTACACTTTCACCATATCTTTATATCTATATACCTAATTGATGTATCTTTCACTGCACGGCACTGCACGGCACTGCACGGCACTACACTGCACTACACTTAATCTATAATACACCACACTACATTACAATTCACTTGAATTACGGATCAATCAAATTATGGCTCAGCTGTGCTATGCGGTAGAGAATATGTTTTCTACATGTACTTATTCAGTCTCTTCTGAAAACACCAACAGAGCCAGGACAAGGTTCTACGACTGCTGCAGGGATTTTATTCCAATTTTTAATCGTACGATTTACATATGAATATTTCCCTACGTCGGATCTCTGCCCTCTACTTGCCATTTGATTGGATTATAGAATTTAAATGCAAATGTAAATAAGTTGGAGTCATTTAATTTAACAAGAGTTGTTATGTACGTGTATAGGAATTATTTGAGAGGATTATTTCCCGATTCTTTCTTTCTTTTGTATGTTGTGCATTTTTGCACATAAGGTTTAAGTGTATGTTCATTTGTTTTCAAATAGTATCTTTCCTTTGATATTATGTGTATATTATAATCATTTGTGAGTGTTTGTCTCAAGTGCTAGTGTGTGATGTAATCCAATTCAACGAATCCTGTTATTTTTCTCGAAATTTTTGTAATTCTAAGAAATAATATACTCTCCTTGTTAATTTTTCAAAGTACCTGATCTTTCTTTTCGTTAGTATCGAAAGACGACCCCATACCCTGCATTACAGTGGGAACAGAATTTCAGCTGTAATAACACTAGTGACATCCATTGTTCATACGGATGCCACTCATCGAGCAAATCTAATCTTCCGCTCGAGTCATTCGTCCAAAAACCTCGCATCAAAGGTGGGAGTGTTAGCCCCGTGGCCGAGATAGCTAAGACAGAAGTGCCATAGTGATCTCGGACCGAGGGGTCGCGGGTTCGACTCCCACCTCGGGCATGGTTGGATGTGTCCGTTCTTTCACCCCCTATCATCAACATATCATTTCATCCTCAAACCATAACATTAAATCAAATAGTGGTCGCTAATGACCTAGTAGTTGATGCAAGCTTAAGTAAAAAAATAATAAAAAATAAATAAAAATATTAATAATACAAGGCGGGAGTAAGGAAGGTGACAATATAAAGGAAGTTACCGCTACGTAAATGTAGTGTTTTTACTTTCTCGTATATGTTCTCGTAAACTTTTCCACTACGTATGTACTATATATACTACAAATATACAATTACGTAATATACTTGAATAATTTCTCCTCCACGGAGTGATATACGTAGTACAGAGAAAGTTATGTAATGCTGCGGAAAATCGATTTTCGAGATTGCAGCGGAAATCTACGTTTTGGGGTACCCTGAACGTAAAAACGCGTGTTTTTTTTTTTTTCAAAACGTCCTTCCGTTCATTCGTCCGTCCGTCTGTAAACATCGCTAGCGCTTAAACCATACCTAGGATTTTTTTTCGAAATGGATATGCCAAGGTCGATCTGGCTAGAGTCGAAGCTTTGCGATATAGAAAACATTCTTTAAAATTAGGGTGTACTGTACACGAAGCCCCACGGACATTCTTAAAAATGATCTTAGAAATAAGTCCAAATATTTTATATAAATTTCTTGTAAGAACAGAATAACATACACTTATAAAAGTAGCATAAATCGGATTTCCAATGGTAATTCTCAATTTTCAAAAAATTATGAAGTTTGAATTTTTTCGGTGTCTTCCTACTGTAACCGCTAAAGCCGTTTACGGCTAGAAAATATCAGTTTTTTTTCTTCGTAAACGCGTTCTGTTATTTTGAGACTTAGTAGTTACAACACTAACCGAGAGAGAACGCCAGGCGACGTACATAGTTTTAAAATGAGCTAACAGGAGCGCTTATCACCAGTATTAGAAAACGTGATAATGAAATCGTCCACCGGAACGACACGAACAACCAATAGGATTAAAGCAAATGAATATTGGAGATTTTAGAACAAGAAGAGTCCAACTCGGCCATTTTAATGAAAGTCAGCGAACGAGAAGGTATTCTGAACCACTGTGAACGAACTTTTGGATCAACGGACATCGCCAGTTCAAGATTTCGACAGTACGCAAGCTTTTAGAAAAGGTAACTCATCTTACTATTATGATAATTTATTCATGAGAGGGAATAAATAAAATATATGAAACGTGAATCATTTAAAAAAAAAAAAAGAAGAATACTTAACAAGAATGATTACATGATTTGAAACGAAAGGAAAAGTAACGAGTAGCTAGCTGAAATAGAAGTGTTACAAGCAATGTGTGATTTATTGCAGCTTTTTAGAAAAGAATACTTGAACCAGCTCGAATAAAATTCGATCATTGGACGTTACTGCAACGCCGACGCCACGACGCGAGCCCCAGCAGAACGGTGCAGTCAACGGGATTTCTCGTGTCTGAGCTCCTTTCCGGACGACCCTGAACAACTTCAAGGCTTCGCACGTCGCGGGAAACATCGTGAGTTCGGCAAAACCTTTTCAAGTTAACGGCAGAAACGAGGGCCAGGTGTAGAACAGTTTTAGTGTCATATTTCACTAGATAGTTAACTGTAATATTGCTTAACTATATTCATGAGTTTTTGAATACATATCCGTGTGCCAAATCGAATTACAGTTTCGTTACTGGACGCAGATATTTAAACAGTGTTACTGGAAAATGAATTCAGGAGCAAAGATAGACAATTATTTTATCAATTGACATACTATGTTGAATGCAAAGTTTAACTGAGTAGCATTTAACTTAACATTTTGTTTTTTTGAAATCTGAGATCTCATAAAAGTAGATTAATTAACTTCGCTTGATGTTGGTAAGATTAGACATTGTAATAACGATTACAGTTATGCATTCTAATTGAATCAAGTGTATTTGTTAGAACAAGTAGAAGATTGATATCTTTTTTTTGGATAAAACATGGTATTGATATTGTTGATTTGTATTATACATAAATGGTAATTTCAGGTATAACATTTTGAGTGAGTGTGATTCTATGTGTATTTCAGGAAATGTGTGTAGGGATATTCATGTATTAGTTATGTATTATTAGAATTCAGATTCTTGAACCCATTCATTGAATCTAATTGGAAGATTTCAAGGGTTTATTTGCAAATTAGATTTTGATTACAATTTGTCATAATTTTTTTTGGGTTTTTTTTTTCTTTTGGATACCAGATTCAAACAGGACATTTATAATCAATTCATGTCATGTTGATGTACTAATTTCAGTACAGAATATATGGTTTGTTGTTATTTTCGTAAAACGTACGACAAAAGTGTTCTTAATCTATCCCAGTGTACTAAATCTTGAACCCTTTCCCTTGGAAAGAATGTCTGCTAGGATTTTCTTATATGAGTGCGTTGTGGCTTAACTTTATTGGAGTTACAACAACGAGTAACAAGGGAAAATTACTCGAGTCACCCGTCTCCTCCCATACGCGAGGTAATTTTACCCCAATTGTTGGACCAGGCGCAAGGTGGTTGGTAACTGCCTCACCTATCGTGCCATCACCCGACATTGGGAGGGAGACAAAAAGGCAGGCGGTGACACTACAATTACAAAATTGAAGATAGTTTTTTTCTTCAAATGAAATTAATTGTCCATTATAGCTAGCCCAGAAGAAAGAAAATAAAAAACTAATACGAAAAATCTGTGCGAATTTGTAAGACCACTAGGTTGATATTTGGTGAAAATTTGCCGTAGCCGAGATAAGCAGGATTCCTTAGTACTGATCTTATTGATGATGAGCGAAATGTTCTTCATTTATTACTATACTCAAACTAACAAAGTGCTTTCATTCTAGTGTTATTAAGAGCTTCATTACGGAGCACATGATGTTATGGATTCATAATAACACTTAGGTACTGTTATAACATACGCGAATTCAACAAAACAAACGATTGTCGATATTTTAGGAACACATTTAGTGTCTATTACGTAATACCAGTTGAATGTAGCATCGTCGACTGTATGTGTTGAAAATTTCTTTCACACTTCCGTTTCTGACATGCCTCACTTTGTACAAATATATTCTTACAGTATCTGGCGTTAGACTTACCAATGAATATTGTAGTAACTCATAATGCTACACTCCTGTTCAAAATTCCCAACACGCAATGGCCTTGTATTTTACCGCCATTTGAGATTTGAACTTTTAATATTGTAATTTCAAAATTATAATCGCAGTAAAAACCACTTGTAGTTATGGATGATGTGAGTAATTCAAATTTAGAACAGCAACATTTTGTATAATTTTTTGGTAATATGCACGAAAATGCACGTAAGAAATCACCTGTACTCTGTTCTTCGAGGTTATTCTAATCGTAATATAAAATAATTCTCAATTAGTTTCAAAAGTTCTCTCACAAAATCTTATACAATTGCATTTGATTCTTCCTCCGATTTCCTTAACACTTCCATATTCTTGTCCTTTAATTTTCGGCGAGTTTAAAACTCCACAAACTGTCTGATTTTGTTTTCACGTCTACTTCTGCAATTGATCTATTAATCGTTTTGTAGGGGAATCTATATAAACATTAAAAGATGGCTGAAAGAATAAATTGTTAGCCTCATTCATTTGAAAATATATATTTGAACCCGTAAGAAAGTAAATGTTGCAACGTTGAATGTGGATGTGCTTACATTTTCTAACTCATTCTTGCACACTTAAAAATGTAAAAGTGAGAAGTCGAACTTAAGAACGTTAATTCATTCCCTAGCATTATACACAATTTGGTTTTCTTCGTAATCACTTTTCTTCAACTTAAATTACTTCAAAAACAATTCTGTCTGTGGGTTTTTGCAAATTTATTTTAAAAAATACGGTAATCCAGATGAACATTAAAATGAAATCAGGTGCGCGATTCATTTAGCAATTAATTTGTTTACTTAAAGATAGCAACATGAGTGTTGCCAACGCAGTGAAAGAAAATTATGGTTATAGAACGAAAATTACCTTTGGGTACTGGAGTTTAATCAACGACACATATGTGGATGTATTTAGATGGTGCTGGTTTAATTCCCGGCGTACTCACCAAGATCGCAGCGCCAAAACAAGCAAAAACAAGTTTTGGAAATGTCTTTGAATCTTATGGCCTGTTCCGAAAACAAATGATTAGTTTCCCACCAGGAGACCGAGACGTGCGGAATGACACCTTGTATGTCACGATTGGTTCACGGGAGGTGGTCTAACCCTGAGTGATGGATGCGCACACGAACACGCGCCAACTCGCAGTTATTTCAATACTGCTGAGATATATACTTAATCCTCGCATAATTAAAAACAATAAAAAATTTTCTGGGTCCGTCATAGATACAATATTGAATGACATACTTCAATTTCAAAATTTCAAAATGAAACTCGTATCGTTTTAGCACCAACTCCTATAACGCCCCCAGTTGGAAACGTAATACTCGTATCATTATGATGTTCATATTAAACTTCTTTTGTTAATGACTAGTCTATAACACCTAAAAGTCATTCATAAACTTCTAAAAATTCCGTAGCCAGTTGTAAATGTAAAATACTTTTTCTGGTATGTATATCATATTTAGGAAAATTTACTCTCTTGAGTGTATATAAGACGACATAAGAAAACTTCATAAACTTGCAGGCAGTATACAGGAAATCATTATACGTTGACATTATCATACTCGTGCTATTATTGTACGAGGGAAGATTAAAAAGATCTCCAAAGAAAGCAGACTATGAAAATAACTTTCAGGATTCTATAAATTTATTTTTCAACATTGTCACTTTTTAATTGGGTAAACTTAGACCAAATATTTTCCAACATTTTAATACCCTCTGAAAAATAAGATTTATCTAACCTTGCAAAATAGGCATCTGTATCAACTTCAATCTCATTATTTCAAGATGATCTCTATCCGGCAAGCCATTTTTCAGTTTTGGAAATAGGAAAAAAACACTGGGAGCCAAATCCGGTGAATACGATGGAAGCACATCGAAACGAAGTCTTTGGAGATTCGTTTGATGGTGCTTTGTTGTGATGAAAGAACTTTCTTTTTTGCAAAATGAGGGCGTTTAACATGAGTAGTAATTCCGCTCGTGTAGTAATGAAACGTAATACTCCCGGTGATTGTTCTGCCTTTCTGAAAGCAGTACTCACAGCGATTGTATCTGAACAAGTCCAAACGTTCTTGATCAATGTTCATTCGAGTGAGTTTCTGGTCCATTGTTAACCCAGTGGAAAGCTTTGACATACCAAAAACGTCAGGTAAAATGTAGTGAACACAGTCTGATGTAGCCGACGTGGTTAGCCAAGGTCGCTTAGATTGAAGAGACGTAGCTTTCTCGTTCCTGAAGGGTCGTGGGTTCGAATCCCACCTGGGGCATAAATATTTGTGTGTGTATGTACACAGTATGCCGTTATCGTTAATCCCAGTTTACTTACAGTGGTAGCTAAATGACCTTAGTACTTGAAAAGCTACCTTAAATAAGGAAAGTAAAAAAAGAACAGTCTGATGCATCTACACTGTCAGCTTCTTCAAATATCAGATTCCGATCATAGAGTGAATTTTTGTTAACATTTTGGCGGTCATAGAGGTTTTTAAGCGTCCTGAGCGTTCATCACCTTGAATGGATAAATGGCCACGCTGAAATTCAGGAGACCACTTCTTGACCGCCGAAAACGGAGGGGGACAATCCTTAATGTGCACTCTGATTTGTAATGTCCTTTGGAGTTAATGATTGTAAAACAAAGTATTCTATCACAGCTCGTAAATAAGTTTGTTACGTATCCGCTTTGTAATTAAGCTAATTAACTTTGCAGGAACGTTATATAATATGTTTTCAGAATCGCAACAATTTAACAATTGAACCTAAATGTTTGAAATCTCTTAGCGCATCATATCAAGGATCATACGTAACAAATATTTCAGTGCCTCTTCACACCACCTCTATGCCAGGCTGAGAACTTTTGGAGCTTTTTTCTCCGTACTAACATTACAGTTATTAAAGTAAAATATTTTCCATTATCAATGTCACTTTTCTTCCCTGAATATGGAATTGGAGCATGTCAATTTTCACAATAATTGGTCTTCAAACTTCATTACCTCAAATAAATCTAGGAATTTAATAATGAACATTTCCCTAAATGGGAACTCGTGCTCTATTAATGCTATGTACTTAAATGACGTCAAACGTGGTAACAGTCATAACCTGCTGGAAACGGAGTCCGATTACATTCCAGGTTAATATATTCTTCCCTTGTTTTGTAGAAATATTGAATACGTTAGAATTAATGTTAAAATATTGATATACATAATACAATAGTACTTGTAACAATGTTCCCTTAACTAGAACTTCATCACAAATTCTGTTAGAAACGTTATTTCTGCTATCAAAAATTCATGTTGATATTGAAGGTCAAGAACTTTCATTGAAAAAAGTGATTTTATTCTTGTTTATATCCCACAGAAAAATTCCCATGAGGCACCGCTGGTTAGGGTGTCCCCTGCGCCCCGCCCCTCCCCCACCTCCCCTCTCTAACCACTCTACCCTGCCCCGCCTCGTCGGCGATGCTCGCCCGGAAGGCCGTTTCGATTTTTTATTGACGTAATTTGTACTAAAATAATGAAGGTTACTCATATGTTTTTACCTTCATAATCGGCGATATTTGAACGATATTCAGATAAAAATTTAGGGCGATAAAAACAATTCTGATGTTTGAGTGTGTTCAAATAATATGAATTCCTTGCTCTTGAAATTGCTTGATGGTAAAGCAGTGCACATTTGCCAATTCATTAATCAAAGTTCCATGCATTCACATTGTCAGTATGTATAGTCTATGCAAATTATTGGTTCAGAGATGTGAAATTCGGAATTCTTTTCTTATTTGTATTATTTTCGTAAGGATGTAAGAAATTGAAGAATTAACGATGATTCATTTCTAAAATTGACCTTTTAAGTATGGTTTCGAACACAATATTTAATGGAGAATATTTAGACAAGATAAAGTAAAACCAAGAGAAAAGGATTGAGAATCCTGAAATTGGCTCTTATTTGCACTTTACTCTTAGTTTCATTTGCATTCAATTAACAAACACGTTCCAAAAAAGAATTGAATTGACACAGCAAATAATGACATCATCAACAAGCAGTTGCTTGCATTCTGCTCTTTTCAGCTTGTCCGAGTCATGAACTCACACTTCCTTGCACAGCGCCTAAGCAAACAATGCAGGCCCTGGCGGACCTCGGGGTGGCTATGCGCCCGACAAGGCCACCCGCAGCGGCCGGCGGGGCGAGCGAGCGCGCGAGCGAGCGGGTGAGCGGGCGGGAGGACGGGAGGGGCGGGTCGCAATCTGTCGCCGCCTCGCGCGGCCTTTGTGGCGAGCGCATCTGCCCGCTCCCCGCTCCTCGCTCCACGCCCCACCAAGCCCGGCGCAAACAGCCGCCTCGGGCGCCGCTGCTTAGGGCGTCCCCTGCGCCCCCGTCCCCCACCCCCCAAACGCTCTACCCTGCCCCGCCACGTTGGCGATGCTCGCCCGGAAGGCCGTTTCGAGGATGCCGGAATACGCACACTAGTGTTACATATGGGGTTCTAGTAGACATGGGTCAAATTCAGCCGCTGCCTGGAGGAGTATTCCAGCGGCCGTCAGCGCTGGACGAGAGCTTTTGTGTTTCTTGCTACCGATACCAAGTGAATGCCGGGGATCACGGACGGGTGCAATCTTTCCTTCTTTTTTCTCCTATCCTCTTCTATCACACACACAGCATTACATTGTCATACATACCGGAAGACTGGTAGGGAGCTTAGGGCTTGTCCCGGCTGGGGCGGTGCCCCGCTGCTGGGAGCTACCTGGTTGGGGAACTCCCTGCTAGCCGACGGTAGGTCGGAGCTGGATCTCGCCATCCAGCGGAGGAAGATTACCGCCACCTCCCGAGCAAAAAACATGCAATACACAAACATGCAATCACTAACAATCACTCACACACACACACACACACACACACACACACACAGACCTTCACATCCACTCCACTCCACTCCACAGATTTCGGAGACAGAAGATCGCCTAGAGCTTGTCCAGGCTGGGGCGTAACTTGCTGGCGGAAGATACCTGGAGGAAGAATTATCTCACAAGCCGATGTGGTCTCACCATCTGGTGTGGGATGGACACCACTACCTCCCGGAATTTAAAAAACCCATCTACAACACTAACGGTACTAAACTATGACATTCGGCATGCCCGAAAACGTCAATCACCCAATCAAGATCTTCCTTTGGCGTTTCAACTCGATGCGACTCATGGGCTGATATCCGTGAACTGTCAGAGCGCAGACCGCAAATCTTTCTACGTCATGAGAGGACCGGTTGTGACAGATCTGTGACTTCTGTAACAAGGGAGAGAGGGAGCTGGTGGGGAGACCTAGGCCGGGACGTATTTGTATATCGGCGGTGTAGTTGTCCGTGATTTCTCCCATCCATGCGAGGAGAATTCTGTAGAAGTGCTCTATCAAA
This sequence comes from Acheta domesticus, assembly GCA_031308135.1. Classification (NCBI taxonomy): domain Eukaryota; kingdom Metazoa; phylum Arthropoda; class Insecta; order Orthoptera; family Gryllidae; genus Acheta; species Acheta domesticus. The sequence continues at coordinate 72,366,164 of JAHLJT010009419.1, read as the reverse complement.
TGGGCTACTGATCGGGAGCGAACTTTTCCTCCTCATCCTTGTCCCTTCATCTCCCCGAAAACTCACATACACTTACATTTATACTTAGTTTTACTTCCATCCACTACACTAGCACACATTTCACGAGATAATCCCGGAGTTTAGAGGTTGTCCCAGTTCAGTCTATGTACGGCTGGGGGATTCCTGGAAATGGATAAATAACTCGCAAGTCAACGTGTAGGTCGACGCCGGATCTCGCGTTCGATATGAAGAGGAACACCGCCACCTCCCTGAAAGTAGCATGCACAACACCTACGGGATTAATGACCTAAGCAGTTGACGCGTCCGGAATCAATACTTACCGATTTGCGACACGGTCTAACAATTGCTTTCCAGCAGTACGATTAATGCTAGGTTTCTAGATCTTGAGAGTTATATCAAATGAGAATCATACAATCGCCCGACTATATATCAGAGTAGGAAAAAGATGGGAAAGTAGGATCAGGGTAATGCAATTGGCAGTATCACGTATGATGTTGGTCGTTACAATTTTCTCAAATCTTCCTTTTCATTTTTCCGAACATATGTCATTTTGATTTGTTTTTATTAATTATGAAAACTCATACAGTAAATTTGAAAAAACTTTATTAAATAAAAAGTATTAAAATGAAATTTAGAATTAAAAATATGCCACTGAAAAACAGGAAAACGAAGATTTCTTGTATACTTTCAATTCCATTGACATTTCTTGAACATTTCAATAATCATTCAAATGTGGACATATGTGTGATAAGAATCCCCAAGAAAAAGAATCCCCATTCTCCGAGACTGATGTAGATTCTAGCTAATGATCGTCGAAATTTATAATTCGGTGGTCATTATTTAGTGATAAGACATTTAACAAAAAACGTACAACAAAAGCGGCGATCTAGCATTATGAAAAATACGATGAGCAGAATCATTTATATTGGGAGTAGACAGATATGAAACCGTGCTGAAAAGAATTAAACAAGCTTTTTAGCCTCACGAGATACCTGGATTCTTATTTCAACTTTTCTTTGCCCACACAATGCATTACTCAATGATATACAATGTAACTCACTACCAAATGTCTAATTTCAAACACTTTTTTTGTGAAAACGAAATAATAGTGCACTCTGCAAATAACACTTAGGTCATTGCATATAAATACATTGAACATAAAATAATAAATATCTAGTTCTGAAACATACGCAAGTAAACAAAATGAAAACGATATAATACCAAAATCGTTCATTGTATCATCTGTGACATTCATTCATAACATCCTATAAAATGTTCTATATCCTATAAAATTGTTAGACTTAAAGAAATTTTACTCATCGTTCGATCGTGAACATATTTTGTTAAAGGAGAAGCTATTTTTGTTTCAAATGAGAGTACGGTTGTTGGGTTCTGAACTTTTTTTTATGGCCAGGTTGCAAATCTGACGTACAAGTGCTTCGATTCCATATTTTTTTCTTAATATTGTGACCACATAATACAATTTGCTCGCGTCCCTTCACACGCTTAGCTCTCTAAAACCTTCGTTTCTCGTCCGAAGGCAAGATAAATGTCTTGGTGAAGTCCCACCCCTGCACGCACAACCCATGGGTGGATAGTGGCGCTTGTTTACGTGTGTTTCGAAAGCGCTTTCCTCGCATTCGCTTAAAGAACGGCCGGCGGCGCCGAGGCTCGTGGACAGAGGGGGCGGGGACAGGACGGGACGGGCCGCAAGGCGGGGGCGGGAGCGAGGGAGCGGATTAGGGCGGGGCGGGGAAGACGGAGGCAGGGGCGGGGACGCCCCGCGGCGCGGGCGACGGCCGTGTGATTTATTGGGGCCACGGAGGAGGCGGCGGCGGCGGCGCGGGATTTTTACACAGCAATTAGCGTACGCGGCCGTTAATTCAATCGGGCACCGCCGACGCCTCCGACGCTCCGCCCACGCCGCCTCAGTGTGTCTTATTGAGGACGTTGTAGCTCATTGGGGTGGGGGTGGGGGGCTGGAGATCGAGAAGGAATTGTGGAGACGTTTGCTTTTACTTTCAACGTCTTTAATACAGTTATTGATATTTTGCAGATTATTGGTTTCCTTGTTGCGACCTTAGGAAAACTACTCGCGTTTCGGAAGGATAATTCAGTCAGTATTTCGGGTTTCGGAACGTGAACACAATCACACATCTTCGAGCCAAGGCCAAGTGCCGAACTAATGGATTGCTTTAGGAAATCGTTAAGAAACCATTTACAATTATTTAACTCAAAACCTCTATGGATTTGAAGAATATCGTACATCATAATTTACTGAATAATAAAAAAATGTTTTTATGACATGTAAATATCGAAGTATATGATAAAAAATAAATATTAACCCGTTTTAGAGTGACATTACTTATCAAGTTGCTCGTGTATTCAGTACCTCATGTATCCTTATGACGCAACCAATTTCAGATACTGAAATACTCAAAATAATTATTCGTTAATTCTTTCATTAGGTATGTAGAATTCACCTGTGTGTAACTTGTAGAAGATAATGGTAATAATCACAATCGCATCACACGGGTTATCGAGTATTGTAAGTTTTATTTTAGAAAAGTAACGAAAATCAAATTAGTCCAATTTTAGCAAGTGGGTAGGACATCCCCTAGGAATTTCTATCTCTGGTACATTGTTGCGAAATATACTCAAACGTGAATTAATACTTAATAACTAAAGTACAGAACGCCCTCGTTGACAAACTTCCCTTCGCCACCACTTTCCACCGAGGGACAGCTTTCAGCAGCACGGCAGTCAGGAGATCTAAGGTCGATGTCTGCGGTGGCAGCGTAGGTGGAGGAGGCGCCGTCTGCGTCAGCGGTCGATCTCAGGCGTCCTTCTTCGTTAGCAGCCCCTCGGCCCGCGCCCCGCCCCCGCCCCGCCCCTGCCGCCCGCGTGGGAGCCGCCGCTGCCCCGGTGGTAACGAGCGCAGGCGCCCCGCCCCCACGCCGCCCCAGCCCCTCGCCGCTCGCGATGCGCGGCACGGGTTGACTCACTTGTCAAACAGAGGCCGTCTTCTCCCCGCGGGATTGCGCTTTCCGGAAGACTGGAGAAATCGAACATTTGCTCGCAGGAGATTGACTAGCGTGGATGATCGATTCTTGAAATTCGCGCCATTTTCTCATTTTTGTGCGTATTGTATTAATAGATAGATTAATTCTGCAAATAGTTACAAAACCTGGTGGCCGAGTTTTATTATTATTATTATAATACATAATAACAATAATTATAATAAATAATAATTATTATAATAAATAATAATTATTATAATAAATAATAATAATAATTTTGATCTACTTTGGTCTGTGTATTTACTAAAATGAATTAGGAAGATGCAAGTATGGTACTAGTTGATGTGAACAAACAATAGGAATAAGAAAACAAATATAGACTTTGTGAAAGGAACAGAAATAGGTTTTCTGCATAAAGTTTTTTCAAGTTTAAAACTTTATCAGTAGCAATAATTATGGTAAACATTAATTATAGTAATAATACAGAAGATGATTCAATACAACAAGCAATCACTTCCCATCTTCGGCAATATTTTACTTCTTTTCGCAAGCACAATGCCGAAAGAACTTCGAAGGGGGAGCACACAATGAGTGCGGCAGTCCTTCAGTCCTCCGCTTGAGAGTCCCTTTAATCTCGCGCTCCGTGTCCCTCGGTTGCGGAACCCTAAGTAACAGGATGTGCTGTGGGGCAACTTGGTCGGAGCGGGCAGCGCAGAGACCATGGTGTTAGCAGAGCAGAGTGGAGGTGGCGTGGGCGGGGGGAGTTGGGGGAGAGGTGTGATGTGAGCCAAGGACTAGAGGTCGCATCACCAGCATCTCCCGAAGCAGATGAGAAAATTGCGCGTTAGTGAAGACAGGCGGTTGAGTGGAAAGTTCGGTGGGGCAACCAGGAGATGGCCGCCAGGGGATGCAAATTTTTCTACTGCCAGTCTGTGTAAAATCGGTAGGCAAACCCAGACATCAGAATTGTTTGGAAAGTATGGGAATAGTTTATTTCAGGAAGTATTTGTTGGGTTTTGTACAGAACGTATTTGGGGATTCAATGGAAAGGCAGGAAAACCGACCCGGATGGCCGAGGTGGCTAGAGTATGAGCCGACTGAGCCGTATGAGCGCTTCGGTACGAAGGGTCGCGGGTTCGAGTCCGGTATAGGTGTTTGTCCCTTGTCTTTCATTTACGTGTGTTGTCGCGAAAGACCTTGTGAATCTGCTGACCACAGACTGGGGAGCCCGCATGTGTATCAGTGGCTAATGAAAAGATTAATATAAGTCCCCACAAGGGACATAGTGAGTGCTCGGAGATGATAGCCGAAATCGGTATCCCCTGAAGCTGCAAAAAGCCCAAGGAAGGAAAAAAAAGTGGAGAGACAGGTGTGTGGAGATATGACCTATCTTTTGTCGGGAGACCGGTGCGTGGCGGGGAGACCGGTGCGTGGCGGGGAGACCGGTGCGTGGCGAGGACGCGGAGACCGGTGCGTGGCGGCAATAAAAATTCTATGTCGGGAAGATCGGCATATGGCCAGGAAACCGGTGTGTGGTGGGACAAAGACACTTATTTGAAAGATACCAGCGATTGGTGACGGCATGTTTTTGAGAAGGGTGAGCAGGTATGTGAGCGAGAGCTGCTATGGCCAAACTGTCGGGGACGGCGGTGACCGAGGACACGTGACACGAGCGCAGGTGGCGGCAGCGCGCAGGAGGAGAGTGGTGGGCGCGAGGGTGGGCGGGGCAGTTCACGTTGACCATAACGAGAGCCTTCCCCCGCAGGGCCGCTAACTTGCTCTGTCGGTGGTCTGCTGGCCTCCCCTCGCCCACCTCGCCCTCGCCTCGAGCTGCGAGCCGCGAACACTGAGCTTCCTCCTCCCTACGACCCCATGGTCCCCTGGGAACCATGCTCCCCCGTGTCCAGGCGTTCCGTTGCACATGGACCGTCCGTGCTTTTGTCTTTCTCCATCTCGGAAATTAATCGAAAATGAAGATTTAGATTCTAAAAAAATATTCTAAATTACGTCCAATTACTCGACTCTTCCAATATCATTTCATTCATATTTCAAAATCTTACTTTCTATACTAGTTGCGCAAATCGTAATATAAAAGATAAAGACTCACCTACATCTATACATAGTCTATGCGAGGAAGGTTAAACGTCACGAGCGTAAACCAGCACGTTAGCTTCCTATGTAATATTTGATTTCATTTAATTTAGTCATATTCAAATCAATGTGATTCAATGAACGTTTCAATTCAATAGGAACGCCAAAGAAAGTTTTCATGAATTTGTATAGAAAAATAATGTATCCAAGGCATTGATAAAGATACTGGTAGGAAGTCTTCGGCATACTGATTTCCAAATTTCGCGAGCTGCTCCTATTGTCCCCTCAGAAAACATCTCATTCGTATGCCAAATATTCAATTTCCCTCCTAGTTAAATAAATAACAATTCTAATAGGGTTTGTTTTTGTGTATAACACTAAAAATATAATGAGCATGTAATGAAGTTTCTGAGTATATTATAGCCTTCTTCAGATTTGTACATTTTTCAAGACGCCATTTTCTTCAGAAATCCATGGATACAATTCCCGTTTTTCTTATTGATAGGATTTTGAAAAAAAATGCGACAACTTATCTAATACTGCATTATAAAGTGTTGACAATATCACACTTTTATTTTCAAAAACACACAATCTCACACTTTTATTTTCAAAATGAAGATTGGTTTTATACCTATAACAAAAATAAATATTGGGGTAAAATTAACAACAAAAACAGCGTTTAGGAACACAAAACGCTTTTCGTATTTCATGACTTGAATTGTAAAATACGTGAAGCAAGAAAGATATGTAGATAAATGTGCTAAAAATGAAAAAACCTTTGAGACAAAAATCAAAATGGAAAAAAATCGAGGTCATTAGAAATGCTTTGGCATGAGTGCTTTGGCACATGTTGATTTTGAGCAGAAATGACAAAAAACTCACTTTATATTCCTTTGATTAATCAACACAGATGTTCTGCTGGTAATACGATCCAAATGCGCCGTATGAATATAGAGATGGCTTGAAAAACTGTCTAAACAATAGTTCAACAAATTCATCAAATAACAATGTTATTTCTTGATTTATATTAAAAACCGATGCAGTATCAATGAAAGAATAAAAAAACTAGTTTAAACCACAAAAAGATTAATTTTTACTTAGAGAGAATATAAAGCTTTATAAGGCAACACCCGTCGAGGTGGGTTGGTCCACGTCCTGACGGGGGGATGCAGAGAAGGCTCTCAAGTGTTCCTTTCTCCATTTTTTTCATCTTCTTGCTTCTCATTTCATGTCATGTACGTTCTTTTCACTCCTTTTTCTTCTTCACTGGCCTTCTCTGTATGCTGAACGCCCACCCATGTGTTTGCCGTGCATGGCAACCCGTGTCGGAGGGAATGTGTGTCCTGGCAGTTGAGGGACCTGTTTGTTTCCCTATCTAGTCCTAGTGCTACTGTTCGCCTTGCACTAAGGAGTACGTTGATTACGTATTTTGGGGAACATTCCCTGTAGGTTCCAACACACTCGCTTTGGCCCCGGACTCTTCTAGACGGGCGGTCGGGAGCTAACCCACTCCCGATCAATCGGCTCGGACTAGGTCTTGTACTGAACTCCAGGGTGAGCGGGGGAATCCACGGCGGTGCAGCGCTGTGTTATTCCCCCACTATATCCTCGTGGCAACCCTGGCACTCCGATGGAGTGTCCCCTTGTTGGGCTCCGTGGTGGGTGGGGACCACGAGGATGAACCTATTCCATCTACATGGATACTTCACCTTTCCCCCCGCCCTCTTCCGCAAGGAAGAGGAGATTTGCAGAAAGAACTATTGATTTGAATAGTTTCTTTTCTAGAGAAGAAGATCGACCCAAGAAGCCTCGTTTCCTCCTCATGGCATGTGCCGAGGAAGGTAAGACTTTCAAAACTGTGAGTGCTGTCCGTCTGGCGCGAGCTATCGAAGAAGCCTACGGGAAGCTCCAAGCGGTCGTGCGACAAAGGAATGGAACCATTCTTTTTGAAGCGCGTACCGACGAGCAGATTGTAAAAATTCAAAATACGAAGCAGATTGCCGGCCTCCAGGTAGTAGTCACGGTTCATCCCACCTTGAACCTGAGCAAAGGCGTAGTCAACCACGAGGACTTTGCTACTGAAACGGAGGAAGATCTTCTAAACTTTTTTAAGACCCATGGTGTGACTGAGGTGTACAGGATCGGAAGGAAGGAGCAGGGGAAAGTGATCCCTACTTCTACCCTGATCCTTACTTTTGACCGACCATCCCTCCCGGAAAGGATCGTTACCGCTTTCTACAACCTCCGTGTGCGGCAGTATGTGCCGAACCCTTTGCGCTGCTTCAAGTGTCAAAGGTTTGGGCATACCCAACAGCGATGTATGTCCGTTAACGCGGTTTGCGGGAAGTGTGGATCGTCAGTTCACGACCCACAACCCTGCGACAAACCACCGCACTGTGTGAATTGCGAAGGCGATCACCCAGCCAACGACAACCAGTGCCCCACGTTTCTCCGGGAAAGGGAAATCCAAAAAATAAGGGTAACCGAAAAGGTTTCCTTCCCTGAGGCGAAGCGTAGGTTCCAAATCAGGAATCCAGTGGACCTATCTCGATCCTTTTCCAGTGCTGCAAAACCTAAGTCCCCGGGGGTAACAGCGAGTTGTCAAACTCACTGTACCCCAGCGGTAGTTTCGCACTTTAGTTGTCAGGTGTCGCCGACAGACTTCCCCGAAGATTCGGCATGTTTCCAAGGTGGGAAAATTATAATTCCCACAAAGTACAAAAAACCTGTGCAAAAACACCACCAGAAATCGACCACTGAGACTTCTACTGAAATCGATCTTAAACAGACACCGCCTCCCAGGAAAAATACGTCATCCAAATCCCGTCCACCTCTTTCTGTCTCTGAGAATCACATCGGACGATCCTCGAGCCCCTATAGATCTCGGTCACCCGTGGCCAAAAGTCGGGAAAACCCCCCGACCATATCCAGCAGCAGTCAGGATGACTCTGCTGTTGATGAGGAACCCCACGAGAGTTCCTCTACAACCATTCAGAAGGTGAGAAAGAAAAAAAAGCAACCAAAGAAATAATTTCTCATAATGGCTCTCTCATGGAACTTAAATGGTCTTCGTGCTCACTCAGAAGAATTAAGATTAATAATTTCTCGCCACAAACCATTTATAGTCTGTCTTCAGGAAACTCATCTTTTCCCTCATCATCCCCTGTCTCTTCGCGGATTTAACATCTATCGGTTTGATCAAGACGACGGACTTCGTGCTCACGGCGGCGTTGCTGTACTCATCCGCGACTCCCTGTTCTCGGAGGAACACAACGTTCGAACCGACCTCCAAACAGTTTGCGTACGGGTATACCTACCATCGTTCTCTTTTACGGTGTGTAGTATATACATTCCCCCTGGCCAAGTCGTGTCACAAGAGGAACTCGAAGATGTTTTTTCTCAGTTGCCCGCCCCTTTTTTTATTGCGGGGGATTTTAATGCCCACAATCCCCTCTGGGGTGGCACGAGGACCTGCCCGAGAGGTTCTATCCTCGAAAATATTATTGACCAGCAAAACTTAATTCTTCTGAACTCCGGGAATCACACTCATTTCTCCATGGCGTCAAACACCTTCTCGTCAATCGATCTGGCACTCTGCAGTCCATCCCTATCTACCATGGTAGAGTGGACCGTACTCGATGATCTACATGGGAGTGACCATTTTCCCACTTTGGTCCACTTTAATGTCCCTGATTTAGACGTCATCTACCCTCCTCGCTGGCTATTCCATCGAGCCGACTGGGATACATTCAGCGAGAAAATTATAATGCCAGACCACTTCTCAAATAATATCGATACCTTGGTGGCCCAATTCACCGACGCCGTTCTTCGCGCAGCCACCATTGCAATCCCGAAGTCTACGTGTCGGCCACGACGCGTCCCTGTGCCTTGGTGGAATGCTGACTGTGCCACCGCGGTGCGAGACCGAAAGCAAGCACTCGCGAGGCTCAATAGGTTCCCCACCGCATCAAACCTGATCGATTTCAAAAGAAAGCGGGCCAGAGCCAGATTAGTAATACGGGAAAGTAAGACCGCTTCCTGGAGAGCCTTTATTTCTTCTCTTTCTTGCCATACCCCGCCTAAAGTAGTATGGCGAAAGATCCGACAGATCGGAGGAAGATTTTCCCCATCATCTGTCCCAGGACTTCTTATTAATGGAAATCTTATTACTTCTCCAGAAAAAGTAGTTGAGGAATTGGCCTGTCATTATGAAAATTCCTCCAGTTCCTTACACTACTCCCCTAGCTTCTTGAAAACGAAGAGTAGAATGGAGAAATGCAGATTGGACTTCTCTACCTGCCTGGAGGAAGATTATAACGCCCCTTTCTCCATGGATGAATTTTCCTGTGCGCTCACCCGTGGGAAAGATTCTGCTCCAGGACCAGACCAGATACACAACCAAATGTTAAAACACCTGCCGGAAGAGGCACGTATCTTTCTCCTCCGTATCTTCAACAAGATTTGGATGGAACATACCTTCCCTAGAACCTGGCGCGAAGCGATTATTATTCCTATTCCTAAAGAAGGAAAGGACAGGACAAAGCCGTCAACCTACCGTCCAATCTCGCTCACAAGCTGTATATGCAAACTTCTGGAGCGAATGGTGAATACGCGTTTGGTCTGGCACCTGGAGCAGAGAAACCTACTTACCCCATCCAATGTGGTTTCAGGAAGAACAGGTCAACCATGGACCACCTTGTCACCCTTACCACACAGATCTCCACTGCTTTCGTGCTACGTCAACACCTGGTAGCAATTTTCTTTGATATAGAGAAAGCTTATGATACTACCTGGAGGTACGGCATTCTTCGCACCATCCATTCTTGGGGTCTTAGGGGCCGGCTCCCCCTTTTTTTAGTAGCCTTTCTTTCCTCAAGATACTTCCGCGTTCGCCTTGGTGACAGGTTATCCGCCAGCCACCATTTAGAAAACGGGGGTCCCTCAGGGCTCAATTCTGAGTGTCACTCTGTTTGCCATCGCTATCAATAGTATAGCGTCGATAATCCGAGAGCCGGTGAAAGCATCGCTCTTCGTTGACGACTTTGCCATTTTCTGCTCTTCCAAGAGTATTCAAGTGATAGAGAGACAATTACAACTTGTCCTCAACAAATTGCAGGAATGGACTGATGCGACAGGTTTAAATTCTCCGCATCAAAAACTAGCTGTATGCACTTCTGCAGGATTTATCATCTTCATAACCACCCCGATCTTTTTCTTGGAAGCCATCTTCTACCTTTTGTGGACTCTGCAACTTTCCTTGGGCTTACTTTCGATAAGAGCCTAACTTGGCGAAATCATATACGTAAACTGAAGAGCCGATGTGTCTCACCTCTGAACCTCCTCCGCACCCTTACAGGCAGCTCTTGGGGAGCTGACCGTGTGTGTCTCTTGCGTTTGTATAGAACCTCATCCGCTCTATTTTGGATTATGGATGTATTGTATATGGGTCAGCGTCACCATCAACCCTCCGGCCATTAAATACCATTCACAACGCCGGTATAAGAATTAGTACAGGCGCCTACCGCACGAGTCGCATCGAATGCCTCTTGGCCGAAGCTGGAGAACCATCTCTGAGCCGAAGGCGAGATATTTTATTAGCCTCTTATGGGGCTAAAGTGTCGGGACTGGTTGACCACCCTTGTCGTCGTATAATCATCCACCCAAAGTATGAGTCCTCGTACAATCTTCGAACATCGTTACCCCATCCCCCAGGTATTAGATTACGAAATCTTCTCCGGGAATTAAATGTAGAACTTCCCACCCCTGTGAAGACCCACAAGTGACCGGATCCCCCCTTGGAAACTCCTCCTTCCCAGTATTGACTTCAGACTCTCCCATTTACCCAAACAAACTACTAGTCCTCTGGTTTACCAGAAGCAGTTTCTGGATATGAGAGAATCCTATCCGGATCATTTATTCTTATACACGGATGGTTCATCGTGCAGCGACGCGGTGGCATGTGGTTTTTACTGTATCAGGGCCACCAAATCATTTCGGCTTCACTCCAAATGCAGTATTTTCACTGCCGAAATGTGTGCAATCTTTGAGGCCCTAAAATACATTGAATCAGCGACGTTGCGGCGAGTAGTTATCTGTTCCGATTCTCTCAGCTCTCTTCAAGCTGTCTCCCGTCCTTCGTCAGACTACCTGACTTTATCCGTTCAAAGCCTGATTCATCGTCTTCTGTCCCGCCGCTATGACCTGGTACTTAGTTGGGTCCCAGGCCACGTGAGTATCAGAGGGAACGAACTGGCCGACCAGGCGGCGAAATCAGCGACTCGTAAAACTCGTATCGACATCCCTTCTGTGCCATTATCCGATGTTCAGGCTTTCTTGAAACGATCCGTGCTTAGAGCGTGGCAAACAGAGTGGCACAATAGCACTTTCAAACTAAGTGCGATAAAGAATTCTGTGTATCCCTGGCGCTCCTCATCACGGTCCTGTAGGCGCGAGGAAGTTATTTTAACCCGTCTTCGTATCGGACACTGCCATTTCTCTCACGGTTTCATTCTTCGAAATGAAACTCCCCCCATCTGTGACTCGTGCCAGACTGTTCTTTCCGTGGAACACGTCCTGCTGTACTGTAGGAAATTTGTTGGCAGTCGACGAAGACATGACCTGGGCAACTCGCTACAAGTGGTGCTCGGGGATGACGATTCTGCGCTCTCAAAACTTTTTTGTTTTTTGAGAGAAAGCAGAATATATAATTTTATTTGAAAGAGAACAATGTTTTATGTTGTTTTTTGGCCCCTTTACAGCCAATTTTACGTTTTAAGATAAATTTTACGCGCCCTTTTTCTATTTTCCTTCTGCCATTTCTACATGTATACTTGATGCAGAATTCGAGCCTCCTTTTTAGCCCATGTACATGCTTTTAAACAGTGAGTAAGTTACATATGCAACACTGAATATTCTTTTCTCCAAATACTCTGGCATGGGCGCAAATGACCACAGCAGTCGAAGCGCCCTTTAAACCCTATTCAATCAATCAATAAGGCAACAACAGAGAAACCTTGGCACGAGAGCACGATGACCCAATGTGAGGGCTAATGTCTGCGGAGAGCGAAATGTACTCCCTATTATGTGGAGAATATGTCCGACCAGAATGCGATTTAACTGTTCAGTACAAAAACTCCATTCACAGTTAAAGACCATATTAACGATTTGGTTATAATATTTCATGGCGCTTTAGCACATTACAAAAGAGTTGCAAAATATTATTGAGCTTAGATTTTGCTTTGAAAGCAATAACATTCTACATTTGACATAAGCTAATTTTTATATGCTTATAATAACTAAAAGTGACGAAAAACGAACAAAAATTATTAATATATTATATGTGAGGCATTTTTGCGTGACAACTGACGTTACGAAAGCACACGAGATTCCTTAAAAGTAGAAGATCTTGCAAGAAAGAAACTAAATGAAAATATACGTATTTGTATTTGAATTTAAAATCGCGCGGCTCCTTAATTTTTACCGTCCGTTCCTTTGATGCTGTTATCACAACAAAGAAAGTTATGATTGTCTTAAAAACCAAAATATTAACAAAAATATTATTTGAATACACATAAACATACAGTCAGTTCTACTTATCAGTAGTAACAATGTTGAAAATATTTAACTTGTAATGTAAAAAGATAACAATTCTCACACTACTTTCCTTTCGGAAACAGTTGTAACTACGTCACATATTTTTACTCACTATGTGTAAGGGGAAAGTAAATTCGGCTTATATGAAACTCATGCCACGAAAGCAAAAAAGACGTAAATGGAGGGACAAATTAATATGGAAATAAACGGAAAACTGGTTGCAAATTTTCAGCGCATCACGAAATCGATTTTGCAATAATTGTTATTGGAAATATATTTAAACTCGTGAATAACTGCTCCGTGTGAATTGCAATTTGTATAAGCTTATACATTTCAACGTTAATTATTGGAATTTGTTTTACCGTGTTATTAAGTATCCTGCAATATTAATGTTAACTGCAGTGTATAATATACGATCCATTCAATCTATGAAGTGTGAAAATTTATTTCGGACAGTTTTGCGGAATTTGATTATCGTCGGTAATGGACAAATAAATAAATCAACCCCCACATCAAAGAGTAAATTGCGATATATTTTACGCGTTGCATTACTGCACTATTAATCGCCAAATCTGCATGTGGCAATTTTCCGTCGCGTGCTTGGCGCCGCGCGAGCCGTGGTGCTCTGCGGATGTCGCCAGTGGCGCCGCCCGCTGTCCATTCCCCGAAGCTCGCCGGCCGGCCGGCGGGCATCGCCGCGGGCAAGCCCATCAGCCCCAAGATTGCTTTGAATCTCTCCTCCGCCCCTCCCCCTCCTCGCCGCCCGCCGCCCACGCCACGTCGCGTCGCCGCGCCAGGGCTCACTTTGAGCGGTGAAGAGGGCGGTTGCTGCGACCGGCGGGGGAAGGGGCGGCGAGCGGCGGGTGGGGCTGGGAGGTGCTGTGCCTCGCTGACTAGTGAGCTTCCGCGGACCTAGGGGTCGCCGTGGAGGCGAGGAAATTTGAACATCTTGCTGAATGAAGAGCGTTCGGTGGTCAGGTTCGGATGGGGAAAGGGGAGAACAGGTTGAATTGGACAAGTTTCATAAGTGGTTAACATTCAGAATATTTATTCATTGGGTTCTTCCTGCATTAATTGTCCTTAGATTTGAGACGGAAATATCTTCATCGAAGGAATCTGTTCCAAATTTTTCGGTAACTATTAAATGTCCCTGCTTTAAATCACATTAAATAACGTAATTGGAAAGATTTAATTTGATATATTTTTGTCAAAACCGTGTGAGACGTATAGGTGAGATACAGAACAATCAAAATCCGGTTATAGTGAACTTTTGGGGACTAACACTCCAGTTTATAGTGAACTTCTGTGGACTAACATTTTTGGTTCACGCTATCCGACGTTCACTATAACTAATGATGTCAAAATTAAATAGAATTTCTCCACAATTATGATTTTATTAATAGAGATCCAGCAAAATACATTAACAGGCCAAACTGAAAATTTCAATACCTTATTTGTTCTTAAAAAGTTAATTGTTTGCTTTGTACGTTTCTTCACTAGCAATTTCTCTAGACCCTTTTCCAGAGTTCGTGCTCTCTCCTTACTTCATTCTGAATTGTCCTGTGTCTCTAAGTATCGTAATGCAGTCTTGACACCCTTCAATTTCTGTTGCACTGTTGAAACAACCATCCTTTCGCCGTAGGCCCTTTTGCTTGCGAGATCCTCGCAAGCGGTCCTCTGTAGCGGCATGGCGCAGGCAGCTAATGAAAACATTTCTTTAAAAAATTATTTGCTTTCAGATGTACAGCCTCTTTGCAATGGAACTAATGAAACTGATCACTTTTCCAGCGCGGCACGGTGGTTATTGTCAGGCTGCTGTCTGACAGGCTGCTGTCAGGCCGCTGTGAGTCTGTGGCAGTAGCGCGCTTCCTGTCGCCTACGTTGAACTCAACGAGCTTTGCCCAGCGGAATCTCAAGTAACGCCATGATTGAATCTAAAGGAAGGAATCGTGCGCCGCCGCCGCCAGTTGTAGCCCACTCAGTTTGACTGCGGAAACCGAGGCCGTGTCCTGAATGGTATAAGGTCATCAGCAAGGTGTTCATTCCAGATCGGCCACCTTCACGTCGGCGGAGACTTCTTCGATTATGACTTTCGGACTGACGATATTTTTTTCACGTTGCCTAGTTTTGGAATTTCGGTACCGAGGCGATTTACTTTTTTTTCCCCAGGAGGGAATTAATTTCCAGGATATTCTATTTCCCGCGTTCACTACAGCCGAGGTTTAGGTTCACTAAAACCGAATTTTTTGTATGCTTATTTGTAAAGTAAGTGAAATAGGACCAGCGACCTTAAGTTCACTGTAACCGGAGTCGACTGTACATACAATTCAAATATACGAAAAATACTTTTAGACGTCTACATACCATTGTGTTTCACAAAATGAGAAACAATGGAAAACCGTACCTGATCCTGTATTGCAATCCTCAGGTGCAAGAAAATTTTTTTACATTTATTTTGAAACACGAGAATATCAATTCTCTTGTGAACCATCGAGCCTCAAAGAAAAGCCTCCCCTTGTCGTCCAGCCGACATGAAGGGGAGTGGGCGCCCAGCGTGACATGAAGGCCCTCCACCGGAGAGGGCCGCATGCAATATGGATTGGCGCCGCGGTGCGCGACGCGCACGCAGTGCGTCCCTCGCCCGCCTCTCTCGGTGTGAGCGCCGCGCTCCGCCGCGCCCGACGCGTGCGCCCCGCGCCCTCTGCGCCGCGCCACCGCCGCCCACCTGCCCGCCTGCGGCCGAGACGTCTTCCGCGCCTCCCTGCCGCACCGGGTGAATCAAAATACGAGTCTGAATTAATGATAAAGCTTTTATACAATTAGTTTAAAATATTAAAACTGTATTGCACTAGTACGTTTTGAAAATGAGCGTTCTCTCTCCGTCTTCCTTCTCTCTCCGTCTCTCCTTCTCTCTCCGTCTCTCC
>JAHLJT010009419.1:72112310-72349515 GCA_031308135.1 Acheta domesticus | reverse complement strand
GTCTTCCCGCGCGAACGTGCGCACGGAGTAAAATATTTACGTTCCTGCCAAGGAATTCCGATAAAGCACTGAGCGTCAATAACCACTAACAACGTCGAAGTGTGCAAAAGTGTATTTTCCTTCTTCTGCGATTGGCCATCAGTTCGTCCGACAATGGTTTAAAAGCGCGAGCTAATTGTGTCTTAATTTGACTCTGCCACTTTTCCGAGAATTTGTCTACCGCGTCGGATTGAATCGTGCCGCGCCCTGCCAGAACGCTGCGAAGTAGCTTGAAAATGTTATTTTCTTTGATACATTGTTTTCGTCTCTCCAATGAGGTTCGCGGGTTTTTAGGGGAAATTTCTTCTATCTTGAGCGCGGGATGTTTCGATTGTAGCGCTCTCAAAGAGCTTGTAAATGCTTATTAGAGGATTGGCACCAAAGTTTAATGAATTTCGGCTCATATGTGCTGACAGTGACTAACCAACTCCAACAATGACAACATCAAATGGCTTTAAATGAAGTGTTTCGAAAACTCAAAAATGTTCTGTGAAAAAGAGCTTCAAATTTCGCATGTTTAGTAGCGCTTAAACATCATTTTCTTAAATATTGCTCCAAATTTTACAAACAAAATTCCCATTTAGGATGAGGTTTTTACTGATCTTGAATATTCTAAAATGAATATTTCCGTTCTACCATTAGGAAACAGAAACGTTAAGAAAATGTCAAAAAATATACTTTGGGCGGCGATAGGTGGCAGCTGGCACGAGTATGTGGCGATAGAAAACTAATATGGGAAAGTATGTGCCATTCTGTAACTACTAGTTTGTAGATTATAGAAATGGGAAATGTACTAAAGTAGTTGTGGGCATGCACACAATAGGTGATACTCCAAACAATATAGCGGAAGTTTTAAAATTTGACTCGCTTGAGCTCTACACAGGCCATTGTTTTCAGCGATCATCGGCCACCATGCTAGTCGTAAACGGTGGCGATCTGCTCTCGTTGAAAGAACTTGGAGGTTCGGAGTCATCATCAGTAGTAGAAAAATATATTGAATAATCGATATCGAAAATAATTAAAATTTCTAAACGCTTATTCAGCACCGACGAGGTTGCATTAACGTCAAAAGATTCAAGCACCTCGACGTCAGCACCTTCGACCTCTTATGAAGAGTAGAAATTAGCAATAATAATAACTAGCGTACCCATGCGAGAACTGTAGCATGTTAAACTACACTCCCTTCTCTATTCTTCCATTTCCATATTAAGAGGGACAAGTTGTTAACTAAACGTACTTATTTGTTTAAAAAATTATCAAGATAACTTTCAATGTACTTATTTATATAAGTAGTTCATTGGAAGTTACATAAGCTCCACTGGAGATTATCAAATAAAAATAACAAATTATAAAATTGATGTTTGAAACCATTTTGAATAAAGTGTTATTCAGTGCTATTGACAGATCATCTTGGAACAATTCGCAACAATTCCTTAAAAACAACTTTTGAAATAATTAGACAACCTTGTTTGACTGCTTTTCGTTTCCTTAGTAGTCACAAAAGTATTAGAAAAGCTGATTACTCTTAAGAAAGCTATGTAAAGTTGTCCTTGCGAAAATAGAGGATCAGGCAAGTACAACTCTACTTTTTGGAATATTATTTAACTTTCTTACCGAACTGAGAGATACAGCCTTGCAGTTCAATCGCCTCAAATATCAGTAATTAGTTAAATTTCACACTCTGTTGGGAATTCTGTACGTCTCTGAACACGTGGAATGGTATTGAGAAGCGCCTGACCGTAATACGTAGAATGTCCAAGAACCTCTCGTTCTGTAGATTACGGTGCGAGGAACGTGACTTTGAGGCCACCGGCCTCAAAATTCCAGATTTTAAGGCCCTAGATCGCTTCGCTTAGGAGTTATTTAACTAAATAAATTTTAATAATGCTTCCCAAATATTTCGGATTGCATTTGACGTGAATATTTAGATGCGTTTTTTTAACATCCCTCATATCTTAAAGTCAAAGTGCAATTTGTCACGTCTCCGTGAAATTATCTTTCTTAAATTTGTTGCGCGTGAGCGCAACAAAACTAGCAGCAACTGGACTATAGTATGCTGTGCGAACTATATTTCCACCTTTGTTGCTTAAAAATATTTTATATGAATTCCATCGAACATTAATGAAAACTATACAATCTGATTCCTGCAATGTTTTGAATTTCGTCTTAGCATACTACAAAATATTGTCATCTGCTTGCTCCTACTGTTCATAGTTGTAAAGAGACAACATATCCCGATTTCCTCAAAAATTTGTGTACATAAAGGCTAATAGAAAAGAAAATACTGCAGAGATCAGACGTAAATTAACATGTTGAAAGTACTAATCACTCTAGGGAAAGAATTATTTTCCAGCTTTTCAGTGCAATATCATGACTGAGCACGCTGGCATGAACATTTGACCGAATTATTGCTGATAACAAAAATACTGGCACAGTTAAAACACAAACCAATCCTAACAAGACACCGTATTCTCTCTTAACTGTACAGAATCGTCCATTCTTTGCCAATATTTTTTTTCTCTTCTTTTTGACATAGAACATCAATGATGATGTAAATAAATCTCGTCAGTCTGCGCAAAACACGTTTTACAAAGAAAACGTAAATATTACATGCAGGGAATCTAAGTCTTCTAAGTATGACGTCACAAAGATGGCCACAGGCACCAAGGGCTGAAATAGTAGTATAGGTGCTATTAGTAGTAAAAATCGCCGGACGCACAAAAATGTAATAGAATGTCCAAAAGTACCTTATCCTGTAGATCACAATATGAGAAACATTTCTATGAGGATTTTGGCCTCAAATTTTAAGTTTTAAATCCCTCAAACGCATCGTTCAGGAGCTATTAGGAACTATATAGATTTTGATAATGTTGTCGTGTGTTGCGGGTTGCATTTGAAATTAATATTTAGCTGCTTTTTTTTAAAAAACAAATCCTTCATATATTTGTGGTCAAAATGCAATTCTTCACGTCTCCATGATTTTTTTTCTTTAGAGACTTCATTTATAAAGATTGGTTGCGAGTGAGAGCCGCAAAGGAAAGGTATACTACTGTAATAATATTGGACACGATTTTTCATTCAAGATTCAGATTTACTATAATGAAAAATTATAAGTTGAAAATACGAAATACTTTAATTGAACAGTTGAAAATTACTTGTGTGTTATTTAAATTGTGTGTGTATGTTGCTTATGTTGTTTGTCATCTGCTTTCGAAGTTTAAGATCACCTGGCTCCTTAACGGACGGCGGCTATTAATATTGTTATGAACTATCATCAATTCGCTTAGACATGAGAAAAAATCGATTTAATATTGCGAAAAAAGAGTATATATTCTTTTTCCATTGTGACAATTTTAACCCGTTTTTGCCCGAGTTTATAAATTGTTGAATTTTCGTGAATTTCTTGTATTATCGCATGCAAGTAATTACCAGTGAACGGGAAAAAATATTTTCTCCGTGTCCCAATAGCTGTTCCTAAAATAACGCCTGTTCCCAAATGGGAACACTGGGCTCGAATGGGTACATGACGGTTTCGTTAAAAAAAACGGAATTCAGTACTCTATCTCATCACGTATAATAATAAGTTCTTGTACAATAAGGTATGTTTGATAAACCAACACACATCATGCATTTGAGCACTTTTGTAACTGAAAAATAAAAAAAAATTTACGAAAGACCACCATAACATATTTATTACGTAAATGGAATACGGGAACTTAGTACCAATATTTTCTTGCACAAAGCGCAATGGTTTTGCTCCACGACTTCTAATGATCCAGGCAATTGTACCAAATGAAAGGAATGGTTCTGTTCTGTAGTTTGATGACTTGTGGCTCACTCCATAAAAAACTGTAGTGGCATAGTTTTGCAGGTATCTCGCACAATTTTTTTGCCTGAAAGCCAATTGATCCATGTAGTTGTCAATATTTCCTTCCCTGTACAACTGCCAAGAGTATTGAACTGCAATCTCAGTACAGAATGCAGACTGGTCACTACCTCTTCTTTGACCTGAAGGATACTCGGTAATTCGAAACATTTTGTCCATTCTGTCTACCTCCCACATATTCTTGTTGTAGTATGATACTGTGGGTGGCTGAGTAACAGAACCTTTTTGTTCTGCTTTCGTGACCACCGTGTGACATCTACTGGCCCAATCGGATCACATCTAGTGATGATATATGGACAGCCCGGTTGTCGTTCCACTCAATAACTAGTCTCCAGAGTTAGTGTCAGTGCGATAATCGTACGTACCTCTCACTAGCTTCTCCATTATTGCTTTATCAATCAGAGGACAATTTTAAATTCTGTTGGTCATAGTCGTTCCAGTGTATCCGATTCCTCGGACCTTTAGATCATTAGCCAAACCAATGGTTGAGAAAAAAACTATCCGCATACATACAACTATCCACATGATCTTGTGACGAAAAGCCTGGTGTAGATTCCGGAGATGACTGGACTAACGTAGGCATTTGAACATCTCGGTTGCTGGCCCCAATTGCATCAGCTGCCAGCTCTTCCGCTCCTTCACAGGTACCACTAGATAACTTTCCGTTCAATCGTTTCCGTTCAATATTCCGCTGTTTCAACTTACACCATCTACTACACTCCTTAGCTCTCTACAACAACATGCATCCATTCATGCCCGGAGTTCCCATTTGGGAACATTGCAATTTCTTGCGCAACAACTGAAACACAATCTACATTATTTTCTAAACTGATAGTGATTGACCACCATACATATCTAAACTATATTTTACAATACTAAAATTAACGATATCATATTATTACAAGTGAGTAAAATTACTTTTTTGAAATCATAGTGAGTGAAATTAAGAACACGTATTTCTTGGTGCCGTAGCTCGGTTCAGGTAGAAGTAAATAGAACAAATGAGTGTTAGTCTACTTTTTCCATACAAGTGGAGACGTTCAATCAAAATAAAAACACTGCATGACATTGTTGACCTCTTCCAGAAACGAAAATATTTGGCAGAAAAAATGTTCCCAAATGGGAACACTGGGCAAAAACGGGTTAATAATGTGGAGACACGCATAAATAGTCATGAAATGTTGTATACAGCCGTTGAATAAAATTGTATCTCACTTGTGTCCGTGAATTCACCTGATGTATTTTATGAAGTATAACCAACAAACATTTGTTTCTTTCTTCTGTAAATTTGTGGTTTTGTCTGTTATATCCTCTTTCCGGGCGCCCTTTCAATTAAACTTCGATCTCCGATGCCCCGACGGCGATGGCCTATCACGCCACCTCGCGTCGGCCGGCTGTGGCGGCGGCGACGGCGGGGCCAGGAGGATATCGAACCCCGGCCTCCGCCAGCGCGGTGGCGCAGCGGGCAGCTGCGGCGCGCCCTAACAAGGCGGCAGCGGCCGGTCCAGCGTGCTTCTGCCGTAAGGGGCCGCGGGTCCCGCTACGAGCACAGGTGCGTGCGCTACCCGCCGCCGCCGCTGCCGCCGCCGCTGCCGCCGCCATTCACCCCGCTGCCATTGAGGCCCGTGGTCACTCGGCGCGCCGCCGCCACCGTCCGCCATCACCACATCGCTGCAAATCCCGTCACCACCATCAACACTGCACACACACACACACACACACACACACACACACACACACACACACACACACACACAAACATACACACACACACACCACACACACAACCACACACACATACACACACACACACCACACAAACATACACACACACACCACACACACAAACATACACACACACACACCACACACACAAACATACACACACACACCACACACACACACATACACATACACACACATACACATACACACACATACATACACACATACACACACACATGCACACACGCACACGCACATACACACACATACACCACCACCACCACCACCACTTCCATCACTAGCAAACATCACTGCAAACACCGCCACTATTACTACTACTTCTACCACCACCACCACTGTCTGAATCTGAATCAGTGAAATTGTCACTGATTCAATCAGTGAGAGCCGAAGTCACTGATATCTTCAGTAGAAATATGTTGTTTCGCTGACAATCAGCGAATAAGCAAACCTTTTCATAATGACCACCAGCATTTCACCGGTTGTCAGTGGTAAAAGTGCCGTGCCACCATCGCTCACTGATCGTTCAGTCGTCACGTTCAATTAGTTTGTCACAGACTTCACTGATTCAAACAGTGAAGTTTCACGGATTCAAAAAGTGGACCCAACTTTACTGATTTGTTCAGTTCAATTCACTGATTGTCAGTGGCAGGGTTATAACTGACACAATCGGTGCATAGTCACTGTCAATCAGTAGTTTTTCACTGATTCAGACTGCACCACCACCACAACTGCAGACACCGCCACCGTCACCGGCATCAGCGCTACCACTGCCATCACAATCACCACCACCACCACTAACAGCACCGCCGTCACCACCGCTAGCCCGCAAAAACCGCCTCCGGCTGCCACCGCTCGACCGCCGCCGCTGCCACCGCCTTCCAAGTAGTGCGCCCCGTGCCGCCCCGTCCCGCCTCGCGCAGCCGTTGGGTCGTGCGCCGCAATGAGCCGTTTTTCCCTTTCGTTCGCTTCTTGCGAGCGGGCGCGTGTTGTGTTATCCGCGCTGCACGCCTCGCCACTGCTAAGATTTCTACTGCGCCTTATGAGTGGTCTAATGGGACGAGCCATTGTTGAGGGCCGTAATGAAGCAAACTTTCCCCATTCAGATGTATTCATTGGTTATGTAGATGGTTTGTCTGATCGTGCGTAGAAAACAGGCATTGGTGCACTAGAAAAAAAAAATCTAAGCGATCTACAGGAACCTGTTCAGCGACATATTTGCTTAGATGTAAGAGTATTGCAACGGGATTTCCTATCTTCCCTGTTTATTCCCCAAAATTGGGTTGCCAATGCAACGGATTCTTTACTTACTTACTTTTAATACCAAAAACATTATTATAAATCCCGGCGTTGCATAAATTTATTGGGTCGTGGGCTGTGGATGCCTCCATACGGACCTGGCTGAAAACAACATTTAATACAACAGCATGCACAGGGAAACAAAATACTGAAATAAGAACACTGGGTTTTCTTTTCAAAACATGAAAACAAGAACTTTATTCTTTTCGGTTATTCTTTCTAGCTGCGGCAACAATGTAACTAGTGACATCAGCTAAAGCTTGGCATAATTGTTATGTTTCCATTTTTTTTAATAACTCACAATTAGTTGTAATACCAAAACATAATTAACCTCAATCAGCTG
This sequence comes from Acheta domesticus, assembly GCA_031308135.1. Classification (NCBI taxonomy): domain Eukaryota; kingdom Metazoa; phylum Arthropoda; class Insecta; order Orthoptera; family Gryllidae; genus Acheta; species Acheta domesticus. The sequence continues at coordinate 72,342,205 of JAHLJT010009419.1, read as the reverse complement.
ATCGTAAATCAAATACCAAAGAGGAATTCCTTTTATGCCAAATGAATTTAATATTATTCTAAAAATTTCCGCACGTACGTATTTATTCTTACAACAATGCAAAAATGAAAATTTATTACCTTTATACAATACTGACTGAATGGTTCTTATTTTGTATTAACTTTACTTTGAATTCGCAAATTCTCTAGTTTCCATTAATGTTTATATCGTTTCTGGGTGTCGCGAAATCAGATTTGGTTCAATTAGTAGCGTCGCGAGTGTTCGCAGATGTGCCACTTTCCTGTTTGTTGTGAAGAGCAGCGCCGTTGCCAGTTCGGTTGATTTGCACGCGTCCACTCGCGTGCACCGCCGTCTTGCACGTCGATGTCTTGCACGGGCCGGTCTTCCTCAAAATAAACTCCTCCAGAATTTTTTTAATAAAATTGTTAAAACATTTCCGTCGAAAAATCACAGAGAAAATATACTTCTTCTTTCTTCTTTGAAAGAAAACAGTACCGCCTCACAAATGTTCACGTTTATCAACTGCTCAACCCAGCACCAAGAAAATGTCTAAGTCCGAATAATTAAAATTTTATGAATCTGACGGACATGGATTCGATGTTGCCTCGACAACTCAACAAACCGAACTGTCTTCCAAAATCGCGTCGATTTAACATGATACCTCTGTTTTTAAAAAATGCCGGCGAACTTCCTTTCGCTTTTTTTCATTGTCGTCACCGTAAAATTTTGTAAAATGTCTAATATTTGATGTTTTGAACTGGTTTCGGGTTCATTCGTTCCAGTTTGTGCCCAATGTCAGGATTATTTTGTCGAAACTGCCGTTTTCAAGATATTTCGGGTCGAAAATCACGAATTTCCCTCTCGACATTCTACAACACTTCGTCGCTTGTTTTATCATATCATCCTCTTTTAATATTTATTTATTTCCACCTTTCCAGTGTTCTATAAATTATTAAACCTAGTTATAAATTTTGCTGAGCTCATCTTACGATGACTCCCATCGTCTCTCGTTGTTTATTTAGCGTTTCTTTTCAAAATCTTAATAATTCATTGTGTGATGCTTTGGAATGTTCGAGTAGCTTTTTCCCGAACTCGTTTTCTTGCAATATTAAGAGAACCCGTCAACCGATCACGTTCAAATAAACTTTATAATGTTCCTTTAATTTTCCTTCATCTACCAAAATGGTCACCGTTTCTGTCCAGTTTTACAGAACCCCGAAAATTCCAAAATTGTCAAATCCATTTTCTACAACGCGATGCTCTTTTGTCGTGTTTATATCGATTTCTGCCGCACTTTGTTTACATAATAGACTATAGATGGTGAATTATTTATTCCATGTCCACACTTGTTTCTGGGAAATGTCTCGAATACTAGAATTATTACAGTATCTAAAAAATATGAAAGACACCATATTTTTCTCATATTTAATTAAAGACGATTCATGTATAATATGACTCCTAATCGAGATTGCTGGTGGAATTTACTGAATGATGGTACAGTAGGCAGCTCGAGTTACATAATTCGGGTTTTTTAGAAGTTGGCCCCTTACATCGCCATGCATTACGGCCCGCTCTGGGTTCTGACTCGTGCGATGAGCCTTTCCCCTCTTTCATTTGCTTCTTAAGAGAGGGGGCATATCACTTCTGATTGTCGGCATAGATAAAGGCATTTAATAATTTTTAAAACAATTTACCATAATTCTATCACTCTTAATTCTAATACAATCATCTTCGCTCCCATCCCTTCACTCCCTAGGTTCAGTCACCTCCGTCTCCATCTTCAAGGCGCGCATTTCAAACACTTGCCACCCCTTCTGGATGTACACTCTTAACTGGATAATACCTGATGCAGCAGCTAAAAATATTGTACAATAAAAAAAATTCTTAGTGCAAATAGGGAAAGATGTATACCAAACCGACAAACACACAAAAACGCGAAGCTACTGAATTAAATGAAGTAATTAAAATTCAATTCCAAAGATTTTACAATTTCGTTAAATTCAGTCCTCTTTGAAGACTAGAATAGTAAAATTTAGGGCGCTCCGCTTCCCAAAATAATCTTATTAAAAAACACTCTAAAATAAAAACGCCGCCCATTGTAAATAATAAAAATGATAGAAAATAAAATAAAGTACTACTTCCAGACAAGTCACTAAACAAAAAAATTATTTTTATTACTAAGAAATCATATATTACATATTTAATTATTGTTTGTTGAATCAGAATGTTCGGGAGTCAGAAAGGTATTTCCTCGAAATGTTTCGAATGTTGGGTAACTATTTTAAATTATAAAACCGTAGGTAATGTAAATGGTAGTAAGATCACAGGGCATAACAAGAAAAAAGATTTCCAAAAATTAAGCGGCTAGAAATTTTGAAATTTTCTAACCTCCTAAGTCAGAAAACCACTTCTGCCAAATCATTTTACCGTCTAGTCATAGATCCACCTCCAATTCGAATATGAGAACAAACCTGATCAGTAAACTTGGTCAGTGAAAGAAGTCAATGAAAACAAGAATGAAATGGTTTGGAGTACGGCATCTTTAAAATTGTCACATTCTCAGACTGTGAAACAGGTTCTTCAGAAAGCATTATTCTGGAAGGAAAGTCAATTAATTATGTCTCTTTTCAGTGTTTCTTCCTTCAAAACTCCGCTAAATCAAATTAGTGATTTTGCAACTGAACAATTACGTATTTTATAGCTGGGGTTAATAAAACTAAATACGTGTTCATTGCAAATATCCATTTCAATAATAACTTCATTTATTTTCTATGGCGTGCGCACTTTTACTTCAAACACATAACTAGAGGTAACGGGTTTAACCTGCAATCTGCAGCGAGTAATAATTTCCTGCTGAATATACGAATGGTTGTATAGAGCTCAAAGTTGTAATCGCTGACGGATCTGAAACTTTCCCCGACGCGTTCCCGAGCGCAGCGGCGTGCAAAATGGCAACTCGCGCATACACTTGCTGGCAGGTGGCAATTGGGGACGGTCCTTTGGCCTTCGTGGCCCCGCCCCTACCCGCCCCACCCCCTCCTCATTCCGCTTCACCCCGCCGTGGCTCACTCCGTCGCCTCTTCAGTCGCCGCGCCGCGCCGCGCCGCGCCGCGCCGCCCGCGTTCCTCCGGCTTATCGACTCCTCAACCCTCGCCACTTTCGGCTTTCATCGCTTCAATCGTTTATTCACTCGCCCTTTTCAACCCTTCAGCGCACCCTGCCGGCCTCCCTTCCTTCTCCATTAAGTCGCATTCTCTGCACTTCCTTTCTCCAACTCTCCCTTTTCATACTGGCCAGTAATCAGTTGAAGTTTCCAAGTTGGTGATTTTGATTTTTGCACACTTTAGTTTTTCTGTTTGACGCAAAGTAGAGGTATCCCTTTTTTGTTTAATTAATTACTTAATGTACATATACAAAATTAGTTCCTTAACTATGTTTGAAAATCATTCAATGAAACAAATGTTTTTGAAGGAAATAGAAAAGCAGTATGGGTGTATTGAAATTATAAAAACATAATCTTAAGAGAAGTGAAAATGAATTGATGAATTATTAACTTTTCCATTAACAAATAAAATTCAGGACTATTGTACACTCAAATCAACAATGTAAAGTGAATGCAAGCGCATCGCTCTCCATTCTTCGTTGTTCTGCAAGCACCTGATTCATTAAATAATTGATTTGTATAAATTATGAGCCTTATAACTCAAACTGCAGTTGTAAAACTTTGTTGCTTTTAATAAAATTGTGCTGAGTAGTTCTAATTGAAATTTTACTTAATAGAAACATGAAGCGTGAAATACTTATAAACGTTATCATTATCGTGAGCGCTCGACCTCTCGCCTTACAGGCTGAGCCGCCGCCACCGGAGATGCGACCCACGCGTCGCAGGGCTCGAGTCGCTTATTCAAGCGTCGCCCCCGCCCGCGCCCCGCCCGCGCCCGCGCCCCCGCCCGCGCCCCCGCCCTCGCCGCCCCGGCGCGCGTCGCCCGCCGGCGGCTGACGAATGAACGCTCTTAATCCGCGACATGCGCCCATTAGAGGCCGCGTCGGCGGCGGTCAAAAATCGCAGATGAATGGAACGCACCCTCGCTGCTCGGCACCGCTCGCCTCGCCCCCCCCCACCCACCCCTTTCCGTCTCCGCGCGCCATCCCTCCTCCAACCCTTCTCCGCTCGAGAGCCGCCGCCGCCGCCGCCGCCACTGCGACCCTCTTAAAGCAAACTTCTGGCTGCCAACCCCCTCCCTCCCTCCCGACTTACACCCTCGCCCCGCCTCACTGCGAGCCGCGCGCGCGCTCGGGGGCGTTTCAATAGCTATGCAAATAAGTTATTAAACTTCAGGTGCGGCGGCGCGGGGGCGGGCGGGCGACGGAGGGAGGCGTCATATATTTTTCACATGCCGTCGCGCGGCGGCAGAGGGCGGGTGGGGGGAGGGGCGGCGGGGGCGGCGAGGCGACGGAGGAGGGGCGGGAGCGCGGCTGAAAGCGGTCCGGAAACAAATGACGTACACAGAAAGCTACTCGGCCGACTTTCCCGCGCGCGCGGGCGAATATCGCATTCAAATCGCTGCGCATTGTCTCCGCGCGCCGCTTTAAATATATAATGTGTGATTTATCGGCGGAGCGGTGCGGAGCGGCGCGGCGCGGCTCGGCGAGAGGGGGGGGGTGAAGTGGTTTTGACGAGTGTCGCGGTGGCAGCGAAAGCGCAGCGGGCGGGCCCCGTGAATGCGCGAGCGCGGGCGAAATGGAAAGGAACGGCGGGGCGGGAGGGACGTGCGTGGGGTTTGAACTCAGCCCCGTGACGCATGTGCTCATGATGCGCTTTTCTTCGGAGCTGGCGCATTCGATCCGAGGCCGCTTCAGTTTCAGAAGTTCATCACATGCAATGTTCTTCTATTGGAATGAAGATAATTTTGTAGCGGTTTCCAAATAATTTAATTTAATAATACATTTATTTATTTAACATAATATTGTACACTGAGCAGAAGCACATAACAGGAATTAAAACATCATTCAATTATCAGTTTGATAATAGTAAATATTATTATATTCATGATGTTTCACCAATATTTATATTTCGCACAAAAGTCTTCACAAGAACACTCATTACGAAATAACTTACGAACTTGACTTTCGGACGTTTCCTGTTTCAGCCTATTGCTCATCATACTTGATCACAAAGGTTTTCTCTCAGCAAATTTGGACCTTTTTATAAACAAGAGGAATCATTGCAGGTGGGGAAAAATCACCAGCATCTTCTCCACAATTACATGAACGAATGTTTGTAATGTCATTTCGCTGATAAACCCATAGTATCTGCACAGCAGTTGCTTGGCAATTTCTCTTCTTCATCGTTTAGAATGTTGTACTTCAGTGAGTCGAAGCGCTAAATATATTCTGAAGTATATTTGAAGGAAAACGTCTACTGTTTTGGTTATAAAAGAAATAAAACAAAAATTTGTTAATGGACGGAATTGGGGTGCAATTCGCGCTAGCCTTGCATTCGCGCACAATTTTAGGGTGTCAGAATCTTAGCACGCCAGCCGGCATTCAGAATTCCAGTCCATTGCCGGATCACCAAGGAGGTTAAAGACTCGCGGAGTCTACAACAGCATATAGTGTCTTCAAAATGAACATAAAGTTCCGACAATATAAAAATTCCAAGGAATTTGGGTCTCTGACACCAAACGGTAGAGGAGTGATTTATTGCTAATAGTTTACGGTACACGCTGATGTGTTTCTTCTGGATTCTCGCAATTCTAATTACTGCCTGAACTACTGTTCGTTTGTATTCCAACTCCACTTAGTTATTCGGCTTTTCTTTAGGCTTTCCATCCTGGTGATTTTTACTTCGTATTTTTTTACCTTTTTTTTTACTCTGAATAGATTAAAAACGCATCTTTTGGATAATACTTTGTTATTTTACAGAGTGAATATATTTAACATTAGTTCCTTTTCTTCACTTCTTTCATCACCTTGAAATAAATTATTTATCGGTGCCTGTGGAAATTGGTGATGCACGCCGAGATTTATTAGTTATTTTTCTTCTGTTAAGTTGTAATCAATTTTTGTAATTATTCTATCAAACGTAAAAATTTGTTCATATTTTGCGGTAATATTTTAATAAACTTTATGACAATTCGAGCATACAATCATTAGTTTTGACCGTACGATGCTTCAAAATAAGAAGTATTGCCATCAAGTTGATTACAAATCCTTTAATAAATCATGATCTTATCAGCGTCTTTTGGTTTGACAAGTCCCAGCGCTCGGGAAGGCGATGAGCGCATGAAGGCGAAATCCCACGTCACAGAGCATATCCGCCTTTCGCCCTCCGCCCCCCTCCCGCGCGTCGCCGACGCACCCCACCGCCGCGAGCTGCGCGCCCCCGCGCGCGCAAAGATGGCCGGGTTATGATAAGGCGATCCTTAATGACTGTCTCCATGGCAACGCGGCGCGGCGCGCTGATCGAAGGCAGGCCGAGAGTGGCCGGCGGCCGGCGCGGCGTGGGGGCGCGGGGCTGCGCGGGGCGCGTCGGGGCGCGCCGGGGGTGGGGGTGGTCAGCATGGCGCCCCGCCGCGGCGGCGCAGCCGCGCGCCCCCTCCTCGCTCGCCGCCGCCGCCGCCGCCGCCGCCGCCGCCGCCGCCGCCACCCCTCCACGCCGCGCCGCGCTCGCCGCCCAAGACGCCGTTGCCTTCGCCGTCCCGCCGCATCTCAAGGTGCGGCCGCTCCTACATGCGCTGTTCGCCGCCGACGCTAGCGCCGCTGCGTTGATGCCGCTCGCCCACAGGCCACACCTCGCCCTACCCGTCGCCCCCCCGTACGTACCAGACCGCAATTACCCCCCGGCCCGTTCTGACCTGCCCTCAACACACTCACCTGAGCTTCCACCCGAATTCCTCACTCTCATTTGCGCTCACTCGTACTCACTCGCGCTCACTCGCTCTCACCCGCTCTCAACCCGCTCTCACCCGCTGTCATCAATTTCATTCGCACCTCACCCGTTCTTACCCGCCCTCACCTATCACTCGCTCTCATCCACGCTCACTGGCCCTTAACTTAGCTCACCCGCTCTCACCAGCATTCACCGACTCTCTCCCACTCATCACTCGCTGTCGCCTGTTCTCACCCGCCCTCAACCGCCCTCAACCGCCCTCAACCGCCCTCACTCAACCCTCACTCACCCTCCATCCGCTCTCTCCAGTCCTCTCCCGTCCTCTTCCGCTCTCTCCCGCTCCGGTTTCGCCCCTCGCCGCGGCGCGCCGGCCGTTTGAAGCGACGCGGGGTCGCAACCCCTTCGCGCGCTCGCGCACGCGGCCGTGAAATGGCAGGATTAGGTCCTCGCCTCCGACCCCTCTGCCTTGCCCTCCGCGCTGGGCCTTTGCGCTCCCGCGCCGCCCTCTGCCCCCGACGACGTCCTCGCATTCGGCTCGAAACACCTCCCGCCGCGCCGCGGGCCCGCGCATTGTCATAGCGTCGTACGCAATTGGGTAACGCACCCCCGAGAGGGTCGCGCGCCGCGCCCGCGACGCGCCGCGCCGTCCGGCCGCCGCGAGCGCCGGCACTCAGCGGCCTCGCCAACGACATCTCTCGGCGGGCGCGGGAACTGCGGCGCGCTTCGCGGGTGGCCGTCCCGCAGGCGCCGCCGCGCCGTCTCCAGCTAATTCAGAATTCCATTTGCAACTTGGCGACTTAGCGCGCGCGGTGGTGGCGGTGGCGGAGGCTGCGAGGCGCTGCGTAAGATTTGTGCCTCGCTCGCTCCGCGCGCGCCCGAGGAAGCGACCATTAAAATTTCATTTAAATTTAATAGCAAGCGCGGCAGGGGCGGCGCCGGAGGCGGCGGGACGGGCCTCCCCCACACGTGGGGAAGGGCGTGAGGGAGGGGCTCTGCAAACTTAATCCGCTATGAAATTGCTGCGAATGACATAAACATGGCAGCGCTGCGGGTTGGCGCGCGCTGAATATTTCATAGTGGGCCCGTGGCGGGGAGGAGCGGTGCGCGGTGGAGAGGCGCGACGCGGGGCGGGCGGGAGCCGGGGCTGTGCGCGCGCCTCGCGTTGCCGCCGCCGCCGCCGCCTCTGCCGCAGAGCGCTGCCGTGTTAATCAAGACGTCGCATCGCGCCAGTCGCCTGCCCCGCCCCCGTGCGCGCCCTCGGTTCTTCCGCCGACGCCGCCACCTGAAGAAAGGCGAACTCGACGCCGCGCGCTGCCGGAATGCCGTTCGGCTGCACTGCGTTCTCTCCTCTGGCCGCACTCCCGCCTCTCGTTCCGGGCGCCCGGGATTTGGTCTCTCGTCGCCACGTTTCTCTTGGTTCTTTCGCCTATTTGTTTTTACTGCTTGGGCTTTTTCCATTCGCCATGTTGTTTCCTCATCGTCTTCGTCTGCATTTATTCTGGTTTTTATTTCTTACATCTTTTTCTTTCTCATTTTCTTCGTTTTTAGGGTTTCTCTTTATGACCTTCAATCTATAAAATCTCTTAACCCTTCCCAAATTTGTTTCGTTTCATTTCTTGATGCAGACTTGTTTTGAAAATATTGGTTTCCTTATTTGCTGGTCATACACCTTTCCATTTTAAGAATTCCAACATTGTACCTAATATCTCTAGTTATTATTCACTCACACGACTATTATGGCATGGCTCCATCAAATTGTCGTTCACACCCTCTCCCTGATTATTTATTTCTCATCTGTGCACTTCCGTCGTTCACTTTTAATTTTTGTCATCCACCCAAGCATTTTCGTCTTCCTCCCGCATCCTTTGGAGTGTCTGGTCTTGGTTCTTCTTCCCGCCTGCACCGCTGACGCCGCCGTCGCTCCGGCGTCTCCGCCCGCGGCCTCCGCCACGCTTTGAAGGGCGGGCGGGCGGTCTTTTGGGCGACGCATTGCGGAAGGTGGCCGTCGCGCTCTCCCTCTCGCTCTGGAGGGCGGCAGAATGCAGATGTATTTTTGTGTCCTACATTGCCCTTTTTTCTTGAAATGTTCATTTTCTTTTCTTTTATATATCAGTTATATTTTCTTACAGTTTGAAAGTGTGACTTGATCGTTTCTGTTAACTCCTACGTAAGATACGAGATTGATTTCTTAGTCATCTTGCTGTTCTTCCGAAGATTTCCAACAATTTTGTCGTTCTCAATTATTTTATATAGGGTCTTCATTTTTCTTTTTTGTCAGAGATTGTAGCCAGCTGTTTCACCTAGTGTCCCGCATTCTTCTCTTGCATGTAAACAATCATTATTGTTTGGTAATTCAGTGAACTCTCAGTTATCAGAGTTTCAGTGAACCGAGTCTCCAGGTTGACCAACGACGGATCATCAGAAAAATAAAAACAAAGTGATCCATTGAAAACGGAGCACATGATTTTGTATATTAGTTGCTGCTGTAGTAGTGAGCCAAAATGTGCTGAGAGAGGCTAAAACAGATTCTAGGAGTATTGGAACTTCCCAAATTGGATAATCATCGGATTCGTCGAAAATTTTGTTTGTTGTTTGTAATTTTCACTCTCAATTTTAGTTCTCTTTTAGTAACTCCAATTTCAACATGCCTATTCATTGACATTGTGTTCTTTAATTTATATTTTAAGATTTGATTATTTACCAAATGAACTGCGAATTATCGGAAAATTTTCTAATCAAGTGAGTTGAACGGCATATGCCTCAACACATTCAGCATTGCTGGTTTCACATCGACCTCTCTCTTCGAGAAAGAGCAGCGAAGTATAGGATTAGAAGAGGATGCGAACTGCCGGTCACACGCCTGACAAGGAGCGCACGATGCGCTTACTATTTTGGCTAAATCAACATTTAGCATTCCAAAACGTCACAACTTGCTTTAACACTCTTTTCACCGTTTTATGTATATTGGAATAATGTTTACAATACTTGACATTTTTGAAAATATGAAGACGTTGGGAACACTTCAAAATATTTTTATATGTCGTAGTTAGACATTTTATGAAGTTGAAGTATTTTGATTTGCTATTCATTTTATACTTACGATTAAAAGTAAAGTTTGTGCTTTTAAATTTAATTATTCCTGCTCAGACTACATTTTTCTGAGATTTTTAAAACATCTATAGCCTTACTTTTGATGTTAAATATTCCGTACGTAATGTGTAGCATAAAACGAATCCATCTCATGTTCTTGCTGAAACTCTCTTCCCTCGATAAATAGTTTTGTACCTGTCATTTGAACATACTGATATTTCACATTCTACTTACAATGAATAACGACTTTTATTGATTTAAACTACATTCTTTCCAATCTAATAATCTGCTATTGAAAAGTGCCATCCGTATCCATAGAAGGTTTGTATCACTTGTTTATGAGTCTTTAGTACGATAGGAGAATGTTATACGAGTTACTTGTCTTGTCAGTTAATCAGGCGAGTTTTTCGAATAACTTGTCCTTAAAAATGATTTTTTCGTAAAAATAAAATACCCCTAAATACAATACAATGGGAAAGGTTTACAATAGCTTTTAACGATCTTTCTTGTACTTCCCCATTTTACTTCAAAAATATTCTGCTGAACTCTCAGTACTGATTTTATTCAAATTAGTGTTCGTCTGCAACATATAAACAAGGAATACTGAAATAGAAAACAAATGTACCGTGTACATAGTAGAATCCCTTCAATTACTCTCACAAAGTGGCACAAATTCCCCTCTTCCTTCACATTCAGAACTCCCCAACGTTCCTGCAGCATTATAATGAATCCGCTTTGTTCCTCGAGTAATTCTGTCAAAATCCACGTCGCAGACCTGCTCATTCACGCAGCAGAAGCGAGCGCGACTGTCGGGCCACCCGGTGGCGCTCGCGTCTCGTCACCCGGCGGGTGGTGGGGTGGGGGGGCGGGGCGAGGCGGCGAAGAAAGCCCAGAGAAAGGGCGGAGACGCGGAGGAGGAATTAAGGAAACGCAGAGTCTGCAGTGCGCGCGCTGTATCCAATTATAACTGGGAACGAATTTCTCATTTCGGCACAATTAAGCGCCATATTCTACCCGGCGAGGCAGCGGAACGGCGCGGCGCGGCGCGGGCGTACACAGCGACGAGCGGCGCGGGGGCGGAGCGATACAGCGCGGCGCTGAGGCGGCGCGGGGGCGGCGCGCGGTGGGATGGGGTGGGAGGCGCCATACACCCAGAAGCGGCGCAGCATGGGGAGGAAGAGGCGGGGCGGGGCGCGGGAGCGGCACGCGAGGAGGCGTCCTGGCGGAAGAGGGGCGGGGGTGGGGGCCGGGCGCGATACAGCCTCGGGGTGAGGAGGCGGGGCGAGGCGAGGTGGAGTGAGGCGCGGCGGGCGGGCGGGCGAGCTGCCGTATAAGTCCCGGGCGTGAGGCATTAATTTCTGCATAATACCCGACAAACGCCCGCTCCGCGACCCCGCGCCGCCGCCATCGCTCAACGTCTGCGAGGGCTTAGACGGCGGTGGTGGCGGGGGAAAGGGTAAAAGGGGAGGGGTTGGACGGAGCGGGGCGGGGGAGCGGTGGCGCGGCGCGGCGCGGCGCGCCGCACGACGACGACAGGACGCGCCAGTGACAGCTTTCCAGGGAGCGAGCGATCGGCAGCGCATTCGGAGGCTGCTGCACCCTGGAGAAGAGCTGGAAAGAGTTTTTTAAGTGGAGTAAGTTTTTTAGTAGTGAGCACAGTTTCATTTTTATAATCAAATTTTGAGTGTTTCTGGAATTAATTTGAGTAAATATAAAGGTAATAAAACTGTAATTATATTTGATAATCATTCTTGTACAATTTTAATAAAAGTCTTGATGGAATTTCTGATGCTGAATTATTAAATCTTTTCCTGTTTCTCGACGAAACTTGGAAGTTTGGATTACTTGCAGATTTAGTTTACCAACTGATATGTAGCAAATGATTGTTTTGCTTTGTCTTCAGGAATTTCTTAGTACACGAATATCAGAGTAGAAACTGTTAGAATACTGGTATGCGGTTCTGCGCAGTAACAAAATTGAACTGATCATGCTCCTCTAACATCACCTCTCACAATACTTCATCCACCTGACAAAGATGAGTGGTCTAGGTCTAGTGATTTTTTACTTTAATAGTTTAATTCCATAAACGATTTAAACACATATCCAGAGATATATTATGAAGCTATATTACCATTTGTTAATTCGTAAGTAGTTTCGGATGTTTTTAATTCTAACTGCTCATGCTTAAGTTAATAAACATACAAAAATATGTTTCTTGATGACGCACTAATGATTTCCTCCATTTATCGTTTATTTTCAAACTCTGATATTTACAACATTTGTAGCTCGTAAAACATGCTATAAAGAAAAAAGACTTGTCATTGAGAAACTTGAATTAGTATGGATATACTTGGCCCGTAGTATGACCTAAATGCATAGTTATACCAGGTAGTTTATTTTATAATTATAAGAGTTGTCATTCAGTTTGTTGAGATATCGTGAGTAATATGAAATATGAGTCATTTGCTACAGGACGAGTCGTAGCCATTCTCATATTCATGGTCAAATCCATAGTCGAAGACGGTGGCTTTAAATATTTATAATTCAACGTTTACAGTCAACGATCAACAGTGAAAGTGCAAACCATCGAAACACCTCCAAAGAAATGCATGCTATTTTTGTCGGCTAAACAAGTAACTGATATTGAAATTGAAATTATGTCCTACTATATTACATCGTAGTAATCAAAGCTGACATTGTTGCCCTTTGTACCATTTATCCTTCATAAGTACAAAGAATGTCCATCATTGTAACATTTCAGAAAACACAACAAATTTTAATTTTCTGAATCATAACAAATAAGGACTAGTTCTCATTATTTAACGTCAGTTAAATCTTCATTCTGTGTCACTGCATTAGCAAATGGAACGAACGATTCTTCGATCCTATTTTATACCGAGAAAAAGTCACTCAAACAATATCCTCAGAAAGTAGCTGGCGCTCAGGCGAAGGGTAATTTGGATGCTCGTCCTGGCATACAACCGGCAGCCCGGGACACCTTCGTCGGACCGCGGAGGCGGCGGCTATCTGTGGCCCGCGCGACGTCAACTCCACAGGGGTGATCGGCACTGTCCAAGTCTCTCCCTCCGCCTTTACCATTGCTCCAATATTCCCGCTTCGCGCCCCCCTTGTCCGTCATATCGTCGCCACTAAACTATCCAAAGCCCCGGTCCCCGCCTCTATCCCGCCCAAGTCCCTATTCAAAGCTCCCGTGTTAAGTCCGCGTCCCAAGTCCCCGTTAGTTAGAGCCAAAAGCCTATACTTGCTCAGGCTTGAGCAATATTTCCACCATCATCAGTTCTTTTCCGCCCAAATTCATCAGTACCTCAGCCTTCTTCTTGATCAGCATTTCCAGATTCTGGGCGACTTCCGTCTGTATGTATCACTTCCTTCACAGCCCCCTTGCTTGAAATCAGCCTGACTGTATTGCCTTTATCTCCACTTACATTTACCAGCAGAGGTGGCTCAGAGCATCAACTAACTCCACTACAGAGTCTCTGACCGCGAGGTCCTAGGTTCGAGTGCCGACGGTGGTAAGATTTCGACACTAGCTAGGTAGCTGGGTTGGATTCAGTCATCTGGAGAAGAATTATTTGTGGCCGACTGCTCTGATCGATAGTTTTGTGGTTTCACCGATCACCGCCACTCGAATGTCGGAGGAGTACCCTAACAAACGGGCCACGAACCGCGCAGGATCTTTCCTTCCTCTTCCTTGTCCTATCCTCACCCCTTGCCACACTTACATGCGGTACACTATCACACATGCTGAGAGACCGACCGGTCGGGAGTTCCGGTTGGGGCGGTGCCCTGCTGGTGGTAGGTCGGCGTGGGATCTCACCATCCAACAGAGAAGATCACCGCCACCTCCCGAGGAAAAAAACATGTACTTCCCTTACGGGGTTAATGTCCTCAGCCGTTGACGCGCCCGGAATCACTAATCGATCAATCTATGCACTTACACTTGTGCTACCTCACTTTCATTGTAAAGAATGTTGACTTCGTTGAAATTGTTGACTTTGAATGTGGTTAGCAATTAAAATATGAAACAACATGTAGCAGTTGCATATAATACACTCCTTTGCGCGTCCTTTATATAATTGCACCTCCTTTTTGCGCGTGCACAATTCCTTCCCCTCCCCTTTCATGTCACCTACCAGGACACGCTCCCCATTCACTTTTCAAATACTCTCTCACCACTACATCAACGCATGCACCACTTCCTCCCTCGCCTTCCAAAGTAAAACCGCCACCGTCACCGCCACCGTCACCGCCACCGCTCCCGTCACCGCTCCCGTCACCGCTCCCGTCACCGCTCCCGTCACCGCTCCCGTCACCGCTCCCGTCACCGCTCCCGTCACCGCTCCCGTCACCGCTCCCGTCACCGCTCCCGTCACCGCTCCCGTCACCGCTCCCGTCACCGCTCCCGTCACCGCTCCCGTCACCGCTCCCGTCACCGCTCCCGTCACCGCTCCCGTCACCGCTCCCGTCACCGCTCCCGTCACCGCTCCCGTCACCGCTACCGACAAATGCCTACCCCACTATTAACTATACCGCCTTCAACAAATCCTCTACCACCTCCTGTGCCTCCATTAAAACATCCATCACCGCGCCCTCCATTAACCCATCCATGGCCGCCTCGCCCACCAAAGCCTCCACCTGCCTCATATACCACTTCCACCAAACCTCCACCGCGGCCCCCTCCGTTTCCGCCCGCACGTTCCGCGGACGCGCCTTCCCTCGGGGTGCGCCGCTGTCTGCGCGCGCAAGGCGAATCCGCGCGGGTGACGCGCCCAGCGCCGCCGCACGTCGCGTCGGCGGGGCGGGCCCCTCGGGGCGCAGCTGCGGGTCCGGCGCGGAAGGCGCACGCGACGCCACGCGAGGACGCCTGCCAGCCACGGCCCCAGCGCCAAGTGGCGGCGCAGTCACGGTTTGCACAATACATGGTTATTAACACTAAGTACTACCAATGTACTTACCCACGTGATCCATCTAAAATATTTGTCCTTCACGGCTGTATTTTGAGCCATTTCCGTTGCTATTTGTATAGCTTTAATTTTTAAAAATATTTTTTGTCTACCGGTTCAATCATATGTAATTTTCAGGGAGATTAAGTTTCTTAACCATAAATGTACAGGCAAGATGCCAGAACTTAATAAACAGGTAAATAATATGTACCAATGCTTAAAACAAGAATAGTAAAAAGGCCATTTTTTGTTGTACATATACATTCTCATCTTGCGAAATGTATACGTAATGAAGAGAAACTATAGTGATCGTGTGGGAGAAATCGGCTAATTTTCGAGAGGAAAAACTCATGTAGACGGGCGCTGGTAACAAAAAGGGGAATTTTGCTTGCATTTGCGGTAAACTATTTCGCCTGACATGCTGTGTAGTCAGAAAGCACATAGGCTTTGGCCCCGAAAAACCGATTTAAGATAAAACGTCCGTCTGTCCTTCTTTCCGTCTGTCCTCTCCGTTTGTCTTTGCCCGTCCATCCGTCCGTCTTTCTGCCCCTCTGTCCATGTTTCCATCCTTCCTTCAGTCCTTCTGTTAGTCGGTATTTATGTCCATTCGTCTTTCCGTCAGTCCGTCTTCATGTCCGTCAGTCGTCAACTCGACCACCTAAACCTTTCATATTAGGCTCTTCATCAAAATATTCTCAGATTTATCTAAACGAAGTCTAGAGCTTGCGAGGCGGAAACGGATACTTCAATTTTGGGAGGTGCTTGAAGCCCCAAGAATCTTTTCTAAAGATCCTTAAAAATGCACTCCAAATTTTTAATTAAATTTTGTCCTCGGATAGCATAAATGACGCTTAAAACTATATACCTGATCTTATTTCAGTTGAAACCCTTGTTTTTCCGAAAACTGCAAGAGTTTTTTCGGCGTCTTCATACAACTGCAACATTGAAGATAGATTGTTTTCCTTAATGAAATTTGTTCTTTAAAGTCAGATTTTCTTCTAAAGAATTTTGACGTTTAAAAATTACAATATTGAAGATTAAAATATTTAAACAAACTCTGGAATCGGATCTTTGAAAAAGATCGTATACAATTTTTTTAAAAAAGACAGTAGCTATTGCATAATTTGTGCTTGAAATTAATGAAATTTATTAGATACACATTTTCTAAAAAACACTCAAACTTTTTTTTTAACTTTTTTCCACAAGTAGAACAAGGCACAGGTCTAAACTTCATTGAACTCTCAATTTTCGAAAACGAAAATTTATAAATAATGCGGGAAAGTATGTGCTGTTAATCAATGCAGTCCGTTCTATAAAATTATTTTTTAATAAGAACATGTATTTTTTTTGAAAAAGCAAGTAGTTTTCGCGAAATTACTGCTTGAAATTAATTTACTAATTTATAAAACATTTGACAAAACGAGTCCAAATTTTTTTCTTTAAATACTTTTCTTTGACAGTAAGGATATTAAAAAATGGTGCAGGTCTCATTTTCGTAAACCATTCTGAATTTTCAAATATTGCAAAAGTTGGAAATAATGTAAGGATGTATGGCGTAGTGGAAGCACCACTACTTTTAATCAGGACGAATGAGAATACAAGAAAAAGTTGTGTTAAACAAAAAACAAAATATATTTTGGTTTATTATTTCTCTATGTTTTAATCCATTTGTCAAACGGAATTTGTAAGGGAAAGACTGATTTGGAATGAGCTTTTATGAATGTGGAAAACTTAATATTTGCTTATTTTAAATAAAAGACACACTCAAGTCAGGTTAACTTCAATATTTAACTTGATACTTTTCTTAATAATGTATTTTAATATGTGTTCGACTATTAGTAAATTATAATTTAAATGTGTAAGTCTTATGGACTCTACAACTATAAAAAATCCGTGCCGTCAAAACATGACAAATTGAACAGTTCAAATAAAACTAATTAACATTGTAAAGTAAAAAAAAAATTAAAGCGTACGAATATCACATCTGTGTTTATAATCGAAATCAATTGTTGTTGTGATCTAGTATTTTCATATTCAATATTGTAACTGCTATCTCACGTTCTCAAGCTAGAATATTTGCAACTTAACTTCTTGTCACTGTGGAGCGCTGTACCTATGGTAAAGAGTACTTGCGTCGACAACTAGAAGGCGCAGGTAATTATCACCGTCTCAGAAATTGTTCGCTCCAGCGCAACGGCCAATCACAAATTTCTTCGACAAGCTCTCACAAATTGCGATGAAGAAACGAATTCTCGTCCATTTTGCAAGATCGAGTTCTTTTCTGCGGCGCAACGACGACTCGACAGGAGACCTCGACCGCGTGACCCTGACTGCGGGTGACGTCTGCATTTCAGAAGACTGCGTGCAGATTTAAAACAACCAGCGGTATCGTGAGTCGTAATGTTCAGCTGTGAACTGCACTGCCGCTTTTCCATTTTTGCGTATCTGGCATAATTTAGCTAGAAGCTACGTTTGCAAGCAGTGAACAGAATTCTAATTAATTTAGGTGGCGTTCGTGATTGATCACGAACACTACAATAGAAAGTGTAATTCATTCAACGACTGTCGTAACTGAAAACTGATGATTTAACATTTTGAAGTTATTGTAAATCTCACGCTATAGAGTTCTTAGAAGTTAACGAATTATTTCGAGGCCAAACAAAGTGTTAACTTGATGCTACATTTATATTTCATCGAAAGAATGCATTCTAGTTATTTATTCACTGGCGTAATTTTTGTGAAATTTCTTTAGAAAAAAGTATTAGATTCATGTTACAACTGACACTTTTTACTTTCCCGTATACGTACGTATACACGGAGTGATATACGTAGTATAGGGAAAGTTATGTAATGCTGCGCGAAAAAATGGCCAATTTTCGGCGGAAAAAAATTAATTGCCGGGCCGTGAAAACGAATAAATGGATAAAACCAGTTGCTAAATTAAGAAAAAAAATCCTCTATCTCTTGGTGTGGTCAAAATCCAGGATTTGTTGCTTCTTTATACTTAAAAATCGATTGACGGCATTCCGTCTGTCCGTCTGTCCGTCTGTGGTCAACGCTAGCGCCTAAACCGTTCGGTCGATTTTCTTCAAAATTGATATTCCCCAGTCGATCTGATTCTAGTCGAAGCTTTGTGATTTTGAAAAAGATTCTTTAAAATTTGGGGGTACTTTATATGAAGCCCCCCGGGGATTTTCAACATTTTCTCAAAAACGGCTCCAAATGTTTTCGTTAAATTTCTTGTATGAATAGAGGAAAATACACTTTTTAACATGGCATAGGTCCGATTTTCACGTACAGCTCTGAATTTTCGAAAATTGTGAAAGTTTGAATTTTTTTCGGCGTCTTTCTCCAACTACAAAATTGAAGATAGAGATTTTTTCTTCAAATAAAATCTGTTCTGCATATTGAGTTCTTTAATAAAGGTCATGTAAATGTTTTTCACAATTTTGGTAGTTTTCGTGCAATATTGCGTGCAATATGTGCAATTTTAAAAAATTACAAAAACAAGATTTTCTCAAAAACGGCTCCAAATTTTTTCTTTAAACTTTTGGTAGGGATAGTGGTAAATGTACTCTATCAATGACATAAATGCCATTTTGGTCTATCGGTTGGTTTTTTCAAAAATTACCAAAATGTAAATTTTTTTACTTGTCACTCACGTCGTTAATATTACACTATTGGCGATTTTTTACATTATTATATTTACGAGTATATATGCTTTAAATAATGTCAAGTAAAGTTTCTCGAAAACACTACCGTTTTCTGTGAAAAGTAGCTTAAATTTCGGCATTCAGAAATGCTCAAACGTCATTTTCTCGTATATGGCTGCAATTTTTTTCTTGAAACTTTTGTAACGGATAGTGCTAATTACACTTATTAGTATAGCGTGAAGTTTATTTTGAGTTTTGTTTGTTTTTTTCAAAAATTATATAAATGTAAATTTTTTGAAAGATCTCTCACATCTTTAATATGCACATTATCCGCAATTTATAAAGATGATTATATTTGTGAGTGTAAGTGCTTCAAATAACTTCAAATAAAGTATTTTGAAAACTCAAAAATGTTCTGTGAAAATGAGCTTCAAATTTCGCATTTTTAGTAGTGCTAAAACGCCATTTTCTCTTAAACGACACATAATTTTTAAAAGAAAATTGCCATTTACGGCTAGGTTTTTGTGTTCTTTAATATTCTAAAATTAATGTTTCTGTTCTACCAATAGGAAACCGAAAAATTAAGAAAATGACAAAAAAATGTACTTTTGGCGATGATAGATGGTAGCTGGCCAGAAAGAGTATGTAGCAATTCCGAATAGCTAGCGAAGACCCAGCAGAATAGAAAACTAATACGGGAAAGTCTGTGCCATTCTGTAGCACCACTAGTTTATTTATATAATATAATATAGTTCTTTGGCTACAATTGGCTGATTGCCAGATGGTAACCATACGTCTATAGTTTTACAATACATCTACATTTACAATTTTAAAAAAAATTACGATATAACACAATAAAAGAAGTTACAACTACTGCTACATCAAAGGATGGAACAATACAATAGCATTCTCTAGAGACCCTGCAAAACCAACCGTTAACATTAATAATACTTCTAAAAATGTACACGTACATACATACACATACATACGTACTTACACATACATACGTACACACATACACACATACACATACATACGTACTTACACATACACATACATACAAACACACATACACATACATACAAACATACATACACATTCTTATACATGAATGCTCACTCACATGTTCTCATATAACCGATCACATACTTTCCCTACTTATTATACATGCCTACATTTACATAAAGAAACAAACATTTAGTTACACATAGTATAAAAGCATAGATATACATATACACAATCATAAACATACATAAACGTAGATACATGGTTACACAATTATTTTTTTAAATTCAGAATCATAATGTGGATTTTTTTTAGTTAGCTCTTTAAACATCCGAATTAGTTCCCCACACACTCTCTCACTTCACTTCAATTCACTTCACTTCACTGGGTACTACATTACACTTTCACCATATCTTTATATCTATATACCTAATTGATGTATCTTTCCACTGCACGGCACTGCACGGCACTGCACGGCACTACACTTGCACTACACTTAATCTATAATACACCACACTACATTACAATTCACTTGAATTACGGATCAATCAAATTATGGCTCAGCTGTGCTATGCGGTAGAATATGTTTTCTACATGTACTTATTCAGTCTTCTTCTGAAAACACCAACAGAGCCAGGACAAGGTTCTACGACTGCTGCAGGGATTTTATTCCAATTTTTAATCGTACGATTTACATATGAATATTTCCCTACGTCGGATCTCTGCCCTCTACTTTGCCATTTGATTGGATTATAGAATTTAAATGCAAATGTAAATAAGTTGGAGTTCATTTTAATTTAACAAGAGTTGTTATGTAGTGTATAGGAATTATTTGAGAGGATTATTTCCCGATTCTTTTCTTTCTTTTGTATGTTGTGCATTTTTGCACATAAGGGTTTAAGTGTATGTTCATTTGTTTTCAAATAGTATCTTTCCTTTGATATTATGTGTATATTATAATCATTTGTGAGTGTTTGTCTCAAGTGCTAGTGTGTGATGTAATCCAATTCAACGAATCCTGTTATTTTTCTCGAATTTTTGTAATTCTAAGAAATAATATACTCTCCTTGTTAATTTTTCAAAAGTACCTGATCTTTCTTTTCGTTAGTATCGAAAGACGACCCCATACCCTGCATTACAGTGGGAACAGAATTTCAGCTGTAATAACACTAGTGACATCCATTGTTAATACGGATGCCACTCATCGAGCAAATCTAATCTTCCGCTCGAGTCATTCGTCCAAAAACCTCGCATCAAAGGTGGGAGTGTTAGCCCCGTGGCCGAGATAGCTAAGACAGAAGTGCCATAGTGATCTCGGACCGAGGGGTCGCGGGTTCGACTCCCACCTCGGGCATGGTTGGATGTGTCCGTTCTTTCACCCCCTATCATCAACATATCATTTCATCCTCAAACCATAACATTAAATCAAATAGTGGTCGCTAATGACCTAGTAGTTGATGCAAGCTTAAGTAAAAAAATAATAAAAAATAAATAAAAATATTAATAATACAAGGCGGGAGTAAGGAAGGTGACAATATAAAGGAAGTTACCGCTACGTAAATGTAGTGTTTTTACTTTCTCGTATATGTTCTCGTAAACTTTCCACTACGTATGTACTATATATACTACAAATATACAATTACGTAATATACTTGAATAATTTCTCCTCCACGGAGTGATATACGTAGTACAGAGAAAGTTATGTAATGCTGCGGAAAATCGATTTCGAGATTGCAGCGGAAATCTACGTTTTGGGGTACCCTGAACGTAAAAACGCGTGTTTTTTTTTTTTCAAAACGTCCTTCCGTTCATTCGTCCGTCCGTCTGTAAACATCGCTAGCGCTTAAACCATACCTAGGATTTTTTTCGAAATGGATATGCCAAGGTCGATCTGGCTAGAGTCGAAGCTTTGCGATATAGAAAAACATTCTTTAAAATTAGGGTGTACTGTACACGAAGCCCCACGGACATTCTTAAAAATGATCTTAGAAATAAGTCCAAATATTTTATATAAATTTCTTGTAAGAACAGAATAACATACACTTATAAAAGTAGCATAAATCGGATTTCCAATGGTAATTCTCAATTTTCAAAAAATTATGAAGTTTGAATTTTTTCGGTGTCTTCCTACTGTAACCGCTAAAGCCGTTTACGGCTAGAAAATATCAGTTTTTTTTCTTCGTAAACGCGTTCTGTTATTTTGAGACTTAGTAGTTACAACCCTAACCGAGAGAGAACGCCAGGCGACGTACATAGTTTTAAAATGAGGCTAACAGGAGCGCTTATCACCAGTATTAGAAACGTGATAATGAAATCGTCCACCGGAACGACACGAACAACCAATAGGATTAAAGCAAATGAATATTGGAGATTTTAGAACAAGAAGAGTCCAACTCGGCCATTTTAATGAAAGTCAGCGAACGAGAAGGTATTCTGAACCACTGTGAACGAACTTTTGGATCAACGGACATCGCCAGTTCAAGATTTCGACAGTACGCAAGCTTTTAGAAAAGGTAACTCATCTTACTATTATGATAATTTATTCATGAGAGGGAATAAATAAAATATATGAAACGTGAATCATTTAAAAAAAAAAAAAGAAGAATACTTAACAAGAATGATTACATGATTTGAAACGAAAGGAAAAGTAACGAGTAGCTAGCTGAAATAGAAGTGTTACAAGCAATGTGTGATTTATTGCAGCTTTTTAGAAAAGAATACTTGAACCAGCTCGAATAAAATTCGATCATTGGACGTTACTGCAACGCCGACGCCACGACGCGAGCCCCAGCAGAACGGTGCAGTCAACGGGATTTCTCGTGTCTGAGCTCCTTTCCGGACGACCCTGAACAACTTCAAGGCTTCGCACGTCGCGGGAAACATCGTGAGTTCGGCAAAACCTTTTCAAGTTAACGGCAGAAACGAGGGCCAGGTGTAGAACAGTTTTAGTGTCATATTTCACTAGATAGTTAACTGTAATATTGCTTAACTATATTCATGAGTTTTTGAATACATATCCGTGTGCCAAATCGAATTACAGTTTCGTTACTGGACGCAGATATTTAAACAGTGTTACTGGAAAATGAATTCAGGAGCAAAGATAGACAATTATTTTATCAATTGACATACTATGTTGAATGCAAAGTTTAACTGAGTAGCATTTAACTTAACATTTTGTTTTTTTGAAATCTGAGATCTCATAAAAGTAGATTAATTAACTTCGCTTGATGTTGGTAAGATTAGACATTGTAATAACGATTACAGTTATGCATTCTAATTGAATCAAGTGTATTTGTTAGAACAAGTAGAAGATTGATATCTTTTTTTTGGATAAAACATGGTATTGATATTGTTGATTTGTATTATACATAAATGGTAATTTCAGGTATAACATTTTTGAGTGAGTGTGATTCTATGTGTATTTCAGGAAATGTGTGTAGGGATATTCATGTATTAGTTTATGTATTATTAGAATTCAGATTCTTGAACCCATTCATTGAATCTAATTGGAAGATTTCAAGGGTTATTTGCAAATTAGATTTTGATTACAATTTGTCATAATTTTTTTTGGGTTTTTTTTTCTTTTGGATACCAGATTCAAACAGGACATTTATAATCAATTCATGTCATGTTGATGTACTAATTTTCAGTACAGAATATATGGTTTGTTGTTATTTTCGTAAAACGTACGACAAAAGTGTTCTTAATCTATCCCAGTGTACTAAATCTTGAACCCTTTCCCTTGGAAAGAATGTCTGCTAGGATTTTTCTTATATGAGTGCGTTGTGGCTTAACTTTATTGGAGTTACAACAACGAGTACAAGGGAAAATTACTCGAGTCACCCGTCTCCTCCCATACGCGAGGTAATTTTACCCCAATTGTTGGACCAGGCGCAAGGTGGTTGGTAACTGCCTCACCTATCGTGCCATCACCCGACATTGGGAGGGAGACAAAAAGGCAGGCGGGTGACACTACAATTACAAAATTGAAGATAGTTTTTTTCTTCAAATGAAATTAATTGTCCATTATAGCTAGCCCAGAGAAAGAAAATAAAAAACTAATACGAAAAATCTGTGCGAATTTGTAAGACCACTAGGTTGATATTTGGTGAAAATTTGCCGTAGCCGAGATAAGCAGGATTCCTTAGTACTGATCTTATTGATGATGAGCGAAATGTTCTTCATTTATTACTATACTCAAACTAACAAAGTGCTTTCATTCTAGTGTTATTAAGAGCTTCATTACGGAGCACATGATGTTATGGATTCATAATAACACTTAGGTACTGTTATAACATACGCGAATTCAACAAAACAAACGATTGTCGATATTTTAGGAACACATTTAGTGTCTATTACGTAATACCTAGTTGAATGTAGCATCGCCGACTGTATGTGTTGAAAATTTCTTTCACACTTCCGTTTCTGACATGCCTCACTTTGTACAAATATATTCTTACAGTATCTGGCGTTAGACTTACCAATGAATATTGTAGTAACTCATAATGCTACACTCCTGTTCAAAAATTCCCAACACGCAATGGCCTTGTATTTTACCGCCATTTGAGATTTGAACTTTTAATATTGTAATTTCAAAATTATAATCGCAGTAAAAACCACTTGTAGTTATGGATGATGTGAGTAATTCAAATTTAGAACAGCAACATTTTGTATAATTTTTTGGTAATATGCACGAAAATGCACGTAAGAAATCACCTGTACTCTGTTCTTCGAGGTTATTCTAATCGTAATATAAAATAATTCTCAATTAGTTTCAAAAGTTCTCTCACAAAATCTATACAATTGCATTTGATTCTTCCTCCGATTTCCTTAACACTTCCATATTCTTGTCCTTTAATTTTCGGCGAGTTTAAAACTCCACAAACTGTCTGATTTTGTTTTCACGTCTACTTCTGCAATTGATCTATTAATCGTTTTGTAGGGGAATCTATATAAACATTAAAAGATGGCTGAAAGAATAAATTGTTAGCCTCATTCATTTGAAAATATATATTTGAACCCGTAAGAAAGTAAATGTTGCAACGTTGAATGTGGATGTGCTTACATTTTCTAACTCATTCTTGCACACTTAAAAATGTAAAAGTGAGAAGTCGAACTTAAGAACGTTAATTCATTCCCTAGCATTATACACAATTTGGTTTTCTTCGTAATCACTTTTCTTCAACTTAAATTACTTCAAAAACAATTCTGTCTGTGGGTTTTTGCAAATTTATTTAAAAAATACGGTAATCCAGATGAACATTAAAATGAAATCAGTGTGCGCGATTCATTTAGCAATTAATTTGTTTACTTAAGATAGCAACATGAGTGTTGCCAACGCAGTGAAAGAAAATTATGGTTATAGAACGAAAATTACCTTTGGGTACTGGAGTTTAATCAACGACACATATGTGGATGTATTTAGATGGTGCTGGTTTAATTCCCGGCGTACTCACCAAGATCGCAGCGCCAAAACAAGCAAAAACAAGTTTTGGAAATGTCTTTGAATCTTATGGCCTGTTCCGAAAACAAATGATTAGTTTCCCACCAGGAGACCGAGACGTGCGGAATGACACCTTGTATGTCACGATTGGTTCACGGGAGGTGGTCTAACCCTGAGTGATGGATGCGCACACGAACACGCGCCAACTCGCAGTTATTTCAATACTGCTGAGATATATACTTAATCCTCGCATAATTAAAAACAATAAAAAATTTTCTGGGTCCGTCATAGATACAATATTGAATGACATACTTCAATTTCAAAATTTCAAAATGAAACTCGTATCGTTTTAGCACCAACTCCTATAACGCCCCCAGTTGGAAACGTAATACTCGTATCATTATGATGTTCATATTAAACTTCTTTTGTTAATGACTAGTCTATAACACCTAAAAGTCATTCATAAACTTCTAAAAATTCCGTAGCCAGTTGTAAATGTAAAATACTTTTTCTGGTATGTATCATATTTAGGAAAATTTACTCTCTTGAGTGTATATAAGACGACATAAGAAAACTTCATAAACTTGCAGGCAGTATACAGGAAATCATTATACGTTGACATTATCATACTCGTGCTATTATTGTACGAGGGAAGATTAAAAGGATCTCCAAAGAAAGCAGACTATGAAAATAACTTTCAGGATTCTATAAATTTATTTTTCAACATTGTCACTTTTTAATTGGGTAAACTTAGACCAATATTTTCCAACATTTTAATACCCTCTGAAAAATAAGATTTATCTAACCTTGCAAAATAGGCATCTGTATCAACTTCAATCTCATTATTTCAAGATGATCTCTATCCGGCAAGCCATTTTTCAGTTTTGGAAATAGGAAAATAATCACTGGGAGCCAAATCCGGTGAATACGATGGAAGCACATCGAAACGAAGTCTTTGGAGATTCGTTTGATGGTGCTTTGTTGTGATGAAAGAACTTTCTTTTTTGCAAAATGAGGGCGTTTAACATGAGTAGTAATTCCGCTCGTGTAGTAATGAAACGTAATACTCCCGGTGATTGTTCTGCCTTTCTGAAAGCAGTAGCTCACAGCGATTGTATCTGAACAAGTCCAAACGTTCTTGATCAATGTTCATTCGAGTGAGTTTCTGGTCCATTGTTAACCCAGTGGAAAGCTTTGACATACCAAAAACGTCAGGTAAAATGTAGTGAACACAGTCTGATGTAGCCGACGTGGTTAGCCGAGGTCGCTTAGATTGAAGAGACGTAGCTTTCTCGTTCCTGAAGGGTCGTGGGTTCGAATCCCACCTGGGGCATAAATATTTGTGTGTGTATGTACACAGTATGCCGTTATCGTTAATCCCAGTTTTACTTACAGTGGTAGCTAAATGACCTTAGTACTTGAAAAGCTACCTTAAATAAGGAAAGTAAAAAAAGAACAGTCTGATGCATCTACACTGTCAGCTTCTTCAAATATCAGATTCCGATCATAGAGTGAATTTTTGTTAACATTTTGGCGGTCATAGAGGTTTTTAAGCGTCCTGAGCGTTCATCACCTTGAATGGATAAATGGCCACGCTGAAATTCAGGAGACCACTTCTTGACCGCCGAAAACGGAGGGGGACAATCCTTAATGTGCACTACTGATTTGTAATGTCCTTTGGAGTTAATGATTGTAAAACAAAGTATTCTATCACAGCTCGTAAATAAGTTTGTTACGTATCCGCTTTGTAATTAAGCTAATTAACTTTGCAGGAACGTTATATAATATGTTTTCAGAATCGCAACAATTTAACAATTGAACCTAAATGTTTGAAATCTCTTAGCGCATCATATCAAGGATCATACGTAACAAATATTTCAGTGCCTCTTCACACCACCTCTATGCCAGGCTGAGAACTTTTGGAGCTTTTTTCTCCGTACTAACATTACAGTTATTAAAGTAAAATATTTTCCATTATCAATGTCACTTTTCTTCCCTGAATATGGAATTGGAGCATGTCAATTTTCACAATAATTGGTCTTCAAACTTCATTACCTCAAATAAATCTAGGAATTTAATAATGAACATTTCCCTAAATGGGAACTCGTGCTCTATTAATGCTATGTACTTAAATGACGTCAAACGTGGTAACAGTCATAACCTGCTGGCAACGGAGTCCGATTACATTCCAGGTTAATATATTCTTCCCTTGTTTTGTAGAAATATGAATACGTTAGAATTAATGTTAAAATATTGATATAC
The DNA here is from genome assembly GCA_031308135.1 of Acheta domesticus. Lineage (NCBI taxonomy): Eukaryota > Metazoa > Arthropoda > Insecta > Orthoptera > Gryllidae > Acheta > Acheta domesticus. Next base: position 72,314,896 of record JAHLJT010009419.1, on the reverse strand, counting down.
ATAATACAATAGTACTTCTAACAATGTTCCCTTAACTAGAACTTCATCACAATTCTGTTAGAAACGTTATTTCTGTTATCAAAAATTCATGTTGATATTGAAGGTCAAGAACTTTTCATTGAAAAAAGTGATTTTATTCTTGTTTATATCCCACAGGAAAATTCCCATGAGGCAGCCGCTGGTTAGGGTGTTCCCTGTTCCCGCCCGCTCCCTCCCCCACCTCCCCTCTCTAACCCGCTCTACCCTGCCCCGCCACGTCGGCGATGCTCGCCCGGAAGGCCGTTTCGATTTTTATTGACTGTAATTTGTACTAAAATAATTAAGTTTACTCATATAGTTTTTACCTTCATAATCGGCGATATTTGAACGATATTCAGATAAAAATTTAGGGTGATGAAAACAATTCTCATGTTTAGTGTTCAAATAATATGAATTCCTTGCTCCTGAAATTGCTTGATGGTAAAGCAGTGCACATTTGCCAATTCATTAATCAAAGTTCCATGCATTCACATTGTCAGTATGTATAGTCTATGCAAATTATTGGTTCATTTATCACAGATGTGAAATTCGGAATTCTTTTCTTATTTGTATTCTTTTCGTAAGGATGTAAGAAATTGAAGAATTAACGAATGATTCATTTCTAAAATTGACCTTTTAAGTATGGTTTCGAACACAATATTTAATGGAGAATAGTCAGACAAGATAAAGTACAACCAAGAGAAAAGGATTGAGAATCCTGAAATTGGCTCTTATTTGCACTTTACTCTTAGTTTCATTTGCATTCAATTAACAAACACGTTCCAAAAAAGAATTGAATTGACACAGCAAATAATGACATCATCAACAAGCAGTTGCTTGCATTCTGCTCTTTTCAGCTTGTCCGAGTCATGAACTCACACTTCCTTGCACAGCGCCCTAAGCAAACAATGCAGGCCCTGGCTGGACCCTCGGGGTGGCTATGCCGCCCGACAAGGCCGCCCGCAGCGGCCGGCGGGGCGATGCGCGCGGCGCGAGCGAGCGGGTGAGCGGGCGGGAGGACGGGAGGGGCGGGTCGCAATCTGTCGCCGCCTCGCGCGGCCTTTGTGGCGAGCGCATCTGCCCGCTCCCCGCTCCTCGCTCCACGCCCCACCAAGCCCGGCGCAAACAGCCGCCTCGGGCGCCGCTGCTTAGGGCGTCCCCTGCGCCCCCACCCCCCAAACGCTCTACCCTGCCCCGCCACGTCGGCGATGCTCGCCCGGAAGGCCGTTTCGAGGATGCCGGAATACGCACACTAGTGTTACATATGGGGTTCTAGTAGACATGGGTCAAATTCAGCCGCTGCCTGGAGGAGCATTCCAGCGGCCGTCAGCGCTGGACGAGAGCTTTTGTGTTTCTTGCTATCGATACCAAGTGAATGCCGGGATCACGGACGGGTGCAATCTTTCCTTCTTTTTTCTCCTATCCTCTTCTATTCTACGCACAGCATTACATTGTCATACATAGCCGGAAGACTGGTAGGGAGCTTAGGGCTTGTCCCGGCTGGGGCGGTGCCCCGCTGCTGGGAGCTACCTGGTTGGGAACTCCCTGCTAGCCGACGGTAGGTCGGAGCGGATCTCGCCATCCAGCGGAGGAAGATTACGCCACCTCCCGAGGCAAAAACATGCAATACACAAACATGCAATCACTAACAATCACTCACACACACACACAACACACACACACACAGACCTTCACATCCACTCCACTCCACTCCCACAGATTTCGGAGACAGAAGATCGCCTAGAGCTTGTCCAGGCTGGGGCGTAACTTGCTGGCGGAAGATACCTGGAGGAAGAATTATCTCACAAGCCGATGTGGTCTCACCATCTGGTGTGGGATGGACACCACTACCTCCCGGAATTTAAAAAACCCATCTACAACACTAACGGTACTAAACTATGACATTCGGCATGCCCGAAAACGTCAATCACCCAATCAAGATCTTCCTTTGGCGTTTCAACTCGATGCGACTCATGGCTGATATCCGTGAACTGTCAGAGCGCAGACCGCAAATCTTTTCTACGTCATGAGAGGACGGTTGTGACAGATCTGTGGAATACTTACTGTAACAAGGGAGAGAGGGAGCTGGTGGGGAGACCTAGGCCGGGACGTATTTGTATATCGGCGGTGTAGTTGTCCGTGATTTCTCCCATCCAATGCGAGGAGAATTCTGTAGAAGTGCTCTATCAAATGGGCTACTGATCGGGAGCGAACTTTTCCTCCTCATCCTTGTCCCTTCATCTCCCGAAAACTCACATACAACTTACATTATACTTAGTTTTACTTCCATCCACTACACTAGCACACATTTCACGAGATAATCCCGGAGTTTAGAGGTTGTCCCAGTTCAGGTCTATGTACGGCTGGGGGATTCCTGGAAATGGATAATAACTCGCAAGTCAACGTGTAGGTCGACGCCGGATCTCGCGTTCGATATGAAGAGGAACACCGCCACCTCCCTGAAAGTAGCAATGCACAACACCTACGGGATTAATGACCTAAGCAGTTGACGCGTCCGGAATCAATACTTACCGATTTGCGACACGGTCTAACAATTGCTTTCCAGCAGTACGATTAATGCTAGGTTCTAGATCTTGAGAGTTATATCAAATGAGAATCATACAATCGCCCGACTATATATCAGAGTAGGAAAAGATGGGAAAGTAGGATCAGGGTAATGCAATTGGCAGTATCACGTATGATGTTGGTCGTTACAATTTTCTCAAATCTTCCCTTTTCATTTTTCCGAACATATGTCATTTTGATTTGTTTTTATTAATTATGAAAAACTCATACAGTAAATTGAAAAAACTTTATTAAATAAAAAGTATTAAAATGAAATTTAGTATTAAAATATGCCACTGAAAAACAGGAAACGAAGATTTCTTGTATACTTTCAATTCCATTGACATTTCTTGAACATTTCAATAATCATTCAATGTAGACATATGTGTGATAAGAATCCCCAAGAAAAAGAATCCCCATTGCTCCGAGACTGATGTAGATTCTAGCTAATGATCGTCGAAATTTATAATTCGGTGGTCATTATTTAGTGATAAGACATTTAACAAAAAACGTACAACAAAAGCTGGCGATCTATCATTATGAAAAATACGATGAGCAGAATCATTTATATTGGGAGTAGACTAGATATGAAACTGTGCTGAAAAGAATTAAACAAGCTTTTTAGCCTCACGAGATACCTGGATTCTTATTTCAACTTTTCTGTGCCCACACAATGCATTATCTCAATGATATACAATTAACTCACATACCAAATGTCTAATTTCAAACACTTTTTTTTGTGAAACGAAATAATAGTGCACTCTGCAAATAACACTTAGGTCATTGCATATAAATACATGAACATAAAATAATAAATATCTAGTTCTGAAACTTACGCAAGTAAACAAATGGAAAACGATATAATACCAAAATCGTTCATTGTATCATCAGTGACATTCATTCATAACATCCCTATAAAATGTTCCATTATTGTTAGACTTAAAGAAATTGTTCTCATCGTTCGATCGTGAACATATTTTCTTAAGGAGAAGCTATTTATGTTTAAAATGAGAGTACGGTTGTTGGGTTCTGAACTTTTTTTTATGGCCAGGTTGCAAATCTGACGTACAAGTGCTTCGATTCCATAATTTTTTTTCTTAATATTGTAACCACATAATACAATTTGCTCGCGTCCCTTCACACGCTTAGCTCTCTAAAACCTTCGTTTCTCGTCCGAAGGCAAGATAAATGTCTTGGTGAAGTCCCCACCCCTGCACGCACAACCCATGGGTGGATAGTGGCGCTTGTTTTACGTGTGTTTCGAAGCGCTTTCCTCGCATTCGCTTAAAGAACGGGCCGGCGGCGCCGAGGCTCGTGGACAGAGGGGGCGGGGACAGGACGGGACGGGCCGCAAGGCGGGGGCGGGAGCGAGGGAGCGGATTAGGGCGGGGCGGGGAAGACGGAGGCAGGGGCGGGGACGCCGCCGCGCGGGCGACGGCCGTGTGATTTATTGGGGCCACGGAGGAGGCGGCGGCGGCGGCGCGGGATTTTTACACAGCAATTAGCGTACGCGGCCGTTAATTCAATCGGGCACCGCCGACGCCTCCGACGGTCCGCCCACGCCACCTCACTGTGTCTATGGAGGACGTTGTAGCTCATTGGGTGGGGGGGGGGGCTAGAGATCGAGAAGGAATTGTGGAGACGTTTGCTTTTACTTTCAACGTCTTTAATACAGTTATTGGATTTTGCAGATTGTTGGTTTCCTTGTTGCGACTTAGAAACTACTCGCGTTTCGGAAGGATAATTCAGTCAGTATTTCGGGCTTCGGAAACGTAACACAATCACACATCTTCGAGCCAAGGCCAAGTGCCGAACTAATGGATTGCTTGTAGGAAATGGTTAAAGAAACCATTTATAATTATTTAACTGAAACCTCTATGGATTGAAGAATATCGTACATCATGATTTACTGAATAATAAAAAATTGTTTTTTATGACATGTAAATATCGAAGTATATGATAAAAAATAAATATTAACCGTTTTAGAGTGACATTACTTATCAAGTTGCTCGTGTATTCAGTACCTCAGTATCCTTATGATGCAACTAATTTCAGATACTGAAATACTCAAAATAATTATTCGTAATTCTTTCATTAGGTATGTAGTATTCACCTGTGTGTACTTGTAGAAGATAATGGTAATAATCACAATCGCATCACACGGATTCTCGAGTATTGTAAGTTTTACTTTAGAAAAGTAACGAAAATCAAAGTAGTCCAAATTTTAGCAAGTGGGTAGGACATCCCTAGGAATTTCTATCTCAAGGTACATTGTTTGCGAAATATACTCAAACGTGAATTAATACTTAATAACTAAAGTACAGTAACGCCCTCGTTGACCAAACTTCGTCAGCCACCACTTTCCACCGAGGGACAGCTTTCAGCAGCACAGCAGTCAGGAGAATCTAAGGTCGATGTCTGCGGTGGCAGCGTAGGTGGAGGAGGCGCCGTCTGCGTCAGCGGTCGATCTCAGGCGTCCTTCTTCGTTAGCAGCCCCTCGGCCCCGCGCCCCGCCCCACCCCCGCCCCCGCCCCGCCCCGCCCCCGCCGCCCGCGTGGGAGCCGCCGCTGCCCCGGTGGTAACGAGCGCAGGCGCCCCGCCCCCACGCCGCCCCAGCCCCTCGACGCTCGCGATTGCGCGGCACGGGTTGACTCACTTGTCAAAACAGAGGCCGTTCTTCTCCCGCGGGATTGCGCTTTCCGGAAGACTGGAGAAATCGAACATTTGCTCGCAGGAGATTGACTAGCGTGGATGATCGATTCTTGAAATTCGCGCCATTTTTCTCATTTTGTGCGTATTGTATTAATAGATAGATTAATTCCTGCAAATAGTTACAAAACCTGGTGGCTCGAGTTTTATTATTATTATTATAATACATAATAACAATAATTATAATAAATAATAATTATTATAATAAATAATAATTATTATAATAAATAATAATCATTATAATAAATAATAATCATTATAATAAATAATAATTATTATAATAAATAATAATAATTTTGATCTACTTTGGTCTGTGTATTACTAAAATGAATTAGAAGATGCAAGTATGGTACTAGTTGATGTGAACAAACAATAGGAATAAGAAAACAAATATAGACTTTGTGAAAGGAACAGAAATAGGTTTTCTGCATACAGTTTTCAAGTTTAAAAACTTATCAGTAGCAATAATGATGGTAAACATAATTATAGTAATAATACAGAAGATGATTCAATACAACAAGCAATCACTTCCCATCTTCGGCAATATTTTACTTCTTTTCGCAAGCACAATGCCGAAAGAACTTCGAAGGGGGAGCACACAATGAGTGCGGCAGTCCCTTCAGTCCTCCGCTTGAGAGTCCCTTTAATCTCGCGCTCCGTGTCCCTCGGTTGCGGAACCCTAAGTAACAGGATGTGCTGTGGGGCAACTTGGTCGGAGCGGGCAGCGCAGAGACCATGGTGTTAGCAGAGGTGGCGTGGGCGGGGGAGTTGGGGGAGAGGTGTGATGTGAGCCAAGGACTAGAGGTCGCATCACCAGCATCTCCCGAAGCAGATGAGAAAATTGCGCGTTAGTGAAGACAGGCGGTTGAGTGGAAAGTTCGGTGGGGCAACCAGAAGATGGCCGCCAGGGGATGCAAATTTTTCTACTGCCAGTCTGTGTAAAATCGGTAGGCAAACCCAGACATCAGAATTGTTTGGAAAGTATGGGAATAGTTTATTTCAGGAAGTATTTGTTGGGTTTTGTACAGAACGTATTTGGGGATTCAATGGAAACGCAGGAAAACCGACCCGGATGGCCGAGGTGGCTAGAGTATGAGCCGACTGAGCCGTATGAGCGCTTCGGTACGAAGGGTCGCGGGTTCGAGTCCGGTATAGTTATTTGTCCCTTGTCTTTCATGTACGTGTGTTGTCGCGGAAGGCCTTGTGAATGACCACAGACTGGGGAGCCCGCATGTGTATCAGTGTCTAATGAAAAGATTAATATGTGTCCCCACGAGGGACAAAGTGAGTACTCGGAGCGGATAGCCGAAATCGGCATCCCCTGAAGCTGCAAAAAGCCCAAGGAAGGAAAAAAAAGTGGAGAGACAAGTGTGTGGGGATTTGACCGATCTTTTGTCGGGAGACCAATGAGTGGCGGGGAGACCAATGAGTGGCGGGGAGACCGGTGCGTGGCGGGGAGACCGGTGCGTGGCGGGGAGACCGGTGCGTGGCGGGGAGACCGGTGCGTGGCGGGGAGACCGGTGCGTGGCGGGGAGACCGGTGCGTGGCGGGGAGACCGGTGCGTGGCGGCAATAAAAGTTCTATGTCGGGAAGATCGGCATATGGCCAGGAAACCGGTGTGTGGTGGGACAAAGACACTTATTTGAAAGATATCAGCGATTGGTGACGGCATGTTTTTGAGAAGGGAGAGCAGGTATGTGACCGAGAGCTGCTATGGCCAAACTGTCCGGGACGGCGGTGGCCGAGGAAACGTGACACGAGCGCAGGTGGCGGCAGCGCGCAGGAGGAGAGTGGTGGGCGCGAGGGTGGGCGGGGCAGTTCGCGTTGACCATAACGAGAGCCTTCCCCCGCAGGGCCGCTAACTTGCTCTGTCGGTGGTCTGCTGGCCTCCCCTCGCCCACCTCGCCCTCGCCTCGAGCTGCGAGCCGCGAACACTGAGCTTCCTCCGCCCTACGACCCCGTGGTTCCCTGGGGACTATGCTCCCCCGTGTCCAGGCGTTCCGTTGCACATGGACCGTCCGTGCTTTTGTCTTTCTCCATCTCGGAAATTAATCGAAAATGAAGATTTAGATTCTAAAAAAATATTCTAAATTACGTCCAATTACTCGACTCTTCCAATATCATTTCATTCATATTTCAAAATCTTACTTTCTATACTAGTTGCGCAAATCGTAATATAAAAGATAAAGACTCACCTACATCTATACATAGTCTATGCGAGGAAGGTTAAACGTCACGAGCGTAAACCAGCACGTTAGCTTCCTATGTAATATTTGATTTCATTTAATTTAGTCATATTCAAATCAATGTGATTCAATGAACGTTTCAATTCAATAGGAACGCCAAAGAAAGTTTTCATGAATTTGTATAGAAAAATAATGTATCCAAGGAATTGATAAAGATACTGGTAGGAAGTCTTCGGCATACTGATTTCCAAATTTCGCGAGCTGCTCCTATTGTCCCCTCAGAAAACATCTTATTCGTATGCCAAATATTCAATTTCCCTCCTAGTTAAATAAATAACAATTCTAATAGGGTTTGTTTTTGTGTATAACACTAAAAATATAATGAGCATGTAATGAAGTTTCTGAGTATATTATAGCCTTCTTCAGATTTGTACATTTTTCAAGACGCCATTTTCTTCAGAAATCCATGGATACAATTCCCGTTTTTCTTATTGATAGGATTTTGAAAAAAAATGCGACAACTTATCTAATACTGCATTATAAAGTGTTGACAATATCACACCTTTATTTTCAAAACACACAATCACACACTTTTATTTTCAAAATGAAGATTGGTTTTATACCTATAACAAAAATAAATATTGGGGTAAAATTAACAACAAAAACAGCGTTTAGGAACACAAAACGCTTTTCGTATTTCATGACTTGAATTGTAAAATACGTGAAGCAAGAAAGATATGTAGATAAATGTGCTAAAAATGAAAAAACCTTTGAGACAAAAATCAAAATGGAAAAAAATCGAGGTCATTAGAAATGCTTTGGCATGAGTGCTTTGGCACATGTTGATATTGAGCGGAAATGACAAAAACTCACTTTATATTCCTTTGATTAATCAACACAGATGTTCTGCTGGTAATACGATCCAAATGCGCCGTATGAATATAGAGATGGCTTGAAAAAATGTCTAAACAATAGTTCAACAAATTCATCAAATAACAATGTTATTTCTTGATTTATATTAAAAACCAATGCAGTATCAATGAAAGAATAAAAAACTAGTTTAAAGCACAAAAAGATTAATTTTTACTTAGAGAGAATATAAAGCTTTATAAGGCAACAACAGAGAACATGGTCACGATAACACGATGACAATGTGAGGCTAATGTCTGCGGAGAGCGAAATGTACTCCCTATTATGTGGAGAATAATGTCCGAATGCGATTTAACTATTTCAGTACAAAAACTCCATTCACAGTTAAAGACCATATTAACGATTTGGTTATAATATTTCATGGCGCTTTAGCTCATCTTACCAAAAGAGTTGCAAAATATTATTGATGCTTAGATTTTGCTTTTGAAAGCAATAACATTCTACATTTTACATAATCTAATTTTATATGATTATAATAACTTAAAAGTGACGAAAACGACAAAAATTATTAATAATATTATATGTGAGGCATTTTCGCGTGACAACTGACGTTACGAAAGCACACGAGATTCCTTAAAAGTAGAAGATCTTGCAAGAAACTAAATGAAAATATATGTATTTTGTATTTGAATTTAAAATCGCGCGGCTCCTTAATTTTTACCTTCCGTTCCTTTGATGCTGTTTATCACAACAAAGAAAGTTATGATTGTCTTAAAAACCAAATATTAACAAAAATATTATTTGAATACACATAACATACAGTCAGTTCTACTTATCAGTTAGTAACAATGTCTGAAAATATTTAATTCTTTTTTGTAAAAAGATAACAATTCTCACACTACTTATCCTTTCGGAAACAGTTTGTAACTACGTTCACATATTTCTTACTCACTTATGTGTAAGGGGAAAGTAAATTCGGCTTATATGAAACTCATGCCACGAAAGCAAAAAAGACGTACATGGAGGACAAATTAATATGGAAATAAACGGGAAAACTGGTGCAATTTTCAGCGCATCGCGAAAATCGATTTTGCAATAATTGTTATTGGAAATATATTTAAACTCGTGAATAACTGCTCCGTGTGAATTGCAATTTGTATAAGCTTATACATTTCAACGTTAATTATTGGGAATTTGTTTACCGTGTTTATTAAGTACCCTGCAATATTAATGTTAACTGCAGTGTATAATATACGATCCATTCAATCTATGAAGTGTGAAATTTATTTCGGACAGTTTTGCGGAATTTGATTATTCGTCGGTAATGACAAATAATAAATCAACACCCACATCAAAGAGTAAATTGCGATAATATTTACGCGTTGCATTGACTGCACTATTAATCGCCAATATCTGCATGTGGCAATTTTCCGCTCGCTTGCTTGGCGCCGCACGAGCCGTGGTGCTCTGCGGATGTCGCCAGTGGCGCCGCCCGCTGTCCATTCCCCGAAGCTCGCCGGCCGGCCGGCGGGCATCGCCGCGGGCAGCCCATCAGCCCCCAAGATTGCTTTGAATCTCTCCTCCGCCCCTCCCCCTCCTCGCCGCCCGCCGCCCACGCCACGTCGCGTCGCCGCGCCAGGGCTCCCTTTGAGCGGTGAAGCGGGGCGGTTGCTGCGACCGGCGGGGGGAAGGGGCGGCGAGCGGCGGGTGGGGCTGGGAGGTGCTGTGCCTCGCTGCCGCTGACTAGTGAGCTTCCGCGGACCTAGGGGTCGCCGTACAGGCGAGGAAATTGAACATCTTGCTGAATGAAGAGGTTCGGTGGTCAGGTCTCGGATGGGGAAAGGGGAGAACAGGTTGAATTAGACTAGTTTCATAAGTGGTTAATATTCAGAATGTATATTCATTATGTTCTTCCTGCATTAATTGTCCTTAGATTTCGAGATGGAAATATTCTTCATCAAAGGAATCACTTATTTTATCTGTCAAAATTTTTCGGTAACTATTAAATGTCCCTGCTTTAAGTTCACATTAAATAACGTAACTGGAAAGATTTAAATTTGATTTATTTTTCTCATAACCGTTTGAGACGTATAGGTGAGATACAGAACAAACAAAATACAGTCGACTCCGATTATAGTGAACTTCTGGGGACTAACATTTTTGGTTCACTCTATACGAGGTTCACTATAACCAATGTCAAAATTAAATAGAATGTCTCCACAATTATTGATTTTATTAATATAGAGATCCAGCAAAATACATTAACAGCCCTAACTGAAAATTTCAATACCTTTATTTGCCCTTAAAAAGTTAATTGTTTGCTTTGTACGGTTCTTCACCAGTAATTTCTCTAGACCCTTTTCCAGAGTTCATGCTCTCTCCATACTTCATTCTGAATTGTTCTGTGTCTCTAAGTATCGTAATGCAGTCATGACACCCTTCAATTTTTGTTGCACTGTTGGAACACCGTCCCTTTCTCCCTATGCCCTTTTGCTCACCTTATAACATACGAGATCCTCTCGGTAGCGGCGTGGCGCAAGCAGCGAATGGAACATTTTTAAAAAAAATATTTGCTTTCAGGTGTACTGCCTCTTTTGCAATGGAACTAATGAAACTGATCACTTTTCCGCGCGCCACGGTGGTTATTGTCAGGCTGTGAGTCTGTGGCAGTAGCGCGCTTCCTGTCGCCTACGTTGAACTCAACGAGCTTTGCCCAGTGGAATCTCAAGTAACACCATGATTGAATCCAAAGGAAGGAATCGTGCGCCGCCGCCGCCAGTTGTAGCCCACTCAGTTTGACTGCGGAAACCGAGGCCGTGTCCTGAGTGGTATAAGGTCATCAGCAAGGTGTTCATTCCAGGTCGGCCACCTTCACATCTGCGGAGACTTCTTCGATTACGACTTTCGACTGACGATATTTTTTTCACGTTGCCTAGTTTTGGAATTTGCGGCACCGAGGCGATTTGCTATTTTTTCCCCAGGAGGGAATTAATTTCCAAGATATTCTATTTCCTGCGTTCACAATAGCCGAGGTTTAGGTTCACTAAAACCGAATTTTTGTATGCTTATTTGTAAAGTAAGTGAAACGGGGCCAGCGACTTAAGTTCACTATAACCGAGGGTTCACTATATCAGAGTTCACTATAACCGGAATCGACTGTACATATAATACAATTCAAATATAAGAAAAATACTTTTAGACGTCTACATGTCATTGTGTTTCAGAAAATGACAAACAATGGAAAACTGAACCTGATCCTGTATTGCAATCCTGAGGTGCAAGAAAATTTTTTACATTTATTTTGAAACACGAGAATATCAATTCTCTTGTGAACCATCGAGCCTCAAAGAAAAGCTCCCCTTGTCGTCCAGCCGAAATGAAGGGAAGTGGGCGCCCAGCGTGACATGAAGGCCTCCACCGGAGAGGGCCGCATGCAATATGGATTGGCGCCGCGGTGCGCGACGCGCACGCAGTGCGTCCCTCGCCCGCCTCTCTCGGGTGAGCGCCGCGCTCCGCCGCGCCCGACGCGTGCGCCCGCGCCCTCTGCGCCGCGCCACCGCCGCACCTGCCCGCCTGCGGCCCCCAGTGTCTTCCGCGCCTCGCTGCCGCACTGTGGATCAAAATACGAGTCTGAATTAATGATAAATGCTTTTATACAATTAGTTTAAAATATTAAACTGTATTGCACTAGAACGTTTTAAAAATGAGCGTCTCTCTCCGTCTCTCCTTCTCTCTCCGTCTCTCCTTCTCTCTCCGTCTCCTCCTTCCCTCCCCCTCTCTCCTTCTCTCTCCGTCTCTCCTTCTCTCTCCGTCTCTCCTCTCTCCCTCTCTTTCTCTCTCCGTCTCTCCTTCTCTCTCCCTCTCTCCTTCTCTCTCCCTCTCTCCTTCTCTCTCTCCGACTCTCATTCACGTTTAGTTGTAGATTCTTCGCGTCTTTCAGCAGGTGGGGTAATATTGGGGTTATCCCATGGACCAGCAGAAATGTAATAGAATATTCAAGAAGATCTCATCCTGTAGATTACGATGTTAAAAAAGTTTCTTTGAAGCCTTGGGCAAGAGACATTTGACATGAATATTTAGTTTTTTATTCTACAGCGCCATCTAGCATCATTTTTTTTGTTGATATTTGAATAGTTATTCCGCTATTCGGAGATGATTTCAACAAAACAGATAATTAAAATTGGTCCAGCCGTTCTTGAGTTATTAATGGTGTAACTAACCCGACTTTGTTGTATACATAGAATAAAAGAATCAAACTTAATTTTTGGAAAGGATTTTATTGTGACATCGCAAGTATTTGACATCTGTTCGAAAAAACGGTGATCGCATGTTCCGTTTACCGCTACTTATCCTCACGATTTTCACGCTGCGATTGGCTGAATGTGTGATGACGCAATTATTTGTATCATATCCGGCAAATACGTCACCATATCTGCCTTAAGATGTCTTTTATTAATTTATTTCTTGTGACGAAAAGGTCGTTTATAATAATAGAATACAAAACAACACTATTATGGTTTACTTTTTCATTACTATGTGTTTATGTACCTGAAACCAAACGCTTAATACTCTTGGAGGCCTTTTTGTTTCTGTTAGCCCGCGCGGGACTTTTGAATACCGTACTTTGTTCCCGCTCCGCTTCCAATAGAATTTTTTAGAATTAGATTTATTAAAGTTAAGAAACATGAAAATAATAATGACATAATAATAAACATAAACATAACATAACAAATATCAACATAAAAACAATAAGTGGCATAATTCTCTAATAAGAAAAATAACTTGATATAAACATTATTTTCTAGAATTGTTACGAAAATTGCAATATTGAAATATTCCCGTGAATTTATAATTTTCATCAGTCATTCTTATTCACTGATACGTATCACATTGTTTTAGAGATCATATGCTTCTTGAGTAGTGGTATTTCTAGCAGTAGCAGTAATAGATGCAGAACACACTTCGGCTAACGTCCTCGAAATGCTATTTCTTGATGTAATGAAATCTTCTCAACAATATTTGGCAATACAGACAATTCTGAAAGTACAGTTTAATTTATGCAATTTACACTTATTTTTCATCCACCTCTCAAGTGCATCATAAAAATTTATATATATATATATATATCTATATATATATATATAGATATAGATAGATAGATAGATATAGATAGATAGATAGATATAGATAGATAGATAGATAGAGATAGATAGATTGATTGATAGAGATAGAGATAGATAGATTGATTGATATAGATAGATAGAGATAGATAGATTTATTGATATAGATAGAGATAGATTGATTGATTGATAGAGATAGAGATAGATAGATTGATTGATAGAGATAGACAGATTGATTGATAGAGATAGATAGATAGATTGATTGATAGAGATAGATAGATTGATTGATATAGATAGATAGATTGATTGATATAGATAGATTGATTGATAGATAGAGATAGAGATAGATTGATTGATAGAGATAGAGATAGATTGATTGATAGAGATAGATAGAGATAGATTGATTGATAGAGATAGATTGATTGATAGAGATAGATTGATTGATAGAGATAGATTGATTGATAGAGATAGATTGATTGATAGAGATAGATTGATTGATAGAGATAGATAGATAGATAGATAGATAGATAGATAGATAGATAGATAGATAGATAGATAGATAGATAGATAGATAGAGGTTTTACTGGAAACAAACTACGAGCTTAACAAACCTACGAATAGCTTTTTCTACAATTTCCGCTGGAACTTCAGAATATTATTACATTTTCTAGGAACAAACCACCCCAACTACAATATTGAAATAGTAATTACACGCACAAACTGTTTTGTTTTTATGACTCCATATTCACTACTGACGATTACAATGCATCTTTTCACATATTTTGATGCAAGACAAATGTTAAAGTGTTCCGAATTTTTATTTGGGTCGGCAATAGACTAGTAAACCATAAAGCTTTGTATAGACCACGGGAGTTACTGTATGTTTTGACACCCGGGGCACACGGATATGGACTTTTAAAATGGGCGCACGATAATCGTATGAAAATTAATTCTTCTAAAAGTAAATCTTTAACATTTACTGGTAAACTAGATTAAAATGCAACTAGTTTCTCGAGGATCAGGTACTGATAGCTGTAAATACCTGGTAATAATTTTAAATAGTAAGTTAACTTGGAAACAACAGGTGAATTCAGCTTAAATAAAGCTTCGCAAAGTCTTCACTTAGTAATGAGAAATTTAAAAGGAGGAAATAAGATGTCATAAGATTTAGCATACACTTCATGGGTCAGCTCGAGTACCCTGCGAGCTGTTGGAACCCACTGAAGGCGAACACAACGAGCGGTTAAGTTTGTTGTAGGCAAGAAATGAAAAACATGAAAATTAAATCAACTCTTGGGTGGGAAACATTGCAGAAAAGGCGAAGGAAGCCAAGACTGCTGGCAACGCATAGAGCGTATTGGAAGCAGGCTACAAAAGGCATCGAACACTGGCAAAAATGTATAATAAAAACGACTATAAAATTCAGGAGAAAAAGCAAGGAGCAGATGCAGGAAAGTTTTCATTTGTGAATAAAAAGATAGAGATTAAAATACCTTACTTGCAGAAGTGTTTCAACATTCTTCGTTTAATAAATTGAAAAATAATTTAAATAAATAATGTTGTGTGATACTAACATTGTTTAAAAGTAAAATTCTATCGTGGAGAGTGATTAACGTGTATCGTTATTGAGATTATACAGTATTTAGGCTGTATCCTTTGGTAATATAAGGTTTTTGGGCCTTCAATTATGATTTATGATGTGATAGGATAATGACAAAGGGTGAAGGGGCAATCATACATCATGCTTAAGCAGGACTTGAATCTGCAGCCTCCTCGACGCAGAAGAAGGCTGCCGCAACCGTCTGCGCCATTATTATTATTATTATTATTATTATTATTATTATTATTATTATTATTATTATTATTATTATTATTATTATTATTATTCCCTCTACATAACGACTAAAAATGTTCTGAATCGGCTGAAAATAAAATCTACTCCAGGTTGCAACTAGCTACCTAAGGAGCAGATCTAGGGACTGTCGGTACCTCTACAATTCTTTGCGCAAAATGTGACATGTTTCCAATAAAGCAATTTCTTACACTTCCCAGTCTATTGAATGACCTGGAAGTTTACCCAAGTTCTTATACAAATTTTGCGGAACAAATCCCGGAGCTCCGATAACTATCGGAAAGACCTGTGCTTTTACGCCCCACATTCGGCTGATCTCAATTTCCAAACTCTTGTATTTAAGACGTTTCTCAGCCTCCTTGGTAACGACGTTTTGATCACAAGGTACAGCAACATCGACAAGTAAACACGATTTGTTCTCCAAATCCCGGATAACTATATCCGGTTTGTTTGCCGCTATCGTGCTATCAGTTTGAATTTGTTGGTCGTACAATATCGTACACAATCCAACAGACGTCACCGGTTTCGGTGAGTGTTCGTACCACTTGGGGCATGTGTTTGGAGGGCGGTACAGATCTGCCAGTGGTGGTAGCTACGCACCCTGTCGTGTCATTTCAAGCATTCGGTCTTTGCTAGGATTGGACAAGCTGAGACAATATGATCAATGGTTTCTAAGTGTTCGTAGTAAATGCAGCATTTATCATCTTTATTATTATTATTATTATTATTATTATTATTCCATTACATCACGACTAAAGATCTTATGAGTCGGCTGAATATAAAATCTACTCCAGGTTGCAACCAGCTACCTAAGGAGCAGATTCGGTGAATATCAGTGCCTCTACAATACTTTACGCAAAATGTGGGCTGTTCCAAATAAAGCAATTTCTTGCACTTCCCAGTCTTTGAATTACCTGGGAGTTTAGACAAGTTCTTACTCAAATTTTGCGGAACAAATCCCAGAGCTCCAATAACTATCGGGACGACCTGTGCCTTTACGCCCCACATTCGGCTGATCTCGATTTCCAAACTCTTGTATTTAAGACGTTTCTCTGCCTCCTTGGTAACGACGTTTTGATCGCAAGGTACAGCAACATCGATAAGTAAACACGATTTTTTCGCCAAATCCCGGATAACTATATCCGGTTTGTTTGCCGCTATCGTGCGATCAGTTTGAATTTGTTGGTCGTACAAGATAGTACACAATCCAACAGACGTCACCGGTTTCGGTGAGTGTTCGTACCACTTGGGGCATGTGTTTGGAACTTCGAGGGCGGTACAGATCTGCCAGTGGAGGTAGCTACACACCCTGTCATGTCTTTTAAGGTATTCGGTCTTTGCTAGGATTGGACAAGCTGAGACAATATGATCAATGGTTTCCACTTGCTCCAGGCAAATGCGGCATTTGTCATCTTGGGAAATTTTGAGAACCGCTTTATCATAATGTCGTGTTCTCAAGGCCTGATCTTGGGCAGCTATTACAAGTGATTCCGATTCTGGCTTCATCCTTCCCCTTTTAAGCCACATAAATGATTGATCTTTATTGATCTGAACCTTGTCCATTCGTTTCAAGTATTGTCCATGGAGTGGTTTGTCTCTCCACAATTTCTTTAACATTTTTTGTGTCTCACACTTCATGTTTAGCAGCATCAGAAGTTCAGTGTCTGTGTTATTCGACGTGTCTTGCCTAGTTTTCTTCGCAATTCTTCTTGCTACACTAACAATGCCTCTGTTTCCCATTCTTCGGTCAGATTTCATGACCTGCCTCATTAGAGGGTCATCTTGATGGCTGACTACATACTTCCCCAACCCGACTATTGCGTTGTGCCAGGAGGCCTCAATTTGTCTGAGGCCTCTTCCTCCTTCCTTACGTGACACGTATATCAGCTCGAGGGTGGGAAGCATGATGCATTGTTAGCAGTTTTCTGGTTTTTCGATCCATGGTGCGAATTTCTTGCTCAGTCCAGTCCACTAGTCCAAAACTGTATTCGGCCACAGGTACCGCCAAACTACCTATTGCAGATATTTTATTCCTGGAATTCAGAGCGGACTGCAGGACCAGTCTCACTCTCCTATAATACTCCCTACGAATTCTCTCTTTCATTCTGTCATTCGAGATGGTTTCACATTCTTCAATGCCCAGATATTTGTAAGTTTTACCTGGCTCAAGATCTTGAATCACAGTGTGCGTATCAATTTCGATGTTCTCAGACGTTGTGAGTTTCCCTCTTTTTAAATTGATTTTTGCACACTTGTCAAGACCAAACTTCATGCAGATGTCATTGCTAAAGTCATTCACGACAGACAGCATTTGGGAGAGAATCGCTTCATTCTTAGCAAACACTTTCAGATCATCCATGTAAAACAAATGTGATACTGGCCTTTCATCACCATGGAGCTTAAAACCAAAGTCAGCTTGCGACAACTGTCTCGATAGTGGGATCAAACTAATGCAAAACAGCAGAGGGGATAGTGAATCTCCTTGAAAAATACCCCTGTTTATCTGAATACTTCTGGTTTCTACTGCTTCCTTTCCGCTGTGTATTAGTAACCTGGTACTCCACGACTTCATACTAGCCTTGCAAAATTCAATAAGTCTAGGATGAAATCGATAGATCTCCAGGGTCTTCAAAATCCAATCGTGTTGTTATTATTATTATTATTATTATTATTATTATTATTATTATTATTATTATTCCTCTATATCTAGACTAAAGATGTCATGTGTTGGCTGAATATAAAATCTACTCCAGGTTGCAACCAGCTACCTAAGGTGCAGATCTAGGGACTGTTGGTGCCTCTACAATACTTTGCGCAAAATGTGGGCTGTTCCAAATAACGCGATTTTATTTGAATGATAATAATAATAATAATAATTATTATTATTATTATTATTATTGTTGTATCTCAGAAACACGTGCTTTCTTAAAAGGAGATTTATTATATACAAAATCTTGGCCCACTCGGCCGCCATGTACAGATGCAACAAAACTCTAGTAAAACATTCTGCCGTCCGGCTTACACTACGCGGCGCGCACTCTGTCTGCTGAGATCTGCCGCCGGCGCCTTTTTATGTTGGCCAGCTCCCGCGTATGGCTTCTCGCGGCTCCTCCTAATTGGCTCGCTTGATGGTGCTTGAAGTCCAAGGAGTAGTCAATGCTGTCCTGAGCGCGCTTTTTGGCGCGTTCGGCGAAACTCGGCGCTCCTGCTGCCGACGCTCTGTGCACGCCGCCGGCGCTCTTTGCCGCGGCAATTTCGAATTGCCGGCCATATACTACAATTATTATTATTTTAATTATTATTATTATTATTAAATATAGATGAGAGCTAGAGACAGAGCGAGAGAGAGATAATTATCGTGTAATTGGTAGACAGGCGAACAAACGCAAGCATTCTTGTCACTGGGAGTCATAAGCGTGATATGTACTCATTTCAAGTCATTGATTTTGTGATTAATAATCAGAAACTAGGTGTCAGCAACTCTTCCTATTATTGATTAAATTTCCTTAATTGATGAATTTTCACGAGTCACACAATTTCATTAAATTCAAAATTACAATTCTAATAAAGGAAAAAAGTTTGTTTCGCTATATTCTTTCACTGCAGTCTATGGCCAAAGAAAACAAGAAGTGTATTGAGCCTCTTCATTTTTGCTTTCCATTTTTGCTCTCCATTTTGGCCTCTCCATTTTCGAACCATACTGCGTATTAGAACTCTATACTCCCAAAGTGCCACTCACATTAAGTGCTACAGCTCTTCCCTCTTCTCAAAACTTACAAACGGAAAATAATTGATGGCGCGTGCATTTTCGTAATAAAATGATGATAATCTGCTTCATTAATTTTATACTCTTTTCTACATGATTGGTTTTCAAAATTGACAGTACTTGGAACAACTTTTCTATTACTGACACTTTTAAGGAAAGGTGAGCATGTGTCCATCAGCGGTTTCTTGTACTATATCTTATAATGAGATCATAAGCATATTCTAAATGTTCACTCCGATTCACCTCTTTGAGTCCCGAATGAATATGTCTCTTTCCTCCTGCCATAGCTCTTGCTTTTTCCTACTTTCATTTATTCTGAATCTAAGCTTAGTAATGCGAATCTTCTCTCACATCCTAAAATGCATTTCCCCGATTCGGAAATTCCTTCCTCATCCGAAATACATCGCATTTAAAACCTGTCCTTCTCGCCTTTCCCATTTTCATCTCCATACTTTCACAGTCCCATTCTCTAACCTATTTTCTCCGCTCTCGCATCCCTCGCATTTCCCTGCCCTTCCCATCGCCGAATTCCATCTCTCCAACTAGGCCATCGTAGCGCCATCAAGCGTCATCTCGATTCGCACACACCCTCAATTTTTACCCAGCGCCGCCTGCCGGGATCGCCCCCCCTCCCGGGCCACACAGCCTCGTCACGGCGCCCGCGCTCGCCCACGCGTCGCCCCCGGGGCCTCGGGCGGCGCGACGGGGGGCGGCGGCGCGCGGGCAGCCGAGCGGCAACAACCCCCCACCGCCCCGCCCCGCCCCGCCCCGCCCCGCGCCGCTCCCCTTCCGGGCGCGCCTGCTCTCTCTGTATTTTATCCCTCAATTTTCTAAGCGGATGGTCCCCGGCGCGGGGGGTAGATTGAAAATTGTCTTTCATGTATTCGATACAGCGCGCGCGCCGCGATTGCCACTGTCCGGGCCATATGCTCGCCACGGCGCGGCGCGGCGCCGCCCCGCCCGTCCGCCCGCCCGCCACCCCCGCCCCTCCTCGCCGCTGATTGAATCCTTTCCGGCAGCGCGACGGCCGCGCGCGGCGAGGGCAGAGGCGGCGGGGCCCCGCGTCGCGCCGCGCCGCGCCGCGCCGCGCCCGGGGGATTTCGCGCCGCCGCAGCCGCGCCTTGTTTCGCCGCGTGTTGTGGCAGCGCCGGCTCAGCCGCTGCGCGCCCTCATAAGCCCCCGGGCGCAAACATCCTTAAAAAGCCTCGCCTCGCCGCCGGACGGCGCGCCGCCGCCGGCCTCGTCTTTCCCCGAAGCCTCGCCGCGCCGCGCCGGCGACGACGTCTTCGCCGGCGCCTGCGGACCCTCTCTCGACAACACGCGGCGGCCGCCGTTTTCGCCAGCTCCATTCCTCGCTCTTCTCGCCCTCGGACTTAACTCGCACCCTTCCCTGCCCTCCCCCCTCCCCCTTTCCACACCATCCCCGAGTGCTCCGCTGGCGCCGTCTTAACTATTGCCCCGTCTTGCCGCCGTTTCGCCGCGTGCGCGCGCGTCCTTCCCTAACAGCATCGCGGTCTGCGGCGCTGTCGCAGGCGTTCCTTGCCTCCGTCCCGCTCCGCCACGCCTCGCCGCTCCACACGCCACCGGCTCCGCCGTCCAGCGCAGCCGTCTGTTTTGCGGACGGCTCAGCGCTGAGTGCGTGCGGTAGAGGCGGCGGCGGCGGCGGCGACGGCGGTGGAGGCGCGCGGGGCGCCGGCGGATCAGCGCGGATTAAAAGCCCGATCGGTGACGTCATACCGCATTAATTCACTGGCGTGGGGCGATGAAGTGACGCCCGCTCCGGCACCGCCGCCGCCGCCGCCGCCGCCTGCGACGGGAGGCAGCAGGGGCCGCATATGCCGCCGCAATCTCGGGTAATGGGGAACGCGCATCAAAGTTTCAGGCGGCGACCGCCGGCGGCGCGCGTGTCGCAGCGCGCAATAAATGAATAGCGCGTCGCTCTCGCGCCGTCCTCCTGCCCGTCTCTCCGCCCACCACCGCCGTGTGCCGCGCCGCCTCTCGCTTTCTCGCCGGCCTCCCGCACCCGAGCACACCGCTCGGCCGCGGGAATCCAATCGAACTCTCGTTCGATCACTCGCCATCAGCCCTCCTCCCTCCCAACCCCCCTCCCCCGACCTCGGCTCGTCGGAGACGCACTCTCTTCCCACTCATCATTCTATCCTCCTGGACATCCCCTTACGAGTTCATCCGTGGCCCTCGTGCCACTCATATGCTCCTCACTTTCCGACACGTCCGTCGGGCGATCAGCCGCCGAGCGTCGAGCGTTGGAGCGCTCCGCCCTCTTCCCGACCTCTCCCCCCCCCCGGGGGGAGGCGTGTCCGGAGGCGGCGGCTGCCCTCACCTGTCCATCGGCCACGCGCGCCCCCGCCGTCCGCCCACCTGTCGGTCCGGGGGACGCCCCCGACGGCCGTCACGAGGCGACGCGGCCGCCTCTCCGGAGCAGGGCCCCTCCCCTCCCCCCCCCGCGCGCTGGTAGCGGCGCGGGCGTCGCGGCGGTTTGTCGCAGTGCATTATGCAGGCGCGGAGTCTCTGGGAAAAAGCGGCGCGGCGGTCGCATCCAGGCGGCGGCGCGCCGGCTGCAAATTGGCGAGCCATGTAGGCGCGCGTATTTACTCGCGGTTAATATGCGCGACGGCGCCGCATTATTCACTTGCGTCAATTAGGGGCCCGCGTAGCGACCGGCGCGGCGGCATCGACGGCGGCGGCGGTGGCGGCGCGTCGCAGAGCGCGGTAGCGCCGCGCTGTCTCCGGCGCGCCCCCGCGTTTCCGTCCCTCCCCTCCCCGCCTCCGCCCCGCCCAGCCCCGCCCGGCGAGCGAGGGCCGCTGCCGCCTCCGCCTCTGGGGACGTGTTACGCCGCCCCCTCGCCGCTCGCCCCGGCCCCCGCGCGCCCGGGCGCGCCAGAATTGCATTAGAGGGATCAGTGCTGCCACAATTACAGCGCAGATTGACCCGCGCGAGGTCGCGCCCCGGACACGTCCGACGGCCGGCGCTGCCTCTCTCGCCTCCCCCCTCCCCCACGCGATGTCGCCCTTCGCCGCCGCCCGGCTTCTCCGCCCGCACTTGGCGTTTCCCAGGGCGGGGGCGGCCAAGGCGGCGCGCGGCGCGGCGCGGGCGGGGCGGCGAGCGAGGCCGGCGCAGGGGCAGTGTCAGCGCGGGGACGGCGTGAGATGTAGGGACGGCGTGGACATGAGGCTGCTGACCCGTCTGGAGAGCGTCGCGGGCTGCGAAGGGGGCGGGGCGCGGCGGGCGGGGCGGGGCGGGCGCCGTGGGTGCGGCGGAGGAGGACGGCCGAGCTGACTCAGCGTTGCTGAGAGGCTGCCCAGCGGACGCGTTATGTATTTACGAGTCCGAGCGCCGCCGGACGCGCTTCGAGGGCGGGGAGTGCGGACGTGGTAGAGAGGCTCCGAAGTTACGCATCTTGTGTGGCAATAGTACGGGGGAATTCGGTAATTCACGTTAAGTAATGGGAAAGGCGGTAAAAGTGAACGGATGAGTCATTATTGCTTTAGATATTTCATTCACACTATTGTTTTGTTTGTTGAGATGCCGACGAGGTAAATGGCGACGGGGCCGAGGTAAACAGTCAACGTTTCAAAGTAAACAGAAAAATATCGACAATACTCAAATCAAACACATACTAATTACGCACAGACATTTGGGATGGCACTTTGCGCGAAAATGAATTACTTTTATAATTCAAGATTTTTCAGGATCGTCTTGCTATTTACTTTGTACGTATGATTTGTGTATACAAACAGCACGGTTCTCACATCTGCAATGGGATGCGTGTATCTAAAGAAATGACGCTGGCACATTCCCATTCCATGGGATACAATCTCATTCCGTTTCACGGTAACTTAGTAATGGTAATAAAGTAATAAAGATACTAATGGGATTTGATATATCGACTCTTAGCTATGTTTATAATCCATATTTCTTATTTTTTGTAAGTGATAAATGCATGGCTTTCCACTTTTGTCTTGAGTGTGCTAGGTCTAATGTAACAGACACACACTAACTACCAACATTCAGATTTTTCTATTCGTGATAATAAGATTGAGTTTTACTTCTGTAATCTGATCCTCTAGCTATCAGATTTCTCCCTCATTGGTATCAGAAGCCTAACTCGTGGCAAGGAATTGCAAACCAACAGACTGAATAAAAGGTGTTTTCCAGCTCGCAGAATCGACTGATCCTTTCCTCGCCGCTGCGCCCTTATGGCAGCTACCGGCTGTCGCTGTGATCCATTTTGCCCATTCAGAGAACAGATCCCCCAATGTTATCGCTGACCAAACACACCATCAGAATAACCTGACACCCCACCCCTCGACCAGCAAAGAAAAAGATAGAAGAAAGAAAATCAAGGGAAAAGAGGATGAGTGGACAATGCATGAAATGATTACCCGAATTTGTAAATACTAGTTTCTTGTTAAAACGCAAATACTCCTAACGGTTGAGGTTTGCTCTGCACTTTAGACGATCTAGTGAGTAATCACTGATGTGAGTACTCTCAGCATTGTACAAGATTTTTAACAATAGTGATTTGATCATTGGTATTATTCCCAGGGGTTCATTAGTTTAGGAATGGTGTACAATATAATCCAAGTAAGAGAGTAAAATAGCAAGGGAAAGGAAACATCACCAGCATAAAAACGCTGGTTCGTTATACTGCAATTTTTGTAGGAAGATCTCTCAAGATAACTCAAATCCCATCTTCGCAATGGAATATGTCACGGCATTTCGCGTCTTTTCTCGGTCATGCCGGTAGAAGTCGCATGATCGCAAGCACTGCTTCATACGGTCGCGATCGTGTGAAATCTAGCGGAACGACTGTGAATGATACGAAATGCCGTGACATATTCCATCGCGAAGATGGTATTTGAGTTATCTTGAGAGCTCTTCCTACAAAAATCGCAGTATAGTTACTGCTCAGGCATCTGCTTGCAACTGATTAGGGGAAATTGCAAAACAATTAGCGCATCAGATTCCAAGAATTTTAATTCAAGCAGTGAAAGTACAACTAGTAAAATATTGTGAAAAAATTAAAACTATGGTCTTGTTACTTTTCATGCATTTCTACATTAAAAATTGTCTTCTGTCAATCATTTATGAAATTTGGAGTAACAAGTATTGTTCTGCTACACTTAAAACTAGTGGTGTTACAGAATAGCACGACTTTCTCGCACTAGTTTCCTTACCTCTTTAGTCTGAGATGTAGTTCTGGTTTGGTTACTGAGGTATATTTCTGGTCTGGGTGGTGCAAGTAAGGTGTGACTATAGGACAACAAAGGAAAAGAAAAGATCGCGCGCGGTCCGTGGTCCGTTTGTTAGGGTAATGCTCCGGCATTCGCATGGTGGGAGGAACCTTAGAAACCTACCGATCGGAGCAGCCGGCCGTTAGAATTTTCCTCCAGACAGTGACTGAATTCGACCTAGCTATCTAGCTAGTATCGAAAGTCCTCCATCCTTCGGGATTCGAACCTAGAACCCTGCGGGTAGAGGTATGCAGTGATATCAGTTAATGCCCTGAGCCACCTCTCCCGGTAGCTTCTTCCTCTCCAAAACGTCACATATAGTTTTTACCGTTTTTGTTGTTGTTAAATGAATATACTGACTCAATATTTTGTGTGGGTAAACAGTATAACATTGCTTATCGTTTATTACAAATAGTCAAGTTATTTTTCAAGATTCTGCGCGTTTCCTATCATCTGTCTAACCGCAGGGGTACCCAGGATAGCTAAATCTCCAAAAATGTAATAGAAGAACCAAAAACATCTCGAATTGTAAACGTGGGCCTCAGAAACCATATGGGGTTACTGAAACCTAGTGATAAGGGTTGTCGACGCATCTTTAGCCTCTAATACATGATGATAATGTGTGTTGCACCTGCCCATTTTCCAATATGATCTACAAAATTATTGATTCCTCTTTAAAATCTGTTTGATGCACCACTGCAGTCCTATCTTATGAAACACAGGCACAATTACGGAATTTCTGTAATGAATATTACAAACCTTACGAAACTATTTTGTCACTTCAGCGTATTATATTTAAAAAGATAAATATGTTAATACTGTAATTCGATTTCCCTGACCAAAATACATATTGCACAATCACATAGTTAAGGTACTGTGAACAATTCTCGCTCACAGCATTTACGTGCATATTACCCAAGAACATTGTAAAAAATAACTCATTCGTAAGTAGAAATGATGTACTAATAGATGTTGTCGGAGGTGATGTTATCTGCACGCCGGATTGTAGAGTACAAAATATAGACTTGTTGCTTCGCACATGTAACGATTTTCGGAATATTATTGTTCTTTTTTCATGAACGAATGCAATCCTCGTTTTATTATTTCCCAAAAAAAGTCACAATATATAAATTAACAATACATTTATATTAATATTCTGTTTGTAGAGAATTGTATGCACATATAACACCCTTCTTCTTCCTAAACAAATTGAGCTACGAGTATATTTAAAGTTTGAATGTGTTTAGACATTTTTCGGAGGTGATGAAAAAAATATATTTATTCCCTTGATCACTCGGATATTCTCTCGCTAACTACTTAACTATGTCACTCTGATTTCTGCAGAATCTTACATTTAGAAGCGTAACGACATTATCTTTCTGTAAACGACATCCAAGATTATCATTCCACATGACTTCCGTAATTTAAAACTTTTTTTAGATGAGACTTTTTTAAGAAGCATTAGGGAATTAAGGTTCTGGTAAGTCTTTGCTTTTAATGTTTGATACATTTCAATTCGGTTTTCTGGAACAGACTCCTAAGTCACTGTAAACCCTTCCAGATTTCTTTTGGAAAACTTTCAAAGAAAAGAGATTTAACGATCAGGGGGACTGTTGGCAAACAAGACAGACTTTTCGTGGAAGTTCATTACTTTGACCTTCATTTAAGGAATAAAACAATAGGGAAATCCGGGTAACCCGGAAAGTGTTTTTGTTTAAATCCATAAATTCTGTAAAAAAACTATTATATGTTATCATTATTATTATTATTATTATTATTATACAATTAAGTGAGGAAACTTAATTAAAGTGCCAGAATATCTTAACTATAATTTTGTATACATGAGAATTACATTGACCACCAATACAATATTCTACAAAAGACATAGTTAATTAAAATTAACCTTCCGGTGGGCACCTTCCATGCGCACATTTTACTCACAAAAGCGAGCGCGTAGGAGCACTGTATGCTGCCTCGAGAAAACAGTATTTCGCACTCTCAAAATTTTATTATTTAATTGAAGAAGGAAGAGTAGAAACTTACAACTATTCATTACATTTTTCATGTTAATACATTTTATACATCTCAGAAATTAGCTAGTTTTAGATTTAGAATAAAAAATAACACATCGTTTCAGAAAACTTTATAAACAAATCAACAAAGATGAAATTAACTAGAAAATTTTATTAACTAGACAAATTAATTAAATGAAACAGTTACTGTCCTTAAATTTTAGAAAACATCAATTGGTTTTCATCAAGGCGTTTCCAGTAGTAACTCAAGAAGATACTAATTATTCGTCTGTTTAAGCCCTTCAGTAAAGAAAAACAAAAATAAGACTATAAATAATAGGAAAAAATCAACAAAAAACAACTTTAACATCTTTGATTTTGCTTACAATGATCGAAAATGCACATAAACGAACAATATGAATAAGTAAAATATTCCTTTAGAATATGAAAAATTGTTAGACTGATGTGGACGCGGTAGAGAACGAAATGCTGCAGTCAGCATTTTTAAAATTTCAAATCATCTTTACGACTGATAGGAAGAAGGCAAGGAACGGAGATTTCCGCGTTTCATTTAGAATGTTGCGAAGTGTGAATACTGCAGTCTTCTGACACGTGGAATTGCCTTACACCATTTTAGAACAATAAAAGCACAAAGGCAGCACGGAATGTTGCCGCGCGCTTCGCCGGAAGATTAATAAAAAGTAATAAACAATACATAATTTCACCGTGCAAGCCTTCACTCCACTTCACCTCATTGCACTGCTGCACAATCTTGAATTGTGATGTCTTTCTTCTACATTCCTTTCACTCCATAACACAACAGTGCATATAAATATTAAGAATGTAATAATAACACAGGCCAACGCCCAAAAAAACATTTAGTGTATGTTCACCTAATTCTTATCATTTTACGTGTGCTGATTCCAAAAATAACATTAAAAATGTATCACCCACCATTTGTTCACATTTTAACATTTTCTCTGTATAGCTAGGCAAATGTTGCTCTGAGTATCTAGAAAGGTATGAGATGCAGGAAGTTATAAATGCCTATATTTACTAATGTGAATGGGATAGTAGGGAACGAGATTAGCATTAGTCTAGAAAGAATTGGCCTGGAAGAAAATCTATCAATTCAGGGGAAAAGAACATTCTAAGGGAACATCTGGTAGATCAACACAAGATTCTGTTGCCTCCATTGTACAGAAAATTAGGTCCCACGAAACAATTGCCTTATCTAAAGATGAGCAGTGTTTCAAGTACCTTTCTGAAAAGTTTACACAATTTTCTGGAGCAAAATTGTTAAAAGAGGATATCTTCATTGAAATTGATATTATAAAAGTGATATTAGATCCTCAATTTGAACTACATATGACATAAAATGAAAGTGAAGCGTAGAGTGATTTTAATCACGTCGTTAATAAGTTCCTAGCCGTCAAAATAGACCCAGACCAAGCAATAGATCAAAATAGACCAAGCAATTGTTGCCAATATGCTGAATGCTTTTAAGAAATCGAGATATTTAATGAGCCTCCAGGTTTACTTTTTAAACACTCATTTAGAATTCTTTCCGTACGATTTAGGTGATGTAAATGAAGAACATGGTGCGCGTTTTCATTAAAATTTGAAAGTGATGAAAAAACGTTATCAGGGACGCTGGAACACCGATATGATGAGTGATGAATATGATATTACTGATGTTCACTTCCCCGGAGAGTCAGCAAACTGCGCAGAGGAGAACAAGCTATATCAGGGGCTTTTAATAAAAAAAAAACAAAGACAATATACGTCAAGGACACGTAAGTCTTTGTAGAATGTAATGTTAAGAATGTAAACTCATCTTCTATGTTTAAATAAGGTTCTGCTTGTATTTTAGAGAACGTTTATTTTTCATTTTATTTGCATATATAAGCATATTTTCCTCTTATTTTAATGGATCAAATTCTGACTAAACTCTAGGCGATGGAAAGAAATAGTTCAGATGCGGATTCAGCACTAAAAACTATAAAAATCACCGATTAAGATTTAAAAAGTTCTTTGAAACCCTTTTATTGGCCAGTGTAATCATAATAACAATGATTTAACTTACTGTAGAAAATGCTAGTAAATTAACAACCGGAAATTTTCAGTGATACAATAATGTAAAATACACATAAACAGCTACAAAATTAAATTATTTTTAAATTTGCTCAAGCTTTGAGGGAAGGGTCCAAAGATTGTCGCATGCAAACTGTTCCAGTTTCTAATAGTTTAGTTTTTTCCCAACTTCTGTCGCCAAGAGGATATATTTAGCTTTTATTATGTCAAAACGGATCATCAAGAATACAGTTCTTTTTATCAAATTATAGCTGATAAAATAAAAAGTGCAAAATCGACTTAATCAGAAACTGGTCGGATAATGAGAATAGGGAAAGCCAAAAATGACTTCAGTGGTGTAACGGTTAGCGTTTCGGACTGTTATACAGTTGGTTAAACAGTTATATAAAGTTGGCGGGTTCAAACTCGATCGAAGCCGTTGATTTTTAAGGGTGAAAAAATCCTTCGTGTCTCATTCTTCGGATGGGAAGTAGGTATAGCCAGCGGTCCCTACTGTTGTAGATTTTCTGCGTGTAAAAGTCGTTAAGCTTAAATGACGCCTCGAAGCAAAATTCAAATCTCCTTTTCTTCGCTCGAGTGATACTTCAATTCCCTGCCAGACGGTGGAAGAAGCGTAACCGACTTCCTATAATCAGGCGGAAGAGCAGGCCTCGTGGCCTGTGCTAAGATGTGGGAAATATGGCATCATTGAATTGAATTGAAAAAAGTGACAAAACTCAAAATAAAAGTTTAAGCTTTTTTTTTCAAACAGGTTTTGTGTTATAAGAACTACTGTAGACAGATATATAATCTATATAGATATAGATTATGGTGGTTAAATAAAAAATCATTTGGGTTAAAATTCCAGAAATTAAAATCGATAAAAAATGAAAGAAAAATGTAAGAAAATAAGAATCAATTTCATTCTACAAAAACGTGTTATTCGCTTTGCAAGTTAGTGCTAAATGTTCTCTGCGAGATGACATAAACGCCATGTTTCTCTCTCCTGTTGTTTTTTTTTCAAAAATTATCAAAATATTTTTTTTGACTAGCCTCTCAGGTCGTTAGTATTTACATTATCAGCGATTAGTTCACATTATTACATGCACGAGTACATTTATTTTAAATGGGGTCATAAAAAGTATTTCGAAAAACTCAAATATTCTCTGAGAAAACGAGCACAAAATTCCGCTTTTTCAGAAACGTTCAAACGCCATTTTAAAAATATGAACACTAAACAATAACAACACAAAACATATTTACACAACACTATCTCTTAACAATCAAAAATACTCATTTATACCGGCGAGCATTCTTTTTGTCATGGCTATATTATATTTACTTTAAAAAAAGTTTTAACTTTTTGAAAATACTGACTTGGCCTTCTTACAAGAATTATGACATCCAATAAAAAAATATCGGAATTCAAGCACTTCCCTTTTCGAAGTCTCGGCAACGCGGGGCGCAAACCATAACCAGTCCAAACAGCTTCAATTATGTCGCCCTCCACACTATTAGAATTGTTCGTGATCTCCTCAGATCTGAATGTCCATTTTCTACTTCACTAATGAAGCTCCATTCAACTAGCCTCGACACGTTCCGTCCCCAACGATTGTTAGATTCGTGATTCTGTGCGCGTAAAAAAAACAAAAAAAAATCAGAAGTAATTATTCCCGAAAGTATAGTGTGTGTTTCTCCTCGGGAGGTTGTGACCAACCGTGTGTGTCGGTCGTTGGAATTCGTGGGAAAGTGGCTCTTTTCTTGAAATTTTTGAAAAAAACAAACACAAAGCCGTTACCACAGAACAACATTTAATTAAATAAGCTTTGATGGCAAAACACAAAAAAAAAATACCGTATGACATCAACAGTAGTCATAGAATAAAAAAAACACAAGCAAAAAACACTTGAACATTACAAAAAGAAAAAAAGAAATGCGTTGGAAAGGATAATTAACTGCAAAATATGAATTTTTAAAGATGCACTAATAAGAATCCAATCAAATATCAACGAAATTACTTTACAGGAAAAATATCAGCAGTATTTCAGGCGTAAAATGCCGTGGTGCTTACAATTTACGGAAATTGCAGTTAACCATCCCCCCCACTGATACTGCATAAACACTCTTTAGTTCATTCTTTGCAAAGAATTCACTGGAATTACCACAAATTGTATAAAACAAACTCCACGCGTTCATTCATCACAAAAAATTGCATAAGTAGTTTTAAGAACACACAATGTTATCACAAATTGCATGAAACAAACTATACGTGTTCATTTATTACAAAAATTGCATAAATAGTTTTTACGAACACGAAATATTATCACAAATTGCATGAAACAATCTCCACGTGTTCATTTATCACAAAAACTGCATAAATAGTTTTTACGAACACAAAATATTACCACCAGTTGTATGAAACAAACTCCACGTGTTCATTTATCACAAAAACTGCATAAATAGTTTTTACGAACACGAAATATTACCACAAATTGTATGAAACAATCTACACGTGTTCATTTATCACAAAAACTGCATAAATAGTTTTTACGAACACGAAATATTACCACAAATTGTATGAAACAATCTACACGTGTTCATTTATCACAAAAACTGCATAAATCGTTTTTACCAACACGAAATATTACCACCAGTTATATGAAACATACTCCACGTGTTCATTTATCACAAAAACTGCATAAATAGTTTTTACGAACACGAAATATTACCACAAATTGTATGAAACAATCTACACGTGTTCATTTATCACAAAAACTGCATAAATAGTTTTTACGAACACGAAATATTACCACCAGTTGTATGAAACAAACTCCACGTGTTCATTTATCACAAAAACTGCATAAGTAGTTTTATTAATCAAACGAGTTTCTTTCACAAATCAATGTGATTCCCCTCTAAATAAGGCACATTACTTCTGATGTCTCTTAAAAAAATAGTTCACAATGAGCGTAGAAATACCTGAATCCAGTGGCCGTGGCGTTCGCTACTAGCACAAAACTCCCAAGCGAAGAAACGTGGCGGCGCACGTACTATCGTGAGCCCCAGCTCGTGCTCGCAGCAACCTCTTTCTCCTCGCTTACGTAAGTTTACGACCAGACTAGTTGCATATAAACGTGCCGCTCCGAGTTCCGAAAACGTTGTGAGACAGATCTAACGGCTCTCTTCCCCGTGTAGGGGCGGCGGATCGCCCCTCCTGCCCCCCCCCCTACCGCGACCACAGCAAAGGCGACAAGGTCGTCGTCGCGACCGCGTGAGGGCGCGGCGGGTCCCGCCGGCGACGTATACACACCTGCCAATTTATAAGCTTACCTGAGCGGATTCAGGACCGCTACAAGGTGGCGGTGATCTTTCCCCCGCTGGATGGCGACGTACCATGCGGATTCGATGGTGTGACGGTTAGCGTGCCGGACTGTCACACCCAAGTTCGCGGGTTCAAACCCGATCGAAGCCGTGGATTTTTAAGGGCGAAAAAATCCTTCGTACGCCTTCCGCGGAGGGGAAGTAAAGCCGGCTGGCCTATGTTAGTAGATTTACTTGCATGTAAAAGATCCTCAAGCCTAAACGACGCCTCTGAGCTAAATTCAAATCGCCTGTTTCGTCGCCCGAGATAATACCTTCTTTCTCCGCTAGGTGAAAGGAGCGTAGCGAAATTTGCGTGGTCAGACGGAAGAGACTCGGCCTGATGGCCCGAGTCTCGCCACGTAAAATAAGGCATTAACTACTAACTAACTAACTAACTAACTACCATCGACTAGTGGGGTTTTCCCCTCAACCAGGTATCTCCTGCAGTGACATCGGTTGATGCACTGAACCATTTCTCCTGTTCCGTCCCAACTAAGTCTTAACACATTCTTCCACGAAATGTCAACACCTTCGGTTTAGCTCCCATCCTTCACTTACCACGAAAGCTTTTGAAACAAAAACTATCTCTTCCCGTCTTTTGTTCCATGTTCTAAGATGAAAATTATGCTTTCTTCCTTATTTCGTCTTGTGATCACTCACATTTTCTAAGTAAATCAATTATACAGTTTATTTGAACGTCCCGCCTCTTTAAATGTAAAACTGTTTAATTTCGCAATTTTCACTTTAACTTACACCCTTAATTACATAATGTGTAGGTCATTCACTTGTATCATGATACTAAATAATATTAATATAATTTTGTTATTAGTTTGTTCTCGCACCTACTGCTAGTTGGTATCTCACAACTTTAAATATCGTTGCTTATTTATTGTAGCCTACTCGAATTTTACTTGTTTTGCGATGTTGGCGTAATAAATATACAATAATGTTCCTATGCCTCCGTGCCGACATTTGTCACTATGAACAATGTCGTAATATCCTTTACTAAGATAGTGTAAGTATGAATTTTATGACATGCCCATGTAAACTGTCACAATATTTATAAGCACATGTGTTTTAAATAATGTTTAATAAAGTTTTTCGAAAACGCCACAGTTTTCTGTAAAAGTGAGCAAAACATTTCATATTTTCAAAAACGTTTAAACGCGATTTTCGCAAATACCGTTCCAAATTGTTTCTTCAAAATTTTCGAATATTGGTAATTGCACTGTTTAGATCACATAAAATTCCCTTAGGGGTATTCTACACGAAGTTATACACGAATAATATACGAGTAATACACGACTACGTACGTAGTATAGAGAAAGTAATGTAATGTTGTGAAAAACCGATCTCAAAGTTTCACCGGAAATATAGGTTTTAGAATCTCACTGAAAAAGTTGTTTTTTTTTCAAAACGTCAGAATGTTCGTCTGTCTGTCCGTCTGATGTATGTGAACAACACTCGCGCCTAAACTATGCGTGCGATTTTCTTCCAACTTGAATAAGCCCCGGTTGCTAGCCGGTTTACGTGGCCTAACATGTCCTTGTTTATCTGATTATTTTATCGTTCTTAAGAAGAAATGATATCGTAACAGAACATTTTTCTCATAGTTGCTCAGTAAGATGTCTCAAAAGTACAAAATAAAAAACACTAAATATAATGGAAACAGTTATTAATGGAATATACCTTTACTATACACTACCGCCCAAGCAAATGCTAAATAACTCCTCAACATTACATTTAATATTTCGCTGTTTACGTGGCATGACATGTCCTGGATTATCAGATTTCACACCATTCTTTAACAAGAAGTGATACCGTAACAGGATGTAATGTTATTGTAATATCTCTTAACACGGTAAGAGATAACACTTCAACGTATTCATTACATCTTTCATTTATGCTTAAAATGATATAATTACGAATATGCAAAAAACCAATCACAAAAACTTAGCTGTCTAAAACCAATCTACAAAAACTGTAAAGTAGTGGTTTTTATTTAAATTTTTTATGAACATAAACGTTAATGTGATCGTTTCGAAGAGTCGTGTAAGACTATTTGCGGACATTACCAACATGTACCAGGATGGATCAGTACCAGGTAAAGCATCTACCGACTTCAGAATGACTAAAATTGTTTTGTCTGTTACTCGCACTTCTCGATTTACCAAAATTACCTTTATAATTCATTAACATCTAGCTTATTAACAGCTATCTTATTAATTCAATTCAATGCACAAACGTATTTAAATATTTTATTTATAATGAGATTGATGAAAAGTTATCGAAGTTTCTGAAAACCCGAATAATCTAAATACGGGTCATTCATTTTCAACAGTCTGCTGCCATGAGTCGCTTGCGCGTCAAAACGCGTTTTGGGGCAATCACCTGCCAAGTGGTAAACCGACAGGCCTTTAAGTGGCTTCCCCATCGGCAGCTCCATGTTTAGCAAACATTCTACGGCAGCGCCCGCTCTAACAGAGTGCAGCGCCTCGAGGCAAAGAACGCAGGCGCTTAAGAGATGAAACGAACCGCAAGGAGGCGGGCGTGTCTCAGCTCCCTAGGCGCGGGTGGGCGGCGGGGGCGGTCGTGAAGGCGGCGAGGGCGTTGAAGGCGGCAGGGGAATGGACGTGAGCGTGCACGGCTAGGTTGAGGATCGCCGGAGAGTCTTTGAAGTCGATGCAACTTCTTGCGCATCGAACACGCAAGACTTTGCGGTGACGGAATGAGGCGTGAGGTAGGTTTCGTAGGCTGATAAGCCCGGAGCACAGTGTTACTCATCCACCCTAATTGCAAAAATTCGCTACACTTTAAGTGATGATTGTTTGTCACTTATAGAAATTATAGTAATGATTCCCTTGAGCTTTAAACTTTTTTGAACCCTCTACATTGTGTTTTATAGTACAACATCGCCGACATTTTCCTTAAATCTCTATTTATATTACAAGTGAGCAACTCATACTCTGTTGTCCATCTTCTGTTGCTTTACTTTCTTCTCGTATGGTGTCTGCTTGAAAGGCCTACTTACATGGTACCGTTTCTGATAAAGAAATTGAACAAAAATTTCAAGATCCCGAAGTAGAGGTATAAGAGGTCAAAAGTCATGTTTACATTTCTTTTCCAGTACAAGTTGCCACGAGACGCCGACAGGAGCATTGCCGACACACAAACTGACTGGTATATTCATTAGCGACATTTGATCAATATTCATTAGCGACATTTGTGCACATGCGTTCTTAGCTACTTTTTAATACTTTTTCAAGTATTAACGCAATATGGAGAGAATAAACTCAAAATTGAAAAGGATGAACAATTTCTGACGTAAACAAATCCGGTGTAAACGAGTCTCCCATTACATGCGCTTGGGTCAAACTGAACACTTTCTGTAAGAAACTAGAGGTGCTAAAACAGCGTGTACTTTCTCCCCGTACTTAGACGCAAAATTACGCGAACAGTACTAAAATTTTCGAAAAATTGTACCTCATTTTATTTCAAAATCTATCTTTAAGAACAAATTTTGTTAAGGGGAACAATCTCTATCTTTAATGTATTAGTTGAAGGAAGACGCTGAAAAAAAAATTGAACTCTACCTGCATCATTCTCTAAACGTTATTTACACTATCCAGCACAAATATAACAAAACACGATGGAGCCATTTCTCGCTACTGTGTAGAGAGAAAGTTATGTAATGCAGAGCAAAAAACGGGGAATTTTTGGCAGAAAATCTCTTCATTACAGGTAATGAAAAAGTGGATAAATTAAATTGCTAAATTTAGAAAAAATTCCTTTAACATGTAAGGTAGCCAGAATCTATGTTTTGAGAGTCCTTGATACCGAAAAATCGAATGATTGCAAAACGTAGGTCTCCCCGTCCGTCCAGATGTCTCTCAGTCTGTGAACAACGCTAGCGGCTGATTTTCCCAGGGGCTCCATGTAAAGTACCACATAGAATTAAAATATAGGCTTCAAATTCAAAGAGCCGCGGTATCAGTAAGATCGGTCGGGAAATATCATTTTAGAGAAAATCGAGGAACGATTTAGCCGCTAGTGTTATTGTTCATTGACGGACAGACAGACTGACAAACGGACAGACAGATGTTTTCCTGTCATTCAGTTTTTTGGTATCAAGAACCCACAAAATTTGTATTTGGCTACACCACGTGTTAGAGGTTTTTTTTCTAAATTTAGCATCTGGATTTATCTACTTTTTGTTACCAGGGCCTTGTAATGAGATTTTTTCTGCCGAAAATTCGCCGTTTTTTCGCGCAGCCTTACATAACTTTCTCTCTACTGCGTAAGCGGTAGTGAGAAAGTAAAAATAGAAAACGCTCAAAAATTGTAATACAGAAATCATGCAGAATTGCGTGCTTCCTGTTAGTCAAATCTGCACAAAAACTGGACCGTGTAAAAGTCCTTACTGTTAAATCCATGACTTACGAAGGATTTATGAAATTTATCATACTAACTCCTTTCTTCACGTTTCATTTATTAACTTTTTGACTTAACACTAACTTTTACGTGTATTTTAGGTATTTTATAAGTTGTTTCACAACCTATTTTATTGTCATAATTATTGTAATATTTATTCTTTATTGAATACATTCGTATCGCGAACATGCCAATTTTTAGGAGAGGGGTGTACTTTTCCAACATACTTTTAGAATTCCTTGTTATTTTGATTTTCAATATACATTTCAATTGCTTATCTTTGGATGATCCAATGTTATGAAAGAACCATGATTCTTAATTATGGCTAACAGACATAGTTTATTCAAATCTAGTAGTAAATTTCCGTTTATTTTCATTTCCGTTTTATTTCTTTGAATTTGGAAATCGGTTTAACTTTTTGCATCTATTTCATTCGCGCCCTTATCGTATGACTCTCATTTGGACTTTGCTCTCCCTCCTTTTTATTGATATATTCTGAGAGATTATTAAAAACTGAATTTCAAATAAATGTACTAAAAATTGCCCTTCAGTTAAAATAAATATAAAAAGCGCCCGGGGCTCTAATTTGAGCTCATAGTTCTTGCGAGAGAAGGTGGCTAATCTCAAGAATTTAACTTATGGGCTGTGTAATTCATTTTATGAATTCAGCTTCATTCATTCTTCTCGTTTATTATTCTGAACTATATAAAATGTTACTTTTACTTTTCAGGATTCTATCACTCTTATTCTTTTTTTCCTTCTTCTGCTGCTTCTTCTTTTGCTTTTGCATCTTCTTCTGTTTCTTCTTAATTTTCTTTTGCTTCTTCTCTGATTTACATACTGAATAATATTGATTTCTGTAAATTAATTTCAATTCAGTTGATCACCGTTTTGGGACCTTCATCCAAACCAGCAAAATTGTGAAACTTGAATTCCAATTAATCCATATTTCGACGAACTTATGGAAGTCTCCTGAATAACTGAGTGTGTAGCAAATTCAATAAGTAACACAACCATTTCAGTGTCTTTATCATATACATACAAGCCGCCATTTTAATGCTGATGTTGATTATAAAAGCAAACCAAGATTATGCTTGATCATTACAAAATTTTGGGAGTGTCGGTTTTTCCTCTGTACCTTTGAGAAAATATTTAAGTCAAAAGAAATAAACGCCAGGAGTTTTTCAATGAAAAGAAAATGAATGTTGATATACGTGCCGAAGTAGTTAACCTCTGGACGTGCCGTGTTTTCTCGCACGTGCACGTCGTTAGGGAACCACTGTGAGTTGGCGCCGTCCTCCTCATCTTCCCCGGGCCCCCGCGGGGGCCGGGCGAGATGAAAAGCCATCAATCGCGCTCGTTTCGGGCGACCGCGAGGCGCGGGCGAGGCGCGGGCGAAGCGGGGGCGGGGGCTCGCATCTTCCCCTCGCGCCTGCCCGCGCGCCGCTTCCCTGCCTCGCATCACGTAACGAGCCGCAATGGGCGCCCCAGGCGAAGCGGACCCTGCAGGTTCGCCCCCCCCTGCAGGAGTCTTCTTTCGCGCTACTGGTTTCCGCTTGCGGTTCACGCCAGTCGGAATTGCTTACTACGAAACAACAAGCACGTTTTTACGATTTTTCTTACAATTTGTTATTAATGAAGGGAATACAAGTGTGCATTCGAAGCTAGTAAATAAAATATAACAGTTGTTCAAAGCATTCGGAAAATCAAATATTCATAAATTATTTTAAAAAGATCCTCAAAAGTGTTGTAATCGTTCATAACATACCGTAATTTGGCATACAATCATTAAATTGAAACCGTAATGGCATGCCATAATTAAATTGAAAACTTAAAAAGTCATGAAAACACATATATCGCCTGCTGTGAACTCCTGTTTATTTCCTGAGTCACTGCATGCATGACATTTCATCATAACATTACGAAAACGATACGGATACATTTTTATACATAGAACTTACTCCTTGTTTATTACAATCTTACTGAACACTCAGGAATCTATCTACGATCTAATAACTTTACACGTCCGAGGACATGATACAAAATAACCACGTACAAATTTAGGATACTGCAAAATAACTGTTCCAAAACTGAATTGTGAATCCTTTGAGCACAGGATTGTTCCACAGGGAACACTTTAAGGTTTCAAACCTCAAACTTGATAGCATTTTTCTTACATGCGACTTACATTACACGGCTTACATATTTTCCGCGACCTCCATTAACCCTGGAAGAAAACGCAATTGAGTTTGATTGACTCTTTTAGTGTTGACAAGTGAACTGAGTATCTTGCTCAGTCTCCACAAGAGGTAGGGACCTCTCCAACTGCTTTGGGAAAGTAGGATCGTACACTCAAAACGAATACAATCAGGAGACGTAACGGAGAAAATACAGCCGCATACAATCGTTTAAATATATCATAATTAAATTATTATTTATATTATTAATATTATAAATTACTTTGCTGAAAGAACTGACTGTTGCAGCCGGGAATCAAATCAAGATCTTCTACTATACTATGGGAAGATTTGGAAATTATCTTAGATACCGATCCTTCTATATAAATAAATTTTTTAAGTCCTTGCTGAACACTTGCGATCACATCGCCCACTAGAAAGAACGGCAGGAACGTTAGAGAAGTACTACATATTCACCATTCAGAAAATCGAAAACTTGAAAAATATTGTTTGATGAGAGAGCTCTCAGCTGCCCGGGTGACACCGCGTCGAGGGCGTTGGTGCCAAAGTGGGCACTCCAGCCGTCAAGAAGAACACGATTTGATGGCCTAAACGTCGGCATCACTACCCTCCGGCGGCGTCAACCCGCGCGCGAGAGCTTTCACATGTCCCTGGCCGCGGGAGCCTAAGATTGCAACATTGTTTTATGTCACTCGATAATTCTTGAAGACTAATGAAAAGAGGGAGATTTAAACATTTTGGAACAATACAATGAATATTCACTGTAAACTCAGAATTGAACATGTTTCTGAATAAGAATTTCTTTCCAAGATTTGCATGTATGGGGGAGTTGGTTGTAGGGATCTATGGCAAGGAAAGTTTGCTGCCTACCTTAACTTAAAAACGTAATGCACCACAATCACTGAATATTTTGTGAAAGGACATATGTGTTAGAAGACTGCTGGGCATACACTCACTAATAAACTCACATCCACTCGCTAATATTTGCATTTAAAAACGCTTTTAAACAAACTTCAGAAAACTAGCTATTTTCGCATCCAGACTACAATCTTACACTCACATGTTTTGTGAAAGACGGAATGTCGACTGATTTCAACAGATCGGTTACAACTAGCACAATAAAATAATGAACAAATGAGGGCAGGTAGGAGTTCCTTCTTTTAATTTCAAGATATTAATAACATTTTGTGAAAATTCTGTAAAGCTGGTTAAGAAGAGCAAGTTATAACACGTGCAGGGCCGTCTACATTTTATTTAAAGAAAAAATCACGAAATTTGTTCAATTACAAGCTCAAATTTCTTTCTAAACGAAAACGTTTAGTGTTTTAAATACAAAGGAAATTAAATGAAACTAATTATATTACAGTGGGAAGTACTGTCAGAATTTTATGTTAATTATCGGTCACAAATACCTACAATTACTTTACAGTTATTGCCCATGTTTCTAAATAATTTGAATAAGAGGAACAGTCCATGGGGAGTATCATTCTGTAA
This sequence comes from Acheta domesticus, assembly GCA_031308135.1. Taxonomy (NCBI): domain Eukaryota; kingdom Metazoa; phylum Arthropoda; class Insecta; order Orthoptera; family Gryllidae; genus Acheta; species Acheta domesticus. Next base: position 72,274,983 of record JAHLJT010009419.1, on the reverse strand, counting down.
ATTTTTATTCGGGATTTTCGAACCACACCCTGCATTGAAGGAGATGAAGGCGTCAGTATTGAAAAGTTATGCAACCCGCCTCACAAGTAGAATTTGTTTCCTGTTAGTTTTGCATGCGGCATATTGTTATAATATTACCTAATCGATTCATGTAAAAATTGTATATCATGGCAATAAAAGGGCTGTAAGTATGAGAGAGACAAAGCAGATTCGAAACATACTTTTTTATTCTTCAAGTGTGTCTCAGAGTACCAAAGAACTTGGAATAATGACCAAGATGCTCGTTTCTCCTCCTTTTCTTAAAAATGTTTAACTTTGTTATCTGTAGCATTCGAGTAATAGGATTTGATCTACAGCGCATAGCGTCACGACACTGTGCAGACTTTTAAGCGGAATTACGAAGTCCACTCAACCAGTATAAAACACTATTTAGTTTCTTAATGGATATACTATAGGTAAATTTAATTATTAATTCGTATACATTTAATACATAGTACCATATATTATCACATACGATTCCTTCTTTCTGTTAGTGAATATATGCCATTAGAGAAATAGAAATCTTATATTGCATTCAACAATTCATATTAAACTTTGTATTTTTTTTGTAATGTATGTATACTTTGTGTAGATAACAAATACACCAACGATTAAACAGACTCAGTATTTTCAGAAAAAAGCATGAGAACAAATAATAGATTCTGAGAATAAAACCCAGCCGAACGGGGAGTTGGTGGAGGGTTGAGGCTGGCCGGAGGAGCCGAGGGCAAGAAAGAAAAGCCGTGGAGCGAGTCCATCAACAATAATCCGTCAAGAGCCATCAGGCGGAGAGTGGAAGCGCCGCGCCGTCGAGCGCCGTCTCCGCCGCCGCCGATCCCGCCACCGCCACCAACTTTGCCGCCGCCGCCACATGCCGCCACCGTTGCCACTGTCGCCGCCCCTGTCGCAGTCGACGCTACCTCCACCGCTGCCCTGACCACCACCGCTGCCCTGACCGCCGCCACCGCCCTGACCGCCGCCGCCCTGACCGCCACCGCCGCCCTGACCTCCGCCGCCGCCCTGACCTCCGCCGCCGCCCTGACCGCCGCCGCCGCCCTGACCGCCGCCGCCGCCCTGACCGCCGCTGCCGCCCTGACCGCCGCTGCCGCCCTGACCGCCGATGCCGCCCTGACCGCCGCTGCCGCCCTGACCGCCGCTGCCGCCCTGACTGCCGCCGCCGCCCTGACCGCCGCCGCCGCCCTGACCGCCGCCGCCGCCCTGACCGCCGCCGCCGCCCTGACCGCCGCCGCCGCCCTGACCGCCGCCGCCGCCCAGACCGCCGCCGCCGCCCTGACCGCCGCCGCCGCCCTGACCGCCGCCGCCGCCCTGACCGCCGCTGCCGCCCTGACCGCCGCCGCCGCCCTGACCGCCGCTGCCGCCCTGACCGCCGCTGCCGCCCTGACCGCCGCCGCCGCCCTGACCGCCGCCGCCGCCCTGACCGCCGCCGCCGCCCTGACCGCCGATGCCGCCCTGACCGCCGCTGCCGCCCTGACCGCCGCTGCCGCCCTGACCGCCGCCGCCGCCCTGACCGCCGCCGCCGCCCTGACCGCCGCTGCCGCCCTGACCGCCGCTGCCGCCCTGACCGCCGCCGCCGCCCTGACCGCCGCCGCCGCCCTGACCGCCGCCGCCGCCCTGACCGCCGCCGCCGCCCTGACCGCCGCCGCCGCCCTGACCGCCGCCGCCGCCCTGACCGCCGCCGCCGCCCTGACCGCCGCCGCCGCCCTGACCGCCGCTGCCGCCCTGACCGCCGCCGCCGCCCTGACCGCCGCCGCCGCCCTGACCGCCGCTGCCGCCCTGACCGCCGCCGCCGCCCTGACCGCCGCCGCCGCCCTGACCGCCGCCGCCGCCCTGACCGCCGCCGCCGCCCTGACCGCCGCCGCCGCCCTGACCACCGCCGCCGCCCTGACCGCCGCCGCTGCCCTGACCGCCGCCGCCGCCCTGACCGCCGCTGCCGCCCTGACCGCCGCTGCCGCCCTGACCGCCGCCGCCGCCCTGACCGCCGCTGCCGCCCTGACCGCCGATGCCGCCCTGACCGCCGCCGCCGCCCTGATCGCCGCCGCCCTGATCGCCGCCGCCGTGACCGCCGCATTGCCGCCGCCATTGCCGCCGCCGCCACCACCATGCGGCCACCATTGCCGCCGCCACTGCCTCTGCCCGAGACGCCACTATCGCCACCACCACTGCCGCCCCGACCGCCGCCACCAACGCCGCCGCCCCTTCAAAACAGCTTCCGCCGGCGCGGCGCGAGCGCCCAAACATCTTCCGTTCATTTATTTGCGCGGCGGAAGCGGCGCCGCCCTTGATCTGCCCGCGACAGTCGACGGCGCTTTTTCGGCTTGTGAGAGCCACAGAGAGCGCTGTTATCGAGTGCCTCGACTCCTCCCTCGCGCTCGTCCCCTCGGCCCAACGTCTGCCGCTGTGCGCCGGCCTCCTATTCTGGATCGTCCGTGCTAACCCTGAGACCGCATCTGAATTGTGGTCTTGGGCCATCACACTCTGCCCTTCCCAGTCCCTCAGTTTACTCCTTAGTAAAACATGCCAGAAAGAGTTTTTCCCTCTCAAATTTTTTTTAATGAAGTTAATTGCCAAATGAGCAAGTTTTGTTTGTTAACTTTAATAAAAGTCACTGGTGAAAACCCATGCGATTGAATCGCCTGGGAAGTTTGAACCATTTTACTTGCCTGGATATTTATTTATGGTATTCATCTATTCAGACAGGAAAAAGGAATGAATTCTGCTTTAGAGTATCCTCTACCTAGTCTGGCCTGACGAATCCTGCTGTGGCCTGCTCTGCCCTGGCCTGCTGAAACCCTGCTCCTTGCCACAGTCCTCGCTCTGTGCTGCCTTGCCTGATATAGTTACTACCCGCCTTTCCACTACGTTGTGCGTTATGTTATTTCAAAAAATATTTTCCCACGTTATTAATGTTTATATAACCCAATCCACACAAAATATAAAATACATTTGCCGACATCGGGAACTTCCAACTTTCAAATGACACCTTATTTGCAGAGATTGATTGAGTAGCTCATCCGGAAAAAGCGATGTTCACAAAACACGTAATAGAATATAATAATGTATGTCAAATATGATGTCAAATCTGTGTTGTAGATATTCTTTCGTTTTCGGTCCAAGCACTGCAAGGTGTGTGCGGTTCACTTTGATCACGCACATTTCATAGTTCTTTACATAATATTTTTTGTAAACAAATTCTTGTAATTATAAATGAATAAAAATATTATAATTTGCAACACTGACGATGATCTCTGAATGACGGACAAGATCTTACGTGAAAAAATATTTTGATTCCTAGACAACAATTGTTTCTTAATTTATTATAAGCAATCAACATCACCAACAACACAATTAACGGAATTCTTTATTTAGCAGTCCTTAAAACTGTAATACGAACCATTGCACTTCATAAAAAACATGAAAACAATATGATTAATATATTAAATAACAGTATTTTATACGTATCTCCATAAAACACAAAGTTTTACCCAGGAAAAGTATTAACATTTGTTCTTGTAGTTCAATAAAAACTTCAATGGAATTTGGATACTCTTTATTATAAGAAAAATGCACTTTTTGAGCACAATATTTTGAATCACGATGGGAGAAACTCTTAGGAATATTTTGACCCATTTAATAATGAATAATTAATGAATGTATAATTTGATAGCGAAGCAGACTAGCGAAACATTTTTTATATTTTTAATCCAATTAAAAATAGCCGTTTCTTTTTCGTCTTTCAATATCAACGAAAAAAGCTAGAGAATAGTCAATATGTGTGGATGGTCAGAGGCAGACGAGATACAGCAGACGAATCTCAGAACATCACACGTATATGGGTAATTTGGCATTCGAAATACCATTTGCTGTGACCGACGCGTTTAATTATCAGTCGATATTGCAGGCGGCGAGTGCAGAGATGCCGGGTGCGTTACGGAAGTGTGTGGAGTGGGGGTGGGGTCTGGAGACGTGGACGCCACTCGAAACTTCGGTGACGCGAGCGGCAGGGCGGGGCGGGGCGGGCGGGAGGGGACAGAGGCGGCGTGAGTCGTGGCAGCAGCCACGGCGTCGAGGGGCTGGGGCAGGGGGCGAGGGCGGCGGGCGAAAGCGCTCCCGTCAGCGCTTGTCGAGCGCTTCATACGTCGGATTTTAATAAAATGCGGAGGCGACAGCGCAGTGTCGGCGCCGGAGCCTTATTCGACGGTGGCGCCTGACGAGCGGGCCTGAGAGGCGGCGACGATGGACGGGCGTGGACGGGGGCGGCGCGGGGGGGGGGGAGGCGCGGGGCGGCGGGCGGAAGGGCGTCGCGACGCCTCGACGCGAAGCAGCAACGACCGCGACGCCGACGCCGATGGAAGGGAGAACGGCGGGGGTGTCACTCGCAGTGACGGAGAGTGTAGCAAAAGGGTAGAGGAATCTCTGCAGGAGACACGGCGTTACGATGTACGGAAGTTTGAAGAGCAAATACTACAACGAACGTCACAGAATCCTAGGTTTCTAGTAGTACTTTTGTTATTCTTGTTTTTTAATTCGCGGTGATAGTATGCATCAATAGCAGACATGATCTTGGCAGACTTGACGATACGTCAGGCAAGACGATCTTGAAAGAGCATGGGATAAACATGTGAGAGTAATGGAGGTGAAGTTCATAAGAGTAGGAAAGTTTCTGATGGCGATGGATGAAGATACAAGTGGAAATTATGTTTCAAACTGAGAAATAAAAATGCACTTTAAACGAGCAACAGCATGACAAGATCAGCCCTGAAAACGAAAAGAGTGCAGGTTCAGCATCAGAGGCAGAAAGTTGAAGAGCGGAAGAAACGGCGAACAAGTTCAAGAGGTTGTGGGGGAGAGAAAGAAAGGTGGAAACGACAACTCAGAAAATGCAAGATCATATCTTTCTGCGATAAGTCCATATACGAATTTATGAAGAGAAACCGAGTACGTTGGTGAATTCTTTTGCGTATATGGAGTGGATATGTATCATATTTTAAATAATCTCAAGGACAGACGTATCTGCTAGAGAGGTAGTTTAAAGGGCGGGGGATAGACCTATCATCTGGTAGACTGCGAGGTGTGTACAACGACCCAACTAGGGTAGGACAACGCGAGGTAAAGCAAATAAAAGCACGGTTTGGCATGTAGAGGAAAAACAAGGGAAGATGTGTGACGTGATGCGAAGTGAGTATCCATGAATCTTATTTAGTGACGTTTGGTTAATATTCCAAACATCCAAGAACGTCCTACCAAACGCGGCTGATGTCACGGGAATCCGGAGCTTGCGATATGCGCGAGGGAATGTCACTAGATAGCGCTCTATGAGTTGTTGACCGCAACGGCGTAGCAGACTTGCAGTTTAAGGGGTGGCTGGAGGTTCCGTCCCCGAAGGGGTCGTTGACGTCACGTGTCACGTTATTTTGCAAACGGGACCTAGCAAAAAAAGCTGTGGATTCGGACAGGAGCCCATGGGACTGCTAGTGAGCTAGTGCGAAATGGAGAAGTGCATGTTGCACGAACGTAATGTATGCTAACGATGGAGAATTGTTAAAATAACTGAAAGTTAGAGTAAGTGTATAATTTATAAAACTTTGTGAATGCGTGATATTGGGAAATAAAACTAATAGTAAATACTAAAGTCCTAATCAGTCTGTTTAATACCTTATGTTTTTGTAACATTTGTTTGAAATGTGGTAATTGTTTGTGAGAGTAGCACATTTTTTATTGCAATGTTTAGATAAATTTAAACGCAAATCAGAGAGAAGTTCTAGCAAAGTAGTGCACAATGCGTATACAGTTGAACATTTTTGTGTCTAAAGAGTGAACCAACTAAGAAAGTTTTTTTTTGTTTTTGTTTTAGAGCAAGTAGTCCGCTGATGTAAATATTTTGTGAAATACTTACTCAACTTGTATTTTGTTTCACGAATACATCAGCACTGTTTATTCTGATTTCATATGTGTTCTGGACCAACACTCTCGTATACTTTGGAGTCGCTGAGCTTGTCGGTTTGTAGCCAGCGGCGATGCGACCTTCACTGGAAGGAAAGGTGTGACAGCGACGGCAGCAGAACGTTATGTATTTCTGAATTTGATTTTGAGCGTCGAGTGAAAACGCTAGAAGAATCTTAGTTTCAGAAGATTGCGTAAAAAATACTGCAAGTTTGTGAACTAAAAATTTTAAAGTAATTGATTATACCTCAATTTTTGCTGGCTAGATTGGCTAACCGAGAGAAAATGAACAGTTGATTATGAAAACGTGTATTTCTCAAAAGTAAAACACTTGTAAAATTAGAATAAGAATTTTTTGGAAGGGAATTTGTGTAGTGTAAGTATTAGGGAATGTAATTGCAAATTTTATGCTAAAGTATTAGCAAGGTTTAATTAGAGGGCCCGTTAATTAATACAGAGTAATCGAGTCTTAAGGTATTGCTTGTAATGTTCATATGGGATCCCATTCATTAGAAGTAACAAAATAATTAATATCACATTGTAGAGGGATGATATTTTTATTTGAAATGTGATTTGATTCATGATAAACGGAGTGCGAGGAATACTTTTCTTATTTTTGTTTGATTTAATGAATCCCCGTGTATATTTACAAATCTGAGTAACGTTTTCTTCAAATGTGGTTTCGATCTCTGACTTCTCCCTGCCAAGACCCTGTGTCCAAACATTGTAAGATTTGAGTTAGATGCATTTGAGTAGATGGTTTGAACGTTCTTCCATCACAGGCTATGGTGTATGTCTAACTTCAATATTTCTTAGCTAGAGACCAGCACAATGCAGAAATAGCCAACTAAGTTGCTTCTACCGCTGCAAGCAATTGTGGTGTAAGTCACTGGTGGGACAAAACGATAGCTTCCAGGGACTCGCAAGAAATAGCTTCTTATTTATCCGCACTCATCACAGAAGAAGCGTCTTCAAAAAAATATAATAGCTTTTAATGGTATGTACGCAGATCAAAATTTCAACTTCAAAATTGCTCTCATTTGGTTGAAAATCGTGACAAAGCCCTATTTTTCCATCACATTACTATCTTAGACGAAAATTGTACAGCCAATTATTTGAATGGAAGTCATAGTTTTCAGAAACGGTGTGTGCAAAAGTGGTGAAAGTCAACCAATTACTTAATTAATACACGGAAGCGAACCTATAAAACATACGGGGAATATAGTCATTTACACTAAGGAGCTAATTTCTTGTTTAATTTTTAGAAAACGTTCTTCTGATAATCATAGAGAATTGCAAAGGAATTTAATTTTCCGAAAAAACTTGCAAGACGTACATAATGTTTGGTTAAAATATTAATTATTAGATGAAGCTTAATTAACAGAAACATTGAAGTTTAATTGATACTAATCCAAAAATATGAAAAGATTCATAAAATTATAGCCGTGACATGAGAATTTTTAGAATTTCTTGTTGTAATGCGACTCGAAAGCCTAATATACTGTCGTAAATATAAAAAATGCTTATAAATATTAGTCTGATAATAAGTAGTACTTTCAAAGGAAGTGACCAACTAAAACTGCGAAGTGCATCGACCGTGAATCGAACCCGGACCACTCATGTAGCATGCGAGCTTTTGGAAAATGTATAGATTATTATAAAGAAAAGTTTGACCCAAGTATTTTAATGCATACCAAGATATTGTAAACACGATGTGAGACAAAATGTAATTAAAAATTTTTACGATATGAATTTAATTGTTTTCAGCAAAGAATTTATTTTCATTATTTATATCGTTTATTAATATTTGTACGTTTGTACATATTTCGGGAAAATATAAAAATATCGCTGACCTCCAGTATATATTTGCTCACATTACACTCTGCATTCCCTAAAAATTCGATGCGATGCCGAAACCTGTCAGCAAGAAGGGTGGAAGAATTAAGCCACCCCAAACGCTTCCAATCTCACCCCACCCCCACCGCTTTTCTCACCTCTCACCTCCTTTACTCCTTCCTTCCTTTCATCGTCTCCCACTCTTCAACCACTCACGCATTGTTGCCTAATCAGCCTCTTCCCACACGCTTCTCGTCTACCTCGCCCCACCCCTTCCCAATACTCTCCTCATCCCCGACATCATCCGCACCCTCACCCTCACATTATCCCTTCGCCCCCGCCCCGCAATCTCCGCCCCATTCCCTCCTTAACCCTCTCTATTTCCACCTTGCGCTCGGTCCGCTACGCGCGCGCGGCGCGGCGGCTGCGGCGGCGGCGCCTCTTGCGAGAATAATTGCGCCAGATATCAGTTTAGCGGCCGCAATTTACGCGGATGCTTTGCGAAAGTAAGAGTGCGGCCGGAAGAGGGGGCCGGCGTGGTGCGGCGGAGCGGGGACGAAGGCGCGGGCCCGCGCGCGGGCACCGGGGGGGGGGAGGGGGGCATTTTATTTTTTTACGCCAGCGAGTCGTGAAACGCGCCCCGTTTTTCACGCGGCCACTTGCTTCGGCCGCTCTCTCTCTCCCCTTGACTCCCTTCTCCTCCTCCTCCTCCTACTCCGCGCGGTAGAGCGAGTACATCTCGGGCCCTCGGCCGCCTCCGTCCCCGCCCCGCCCCGCCCCCGCCACGCCACGCCCCCGGGTCGCCGCGCTTCACGGCGCCGCACCGCCCCGCACCGGCCAGGGAGCGCCCCAGTCGGAGGGGGATGCGCATATTTTCCCGCGAAGTGAGGTGTGCCCCCAGCATTTCAAGATGGAGGAACCTCGGCACTTTTCATGCTTGTGTGTTTCAGCTGCTGCTGTGTTAGAGATTGGTGCCCCGTGAGTTGTCTTTTTAAGAAATGCCGTGCTTTAATAAACATATTTTTGATTTTAATATTATATTTTGTATCAATAATTTTTCTAATCTACAAACCTCTTTTAAAATAAGTGTTTTATTTTTATCTTGAACCTTGAGGTAAAAAAAGTATTGTATTTTTTTAATTATATGCATTCAAAAAGGATAGAGGTTATATTTTACCACAAAAAAAATTGAAATCAGCTTTTATTCATATGTTCTCCATCATTACTCACATTTTCTGTTTTATTTTGCAGACATTTTGTGCTTTTCTAAATTTAAAAGTTGGTATAGGATTGGAACAACTCTTATTACTCCAATGGTCTGAACTACATTCTTAATGTGATAGTTTCCCTAATCCCTTGTTTTACTTCTAGACATAAATGTAACTTCACTTTTTTTTAGATGTCTTCTAGAGTACTGTGGGAAATACAGTTATCGTTCCCCATGTTGACGCCGGTAGAAGTATATTCCAAGGACAAAAGGAAGGAAAGAACCCAAATCTATAACTGATTTTCCTTTGAAAATAGGATTTATTACATCGGAGCGAATATTTTGTAAATAATTTTACCCAAAAACGCTCGTTTCTTTCTGTATTCAGAATTCAACTTGTATATAGTTTGGGGTAGAGAACTCATAATTAAGAAAATGGGCACAAATACACTTCCCTCATAGCACGTCACACAGTTTTTAACTGTTTTTATGTAAAAGATAAAAAAAATCGTTTATCTATTGTATAACTTCAATGAAATGTCATTTAATTCTTCTGTCTTTTTAATATAAAACGTGTGATACAGGCATTTACTGATTTTTTTTAATAGTTGTGCCCAAATTGTCTTTCTCAACAGAGAATTGTAAATATTGTAGATATTTTCTAGTATTTGTAGATATTTTTCTAAATATAAATTATCCTAATGGTCTAATAGTTGTTCATTTTATGACTACTATAAACTCCACAGTTTCATTAAGATGTGTTGTTTGTATCTCTCGCTTACCAATAAGAAATTTTCCCTACAGAATGAACATCGTGTGTTAGCTATGCAATACATTTCACAGCACGTTATGTCTCTGCCCTGCCATCCTTTATCCCGCAAACAGTTTCCTGCCTCCCTAATCCATGTTCATGCAGTAGATCCCTTCTCCGGACTGCCAACGCAGCAATCCTCCCCTCAACCTTTACCTTATCACCGATCCCACTTCTGCAACTTCCGCCCTCTTCCCACGTCCTCCCTTCAATTCGACACTCCTCTTCCTTCTCCACCGTTGCTTTGCAACCGCCGCCGTCGCTTCACTCCTACATATTTTACAGATTTGGTGCCTCTATCACCAACGCCCAACCCCACCTCTCACTTGACACCAGTACTGCCAACGTTACTCTCACTATTACCTCCATCTCCATGTCATGTTTTAATGACCACCACCATCGTCGACATCCACATCAGAGCTGCCCCTTCTTGTTTCCATTGCGGGCACATCCGCCACATCACTGCAGCGTCTTCCACCGTCATCGCCCCCGTCGTCGCCGGCGACGGCGCCTGCGCCTGGGCCTTCGCCTCTCCTTCACCGCCCCCGCCCCCGCCCCCTCCTTGCGAAGGGCCCGCGCGCGGCGGCGCGAGGGGGAGCCTTATGAAACCCAAACTAATTGCCGCTGGCCTCCATTAAATATGGCGGCGGCCACCTAGAGGAGCCCCTCATAAATTCATTACCCGCGTGGGCTGCCGCCGCCCTCCTCCGCCGCCCTTTCCGTCCCCGCTGCGCCCCCCGCCCCGCCTCCTCCCCTCCTTCGCCGCCGCATAAAATATTTAACTACAGCTAATTAAACGGCAAGCGCCGCCATCGATTGGCGCGAGCACCCGTCGCCCCGTCCCCCCCGCCCCGCACCGCCCCGCCCTGCACCGCCCCGCCCTGCACGCCTGCCGCGCCGGGGCGCGTGTCATGAACGGGGGCGGGTGAGACTGCGTCGCTGCGTCGCTTCTCCTTAACCGCACCGCTGGTGGCGCCACTTTTATGAGAATGGGTCGACCGACCGTGCACCTGGTATGTTTTTCTTCATTCGTTTACATTTTCTTTTTGTCGTAATTCTTGTCTGTTTCCTTCCTTTAGGATACATTCTTGTTAGTTTGTTTAAGAGTAGTTGGCGCTTCCTGATTCCTTAGAGTAGTTTGCACTTATCTTTGTTCGTCTTCTCTCCATTTTCTTCACATACTTCTTTGGCACAGCTGTACTTTGTATTATTTGATTTCTTTTTTATATAAAATATATTTACGAAATGAGATCTTGATGTCTCCTTTTCAATTTTATGTGTCAATTATTCAACTCGTTTCATTCAATTTCAGTTGTTTGTAATTTTGTGTTAATTTCTCTTATTTGTTTATTCGTTGGTGTTAGAGAGAAAAAGATATGCTAGTTGATGCTAGTTTTAAATCATGTAATGTTTACAGAAAATATACAATAAAGAGAATTAAAAGTAAGTAACACTTATTTCAAACTGCGTAACTACTTTGGAGGAGGAGGAACATTTACTGAAAACAGGCACTGATATTGAGTGTTTGAAAACGGTTGTTAGTATCTAAACAATAAACTCGTTTATTTCCCAAATATTGCATTCTAAAATAGAACGCAGTGGAAAATAAAATGTTCTTCTTCAAGTTTCTGATGTGATTTAAAATGTAGCTGTTATTTTTCCTATTTACTTTTTTCCTTTATTTTGGCATTCTTCCGTTATTGCGACATTAAAACGTATCTGTTCCATTTTCTCTCTACTGAATTGAGAAAAACATATAATCTTTTATCTTCCCATCACTTTTTATTTCTGCCATTTAATTATCTCCAGCGAAACAAGGATATTCTGCGGATTCTGAAAATTAATGGTGACCTTTTATTAGCAGTTTGCAGCGATGCCTTTCAGAGAGCGGGCCCTCGTCGCAATAGTCTTGCGATCTATAGCCCATCGTAAAAGTGCGTTCGCAATTTGTTGCTTGTACACTTCTGACCATTTGAAAAATACGGCTACCACTGAGAGTGTGCTTCACAAACAGCATCCTCATCGCAGTTTTACAAAATCTCTCCAAATACTAAAGAGTTCTCATATCTGGTGTTTTTCTTTAGCGACAGTTTAACGCTCCACAAATTACTTATTATTTTTAATCGAAATAATTATATATTTATTGTATAATTTAATAATAATTCCGGAATTATCGGAACGCCGTTGCGGTCATGTACGATAGTGTAGTAGTGTGTCGGAGCGTGTTGCGGGTTGCATCTGCAAGATATACAGTTATATTTCACTAGTAAAATGTGGCGTCGCCGACGCTGTAAACTGTTTAAGAAAATGTGATTCGGGTGTTGAAAATGTCTTACATACTTCATTTATTTCATTCTCAGCTTTGTTCAAATATGTTCTTTCAGTATCTGGCATTGGACTTACCAATGAATAGTCGTAGCTGATATGTTACACTCCAGCTCGAAAATTCCCAACACCAATGACCTCTATACGGGATATAAAGTGTTCTTATTGCAATTTCAAAATTATAATCGTTGAAACAAATACTTGCAGGTATTGACGCGAAAAGTTAAATTTTAGTACCGCTACATTGTTTACGCTTATTTTGCTAATATGCACAAACCTGCACGTAGCACATTTGCATTAGCACAAATGCTAAATGCAAAAATTCAGTTCATTTCCAATTAGTTCCGAAAATTCTGTCTCAAAATCTTCTGCAAATTCATTTCATTCTTCCTTGGATTTGCTTAACACTTTCATATTTTTCTCCCCTAATTTTGAAGATGATAAAACTTCACAAACTCAGTCTAATATGTGTTCATTCCTACTTCTGCAATTGCTTTATTAATCGTTTTGTATACGAATCTATATAACATTAACCTTTGGGCGCTCGCGTGATTTACTGCCACATGCGCGATCGCGGTATTTTTGCCGCCGACGAACATCCTTCTCTTTTCTCAATATTACAGCTTCTTTTGATCGGCAGTCGTGAGGGAATTTATTCAATAGCAATTACTGGACATTGTAATACATCAAATGTTTATTAAAACAATTTTAATTGTTCTCCAGAGAAGAAAATTCTGGAGATAATCGCAAAATCAGTTTTCTACTTTGGTTTTACAAAACACTGATGACAATACAAAAATAATAATGGAATAATAAAATCTAAATTAAAATTAATGAAGTAGGAAGGTAAAAATCCAATAAGTAAGATTCAAATGATTTAGACGGGAACAGAGAATATGTAGGTAGTTAAATATGTTATAATAAAACGATAATAGTACGTATTAGAAATCTATATTACTAAAATCCACCGAAAACACCTACAAATTACACCTAATTCCACCAACTCATTTAATTTACCCAATAATTACCGTATAAGAGGATTACTATAACATATTTATTACAAAATCTATGAAAAATATTCTCACACATCACCAAAAAAAAAATGGAATAGGCGCAATAGCGTGGCGGTGTTTACGCCGCGTAGAGCAAAGACTGATGACGTTGGTCACTTTGCGCGAATTTGGCACACATGTGAGTGTGTCTTGGAGAAGACGTTACCGCTATCTTGTGTCTCAGTAGATAACTAGAGGATATCTGGCTTCCCGCCATGCTGAGTGCAAACATCAACAACAAGCGCCGTTTTATTTTCAAACGCGGCATTTATACCGCCAGCGTGATGGATCGAAGGTTAAATGGCGACTGTTTTGTATGTTTATGTGAGTAAGACGTAACGTCTTATTAATGTTGAATTATGTTAAGTTTAATAAGAAAAGTTATGGGGCACATTCAGTTGAAAATCGGTATTTGCCCGCTTATGTTAGAACGTAAAAGTGAAAAGCCCAAAGTAAGAACGTTAATTTGTTCTGTAATATTACTCACAGTTTTTATTTGTCCATACCCACTTTAAATTCTTCGCGTTTATTAAGTTCCGAGGCTATACTGATCGTAGGGTTTTGCAAATTTATTTTTTTAAATACGATAGTTCCAATCAAAATGGAAATGAAATCTACAGCGCGATTCATTTTATAATTCAATTGTTCAATTAAAGATGGCCACATCTGTGTTGCCAACGTCGTGAAAGAAAATTATGGCGTATAGAGTGAAAATTGCCTTTCGGTACTGGAGTTTAATCAACGCTACCTAGATGTATTTAGCTTAACTCCGGCACACTCGCAAATATTGCAGCGCCAAAACACGTGGCTGAAACCAAATTAAAATTATGAGTTCCACATCAGCAGAACAAGACGCGTCGAATGACACTTCATATGTCTCGAGTGGTGTACGGGAAGTTGTTCTAAAGGGGAGTGACTGGATCCGCACTTTTGCAAATGCGCTCACTCGCAGTTGCTTTATAGGAATTTAATATATTTGCAACGAATATTATAACGGTTTCCTCTCTGCACTCCTGATCCATATAAACTTTAACTAAGCCCAATCTCACATTCCTTCGTTTCCACAATCTACTTAACTAGTAGTGCTACAGAATGGCACAGACTTTCCCGCATTAGTTTTCTATTTCCTTGGGTCTTCGCTAGCTATTCGGAATTGCCACATACTCTTTCTTCCCAGCGACCATCTATCATCGTCAAAAGTACATTTTTTGTCGTTTTCTTAATTTTTCGGTTTTCTATTGGTAGAACGGAAACATTAACTTAGACTATTAAGAAGACAAAAGCCTAGTCATAAATGGCAATTTTCTTTGAAAAATTAAGTGCCGTTTAAGAGAAAATGGCGTTTAAGCGCTACTAAAAATGCTTGAAACTCATGAAAATTTGAAGCTCATTTTCACAGAAAATGTTTAAGTTTTCAAAATACTTTATTTGAAGTTATTTGAAGCATTTACACTCGCAAACACAATAATCTTCACAAATTTCTGATAATGTGCATATTAATGATGTGAAAGATCTTTCAAAAAAATTACATTTATATAATTTTTGAAAAAAACAAAAAATAACTCAAAATAAACTTTACGTCATATTAAAGAGTGTAATTAGCAAGATCCGTTACAAAAGTTTGAAGAAAAAATTTGCAGCCATATACGAGAAAATGGCGTTTGAGCGTTTCTGAAAATGGCGAAATTTTGAGCTACTATTCACAGAAAACGGTTGTGTTTTAGATAAACATTACTTGACGTTATTTAAAGCACATGTACTCGTAAATATAATAATGTGAAAAACTCGCCGCTAATGTAAATATTCTCGACGTGAGAAACATGTGAAAAAATTTACATTTTTGTAATTTTTGAAAAAAACAAAAGAATAGAGCAATATGGCTTTTATGTCATCTGATAGAGTACATTTACCACTATCCCTACCAAATGTTTAAAGAAAAAATTTGTAGCCGGTTTTTGAGAAAATCTTGTTTTCGTAAATTTTTAAAATTGCACATATTGCACGCAATATTGCACGAAAACTACTAGACTTTTGAAAAACATTTACATGACCTTTATGAAAGAACTTAATAAGCAAAACAAATTTTATTTGAAGGAAAATTCTCTATGCTTCAATTTTGTAGTTGGAGAAAGACGCCGAAAAAAATTCAAACTTTCACAATTTTCGAAAATTCAGAGTTATCCTTGAAAATCGGACCTATGCCATGTTAATAAGGATATTTTTCTCTATTCTTACAAGAAATTTAAAGAAAAAATTTGGAGCCATTTTTGAGAAAAGTTTGAAAATGTCGTGGGGGCTTCATAGAAAGTACCGCCAAATTTTGAAGAACCTTTGTCAAAATCTCAAAGCTTCGGCTAGAATCAGATCAACCGGGAAATATCCATTTTGGAAGAAATCGTGCGTACGGTTTAGGCAGCCAGCAGTGTTGACGGACGGACGGACGGACGGACGGACGGACGTTTTCCTTTTAATTGGTTTTTCGGTGTCAAGGACCGAGAAAACTGGGTTTCTGGCTACACCACGTGTTAGGGGATTTTTTTTCTTAATTTAGCAACTGGTTTTATCCACTTTTTCGTTTTCACGGCCCGGCAATTGATTTTTTCCCGCCGATAATTGGCCATTTTTTTGCGCAGCACCACATAACTTTCCCTATACTACATATATCATTCCGTGTATACGTACGTATACGGGAAAGTAAAAAGGGATACAAAATTTTCTCTTCGCTTATTAATGTGAAGATTAACGTCAGTAGTACCCGATGCAGTTACACGATAGTATTTTATTTTCTTTGTTTCATTCACAGATTTATCTGAATCATCGTCTCACTTTTATCGCCAGTGCTGAAAACATTTGCACGCTATGCATACCCTGAAATAACCCATTTTATTAGTGGCTCTCTAAAACACTTATTTTTAAAATGATCGATAAGAGATAAATAAACTGAAAAGAATAATAATAATTGTAGCTAAAAGGAAAAACACTTTTTAGAACACGTTATGAACTTCAATTGAATACTGGGAAAGATTTACGAGAGATGATGTTTGTACTCGTATTTCGTAGTGTTCAAGAAAAATGTATGGCCTGATAAATATTGAGTTTTCGAGAACTTTATTGAAATACTTTTAACAATTCTACTCACAAATACAATCAATACAGATAAATAATCAGAAAGTATCTGAATGTGATTTTTTAATTTTCAACTTTTAAAAATTTGTTCAGCATCTATTCGATTACTAAAACGTATCTCTCGTCAAATCAATTGCTCTGTCTGTCCATCTCTACGAATCGATTTAACTAAAAACTACGGAATCTGTCAACATGAAATTGAAATACATTATAGAAACTACCAATGTTTTTTCTTTTACTGCAAAACCCAAATGGTTCCGTTCAATATTTCATGCTCATTCTTCGTAAGAAAACGTTACGCTATCGTGCGTCGGGAAACGGCAATTTTTCGGCAGAAAAACTCTTATTAGCGGGTCCTAGTAACAAAAAGTTGATAAATGCAGTTGTTAAATATAGGAAAAAAATCCTGTAACATGTGATGTACCCAGAATCCATTTTTGTGGGTCCTTGATTCCGAAATCTCGATTGACAGGAAAACGGCTGTCTGTCCATCGGTGGTCAATGCTTGCGCCTAAATCGTTCAGCCGCTTTTCTTCAAAATTGATATTCTCTGATTTATCTGGATGCTTTGGGAGTTTCAAACGGATATTTTGACTTTTGAGGGTTTCTTACATGAAGCGGGCATTTGCGTTTTTATGCCTTTGCCCGAGTTCGACCCATCCGGCACTTCTGTGGTGTATGTTGTGAGTAGTACGAGTGTCAGCAAGTTAAATCTGAGGATCTGAATTCCGGTCTCAGAGCGAAAAAAAAAAAAGATTTTGGTGGCTGAAGACACTTTTGCAGGTTTGTGTAATAGAATAATACAGCGGAGCAGTTAGAAATAATTCTAAAGTGTGCTGCACTCTTTCTATATCTACACAATAAGACAGATGAGAATTTGGTGAAGAAAAGAATCTCATTACACTTTACCAATATTGTTACTGAGAAAATAGCCATTTGTGTCTAAGCAGAAGTGGAAACAATTATTCAGTCACTATTTCCCCCCATTAATTCACGTCAACGCGTTAGTTCGATAAAGGTCCAATATCTTCTATTGCTGTTTTTGAGACCCGAATTGCCAGCTGAGAAACACATTAATACTACAGTAATACGGATTTTTATAGTTGTAATTTTTGGTTACAAATACAGAAGACTGATGATATTTTCAGTAGTGTTTAGCTGAATTTCTTGGAACGATTTACTTGGTCCTCGACTCCTCTCGAGCATTTTATTTATTGACCTCTGAGTGACCAATGTTCAGAAAAGTCGATTCTCACGGGCATGAGAACTGTTATGTTACTTGTAGACAACACAAATAGGTGTTTGTAGATAAATACGAGAATAACAGAGAAAAGGGCATTTGAATGACTCTGAGCAAGCTGCACGCTCACATTCTACCTGGAAGACGTATCATTAGGTGTTAAAAGGAGAAATGATTAGAGCGGCCCCCGACAGCGACACCGCAGGTCGCTCGGCGCGCCCGGGTGCGAATCGGGCCGGCGGCGGCGCGGGCGGGGGCGGCGGGGCGACGCGGGGGGGGGTGGAGAAGAGGGCGGGGGCGGGGGCGTTATTAGCGGTACAGTGCCCGCCGCCGCCGCCGCCGCTGCTGCCGTCGCGCTGCATATTCATGCGCCGCGCGTCGCGGCCTCATCAGCGCCGTCTTGGGCGGCGCGCGCATCTCCATATCAAAAGCGGTGCGCGCCACCTGGGCTGTAATGAAGACGGCGGCGCGCGCCACGCCCCTCCACGCCTCCGCCTCCTCTCCACCGCCCCTGCACCCTCCCTCCACCGCCTACTCCGCACCTGCCGAGCTGGGCTTCCCCACCGCTCTCATAACTCCCTCATCTCCTTCTCCTCCGCCCACCTCGATCCTGCTACCACGCCTGTCTCACAACCTACCTCCGCCAAAACTTCGCCCCTTGCAATCCTTACTGTACTCGTCGTCCATGTCTTCGCCATCATAATCGTCTTGTTCATCTCCTTCTCCACTTCAGCCTTCGCCCTGATCCCGCTTTCTCTCCTGCCCCGCAGCACCGTCGACCTCTCTACTCTCGCCATTTCAGCCTCCCTAACACTTGCGTCAACCTTCCACCTTCGCCAAATCTGCCGTCCTCGTCAATACCGCCTGCACCATCACTCATATCTTCTCCGAATCCCTCACCTCCTTTGGCAAACCACCACTTCTCTCCGTCCTGCTAACTCGTCTCCACCGAAACACCACCTCCTTTCCGTCATTCTTACCATCTCACAACACTCCCCTTAACTCTCCATTTTTGCTGCACCTGTACCCTCATCATCCTCGCTTTTACCTCTATCATCACTTTCCTTGTCTTCGTCAACTTCTTCTATCCACCGAACGCCTTAGCCCCGGTGCCCCCCCAAGCAAGACCGCCGCCCTTGCCTCATTCAGCCTCACCACATCCATCAGCACTCACCACACCCTCTCCCCTCTCCAAACCTGTCGTCGTCGCTTTCCCCTTCTCCATCATTCTCGTCTTCCCCGTTTTCATACCCGACTCCGTCGTCCTCCTTCTCTCGACTACTCCTATCGCCATCGCTACGCTTGGAGACCCCACCGGAGTGTTAATTCCTGCCAATCTCTCCATCCTTGTCGAAAGCCACGCCAACGCTGCACTCTCTACCCCCACTGCCACAATAAAACCGCTGCTGTCGTATTCCTCCTTGTTTTCCGTCCCTCACACGTCCACGTACCCTCGAAACACCTGTTCTTTCCTTCACCCAACTTCCATCACTCTCGCCATCAAGTCTCTCCAAATTACCTGTTCTTCCCTCTCCCTGACCTTTGTCATTCCTACCAGACAGTGTGGCCCCACTATGGCGTAGGTTTGCTACCTGGATACGCCACGTGATGTGTACCCAGCCCGATGCTGCTCTGTTTCCCTTCTGCTCCTGTTACTCCCATTTCCATTCTGCATAAGAGCGATGGTTTGTTGTTGTTAGCGACACGGCGTGGCGTCGTATTAAGGCACGGAGGAGCGTGATGTAATTGCTTTCTAAGCAAATTTGCATCTCTGTGACGTTACTTTTTCAAGCAATTAACTCCGAACTACAGCATAACAGATACATAGATGTATAGCGCAAAAGTAATAGCGTAGAATGAAATCATTAACTTAAAAAAAATATTTTAAAATTCTACAGCTGCCCAAAGCACTTACCAATCGATTATATAAATCCCTAAATATTTATTAATGTTATTTTCCCTAGTTCATAACACATATTTCATTATGCATCAAAGCCGTATATTTGATCTCATAAATCATGTATTATGATGCCATAAAACAAACATGATATTGTATATTTTCATTCCAATTTACTCTTAATTCTTTTTCATATTATTGCATATTAGTAAATGTCAAAAAGTGATATCTTGGTAAAGGGCGAATTAATTCAAGCCTGACGAGTGCACAGCCAGACGTGTCCTTCCTTCTCGTTGCGCAGTTCTGTCGCCACTGTCCGCCATCGGAGCCGCCTGCGCCACATCTCTGCTGCCGCCACTGCCTCCGCCGCCGCTGTCTCCGCCGCCGCCGCCGCCGCCATCATCGCCGCCGCCGCCGCCATCACCGCCGCGCCTTTGTTCGGGGCTCATTTAAATTTAGATGTATCACCGGCGATCGAGCGCTGTCGCCTGCGTCGCGTCGCCACCGAAATAACTGCCCTGCACCGGCGGAGGCGACGGGCGGCGACGGCGACGAGGGGCGACGACGGCGGGGCGAGTGCAGCGCTGGCGTGCAGCCGCCCACGCGCCCCGTCGCCTCCAGGCCACGCAGTCCTCGCTCCGCCCCCTCCCCCGCCCCTCGCCGATCTCGTCGCTCACCCGCCGCCTTCGGCACTAGCGGCCTCGTCATTCCGGCCGCGATAGCTCGGCGGAAATATCGTTGCATCTGCAGCGTCGTGGACCCGGAGGTCCTAGGATTTGAAACCAAATGGAGTCGATGTTTCTACGCTAGCTATATACCTGTGTCGAATGCAACCACTGTCTGGAGGAGAATTCTAGCGGCTGACGGCTCTGGTTGCTAGTTTTATGAGCTTTTTTTGGTCAATACTTGTGAATACCGGACCAGTGTCCAAACAAACGAGTCAAAGACTGCCCTCGATCTTTCCTTCCACATTGCCTCCTCTCCTCTCCCCTTACTTGCGCTTACTTACAATTACATACACTATACTACCACACACGTCGGGAGATCAGTAGGGAGCTTACAGTTTGTCACGCGTAGGGTGGTACTCCGTCGGTATACCTTGAGGGATAAGTTCCGCTAGAGTCATGAAGGTTGGCGCCGGATCTTGCATTCGAGAGGGAGGGGAACACCGATGCCACCGGTGTGTAACACTTAAGGAACTAATTATCTAAGAAGTTCAAGTATCCGAAATCAATATTCACACACTCACTCCTCTCTCCCGCTTCATTATCTATTAGCTCATCAGCCGCCGTAAGCAGTAGCTGCCTTTTATGTTATTGCCAACTCTTCCGCTCTCCGCATTTTCTTCTTGATCTGTTTCTTCGTCAATCTTCATATTTACAACCATCCGTGACCTGGCAGTCCTCGCCAAACCCTATCTGTTCACCATCATCTGTGCAACCTCGCATCTGCCATGTCTTAACTACTCTCCCACCCTAGGCTCCCTAATCATTATCACTGTCTATCTTACAACTCTCAATGATCTCACCGCTATACATGTCCTTGCCTCCTTTCGCATTTTGGCCACCGTCCTCTCTCTCGATATCCTCTTTAAGCTTTCCGACCACTTTCTGGAGTCTTCATAGCTTATACCTTCATCGTGTCCTCCTCTTTTCCATTTCCTCTTCCTACCTTACGTCTTGTCTACTTTCTGAGGATTTTCTCTCCTCACTTCTGGAAGAATTCATCCTTATCCCTTCTGTCCTCGTTATTATCTGAACAACTCTATCACCATCACCGTCACCACAAACATCATCGTAACTACACCCTGTATCCTCGTAATTCATTTCGAATAGGAATCCCCATGAGGCCGCCGCCATCTCCACAGCATCCGTGGCGTCCTACTGGATCTTGCTCCCGCCATCTGAGTATCGCAGACGCCGCCACCTCTATCCCTCTGTCATCGTCTTTCACTGCTCCCATTGTCCCTTGCCCTTCTCCCCCAGCCTCGTCTCTGGGCGTTCCAGGCGGCGTCCCCACCTCTCCCGCCCCCCGCCCCGCCCCCGCGCCATCCGACGAGAAGCAATCTCCGGTGTCTAATTTATGATTACCGCCGGGGGCGCGGCGAGCGGGCTCTGTTCCGGGAAGGCCATCAAACTTTCTCAATTCCGGAGGCGGCGGTGGCGGCGGCGGCGGCGGCGCGAGGCGGCGGCGGCCATCATCGTCGCGATCTATCGGCGGGGGTGGCGCGGGGGCGGGGCCGGTCGCCGCCGCCGCCGGTGCCGCGTCATTACGGGGCGCCCGCACCTCATTCCGCGGGGCTAATTTTAAAAACGGCGCCACCGCCCTCGCCCCCGCCCCCGCCGCCGCCGCCGCCGATGCGCGAGGCGACGTCCCCGCCTGGTGAAGCCCGGGCGCAGCAGGAGCTGTCGGCGGCAGGCGACGCTCTAATTGCGAAATAGCGAACGTGCGCGAGGAGATAGAAGCGCTTCAGGTGATTCGATGTGTAATAGTTATCGTAACGTTGCACGCCCTCGGTCGAGGTGCAGGAGGCCCGTTGGAGGCAGGCGAAGATCCTAGTGAGAGACTTGAATTCGTACTGTACCGCACTGGCTGAGATCTAATACTCGAAGCATGCTCGATACAGAGCCTACCACTCGTATTCTATCTTTCTATTAACAATATCAAAGCTATTGCTCATTGGCATATTTATTTTTATCGTGATTATTGGTTTCTTACACATTATAGTTTGATTGTTTAACTTCAGAAGTAACATTTTGCATATATATTTTCTCTCGCCGTATTGTACTACAGTTTCTCAAATTTTTCTCGTATCATGCCATAAACTACACTGTAAACTATCATAATGTTTAGTAAAAACATAACAATATACAGAGTGTCTTGTGTAATGACAACTACATGTGGAAGAAAAAGCGTTCCGTTTAATTTCACTGTTGTGAGGGTCATAACTCGAAAATGAAGTATTTCCGGGCACATGTTATAATGAACTATTTTGATTGTTTACATATGGGAAATACATACCTGAAATTATGCCCCCAATTTTTGAAGCACCCTTAATAAGTTTTAGATTTTTTCTTTTGGAAAGAATTTAAAGATTCATTTATCGTTTTCAAAGTACATATATATTTACTATATATATGTAAAAAAACATCTGTGGATATAGAGATTGCGCATATCAATCTTCTCGTGCAATTTACACTACGACTATATTTAAAAGGATACTTATGTATTCTTGCATTATAGAATTTTTCTATTTTTAAGTTCTAAAATTTTCTCATAACAGTAATTGACTGGCAATTCATAAGACTTAATTGAAAAATTATTAGAATGAACGTTGGGAAAAGTACTTGAGTTTGTTGGTGGATAGGACAGTACGGTAGAAAGTGTAATATTTTAGGAGAGTTATTGACTGAGAGTTTTTTTATTAAGAGATCTCAATATTTGAAAGAGGCGAGAGATGTGAAGTGACGTACTTAAATAATTTTAACATCTTTTAGAGATTTCATGTTTCTAAAATAATTATAATTTATATTTACTTCACATTACTGTCTAATTTCAGAACGAAGAAAGGAATTATTGTTATCAGAGATTAAAAGAAAAATATTAATTAATTCTCTTTGCTGATTTATTTGCAAGATCGTAATAGAAAATCCAGATATCTCGTAACCACATGAAAAACATAACTTTACAGAAACATATGAACTTCTTAATAATAAATCAAACGTTCTTAATAATACGTTGAAAACAATCGAATGATGCAAACTATTAAGAGATTAATATGTTATCCGATCGCCATTGTAGGCGGCGTACTTACATGTCTGGAGACGATAAAATGTCTCTATATTACAGCCCTGTAATAAAGAAGCTGTCAATTGTCGCGCTAAACAACAGCAATACTTCTGCCAGAAAACTGAACAATAAGATGTTCACCAAAACACTGAAAATTTAAAGAATATTTGTAGAAACACTATTATACTTAATAATTTATTAACTATAATAACACATTTATTTATAATGAAAGAATGAATTCATTATGAGTATGTTATTTTCATTAATAAATTATTAAATATAAATTAATAAATATAACACACTTATTCATAATATTCATGATATAACGAAGTGTAACACATACTATTAGTACGGCATTCCTATGAACCTACAATAAGTATTGGTACTTACTTTCATTGCAAAATAAGCTAACATACGTTCTTCCTCACATACGTTCTTAATGTTTCTTTCTACCCTTCCCACACTTCTTGAACTTTTGTATTCTTTACGATTACTTTCTTTAGATCTACTGGATAGTAAATCTTCCACAGGTTTTGTAGCTTCTCTTTTAATACTTCCAGGAAGATCTTCCATTTTCTCGCGACGATTGTCAACTCAATTATACCTTCCCTCAGATACTTCCGTTCGTGAATACTTAACTAATTTGCCCATAATGGTCTATTTCAGCTATTTATAAAATAAAATACTATTGGTGAAGTTTTTATGCTAAACGTGCATTTTTAATGTGATTGGTATACGAATATGATCAGGCAAATCAATAATTCCAAGATGATAAGTTATTTTTGTTCCTTCTATTGTTCTGTCCTTTTTTTCCTTTTGACCAGAATTTTTCTTTTTATCATTATTAGACACACTTGGTGTAATTGTTAATGTTCTCATTTTGTAAGAAAGATATAATGTATCAACAGTTCTTGCTCGTAATTTTAATGTGCAAAAATATTTGTATGGTCACAGTGTCTGAGACAAGTCCGATACCGTTTGAACATTTGTATTTATCACCCTACATAATTGCAATTATATTATTTTATGTGTTTCATTATTATACTGAATATCGGAAAATTTTCAGTAAAATACATACACCACCCGAGAGTTTAATGTACTCTGTCAATGATTTTATTCTGCTTATAGAGTTATGAATATTTAAAAATATTTTACATTTGAAATCTACTAATCAGCTAAGCAAGTGAAAGTAAATATATCAATGATTTTCTGCAATTGCTTGCTAAACTTTGTGTAGAAGTTACTTCTTTATTTTACTTACTCATTACTTACGTATACTGACGATGATGGAGATAGAATCGTGATGGTGATAGAATGTAAACAATATCGAATAGTGCTGTCTGGAGAAACTGTAAGAATCCTTCGAAAATATATGAATTCTGGCTACACCACATGTTAGAGGAATTTTTTTCAAAGTTTAGCAACAGAGTTTATCCACTTTTTCGTTACCAGGGCTCGGCAATAAGGATTTTTCTGTCGAACATTTCCCTTTTCCGGCGCACGATTACGTAACTTTCTCTTCTAATGAAGTACTTGGTAAGGCGAGAAAGTAAAATTTATATTAAATAAAAACCATAATTTTAATTGTAAGGAACTTTACGCATGACATTACAACATCAATTCGTGAAATGCACAGGAAAATTAAAAAAAGGAAAAGGGGTAATTGATCATTTCAATATATGATCTTTAACCAGAGATACCAATTACTCCTTCAGGATCAACCGTTAGAACGCTGATGGCTATTTTCTGAAAGCTTTCAGAGTAAATGTTGTGTCACGTCCCAGATAAAGTTCCTAAACGAATTCGTGCGAAATATACGCGTCATGCTTTGTTTCATGTGTTTGAGTTAATGTTTAATTTATATTCTATTACTTTTTTACTATTTTTTATAGTTTATATTACAATGTATCTATTTTATACTACAATATATTT
This sequence comes from Acheta domesticus, assembly GCA_031308135.1. NCBI lineage: Eukaryota > Metazoa > Arthropoda > Insecta > Orthoptera > Gryllidae > Acheta > Acheta domesticus. The sequence goes on along the minus strand of JAHLJT010009419.1, from coordinate 72,249,768 downwards.
ACTGTATTGATTTGCTACCCAAAATGGTAATAATAGTTTTCACGCGTATGATTTGATGTTTTTATTGCATGTAAAAAAGGAAAGGATAAATTTTTATATGATAAACACTGTCATTGGTAAGCTTCTGTTTTGTAAATGACTATTTCAATTTCGAACATCTGTTGATTGTTGAAATGAATTGTTCAAGCTGTACAGTATTGGAAGCTAATAATCTTAGAGATGTCAAGTAAGTAAAATAAGGTGTTATACTCGTGTTGTTTGCACTATAATACTGAATATTTGCACAGACAATTATTTTGTGTGTGAATGGTTGTACGCAATGGCAATTCTTTCGAGATTTTTTGCGTAAATATAAGCCTTGTTACAAAATTATACTCTTCAAAGAGGAAGTAATAGTAGGATTCCTGAAGGTAAGATATTTGGCATCTTCTCCTCGGGTACAGAAAATAGTGCTCTTATTTTAGCTCCGTCGAATCTGGGGAAGTCCATAAGCACAAACAAAGCGCACTGGCATTTATTCTGAGAGCTGACCCAAGTGACTCACTCGTTAGCTCTGGCACTTCTCTTAAATCTGGTACAACCGTGAAATGAATGCTCATTAGAAATGACATGAACTACTGAAACTACCTAAGTGCGGTTTTATCATATGTATAGATAGACATGACGCGTTTGCCACTTCCCCAACATAATTAAGTCACATATATTTTACATCAATTTTAATTATGCCCAATATTTCTTTCGTTATTATTTTCTTGACCTTTTTAAATTTTTATTTTCATAATGTTTCTAACGCTTTTTAGAAGTTTTCATTAGGCCTATAAAGTATTCTTAAAAATGTTAGAAAAAACTCGATTTACAGGTGCAATATTTCTTTCGAAATATGTTTATCTAGGCATGGAACGCCTTTTCTCATTTATTTGTGTGTATTTGCTATTTAATTCAAATCCGCTTGAACTAATTGGTACTTTTTGAGATAAAAAATATTACATTTCTCCTCGCGTTATGCCTTCCACAAATAAGAAATTATGAATTGTTGTACTTTCCTTGTTTCCTAATTTGTAAACATACATAAATTAATAATTAAAATAATTTTCAAGATAGCTCTCTAGTAACTCCAAGAACTTAAGGATTTGTCAGTCTTCCAGTTCCAGCTGAAGATCGTGTTTCAAAATAGGGACTTACAAATAAATAGAATGTAAAAGCTGAAGAAACAATTTCTGGAAGGACCTGTATTCCAAATATTTACGAGTTTTTATTATTTATTAAGAAATATTTACCTTTTGGTATTCTTAGACACGTTCCCATCTGATTTACTTTAGTACAACACTGCAAATGAGTCGTCTATTTCAGGGTAGCTCGACCAGGTAAAGGAGTTTTATCTCCTTCGCGCGTTATGCACCTGCGGCTACTCTTCAGACCTCTCAATGTGATCTCTGGATCGCTGATCCTTCAGAGTTATGTCAAGACACACAAGAGATCTTTGGGTAATTTCTCTATCTAGACAGTAAAAAATCAGTTGCAGGGATGTTTCTCGAAAAAAAACTGAGCTCTTTACTAGAATACTGTAGCTCTTTTCTCAGTATTTTTATACATGAACGAGGCTTACAGCCAATTTGATGTTGGCAGCTCTGTTGCTGTAGAAACGATTATCTTCTATTGTGAAATCTCTTTGGCAGACTTTCTTGAAAAAAAGAGTATTACATTATCTTGTGAAGCATATTGATAAAACACAAATTTATTGAAACGGATTGTTTACATTTTTCTGGTAATATAGCCTAAAACAGTGAAGACTAATTATTCAATCATTACATTTATGTGTCTCACTATATACACACACGCCTATTTAATCGCGGAAAACTATTTTATTGAAATATCGTTGTATTATACGTCTCATCTCTATGTATTAATAGATAAGTTGCGCAGTTGATGGTTTTCGACGCCATCAAAATCAAATCTATAAGGCATTACTAAATAGATGATTTCCTGAGGATGCATAAAATAAGTTTAAGGAGAAAAGTATAGAATTTTGGACATTATGAAACGCAAACGCCAGCGAAAGAAAAAGCAATCCATAGCACACATTTTGCTCTGACTGACTGACACTGACTCTGACATATGCCATCACGCATTACTCGAAAACTGTGCGTTCTAGACTATTAAAATCCTGTTTTGGGGTCCATTAGAACGTACCGAGGTCTTTTAGGCAGTTGACCCTGATGGCACAAAGGTTAGCATGAGTTCCGATACGCGGATAAGACCCAGTCTAGGTCGGCGGATTTTTAGAGAAGCAAAAATCCAACCCATGCGATATCACTATTGCGGAAAATTGAAGAAGCTTTAAATATCAAATGAAGTGGAGCATATCTCGAGAAGATATGCCCCACATCAGATATTGGTTTGGTGCTACTAGGAGCGGACATTCAACTGAAATGACACTTAGTTCAGCAGCCTCACCAAACATTAAACAATAGGCACATGGAATCTGAATCTCTCATTGGCATTCCTTGGTCAATGGTAATCCCTTGGAAAATGGTGGCCAAAGTGCAGTATCTTAAAATGTATGTAAAATTCTCTTGAATTTTTATTCTGTGCAAGTTAACCACATAGTTGAAATTATTTCTGTTTGTTTACAGTCTTAGCAATATTAGAATGTTCCCTCCATCATACTGGTGACTCTATTATTTATTTATTTATTTATTTAATGTCAAAAACCAGTAACAACTGCCTGTGATGATTGTTAGGGAGATAAACTGCAAGTAGTGTTTGGAAGCGAAACGAGAAACCTTATTTCCCCAATGGATCGTGGAAAAACTATAAAAACCTGATTGAAATGAGAAGCTCAGAAGTATATACCCAGATTACAATAGTTGTTACAGGTGTATTCAGTGTCTAGTTACACTATATGACAGATAATTAATCCATAGGTATCATGATTAGAGTGAGTATATGATATTATGTACTAGGCTTCAGGGCCTGGCCGTTCAGAGTTGGATTTCAAGATTAATCTATTTTCACTTTTAAAATGATTACTAAGTAGGGAATATTTGCACTGACCAACTATTGTAATTAATTTACAACAAAAACTACTTTACGGGGAAATTTGAAATATTATTTGGTCCTACCTATAACTAGTGCATTGATTAGGCTGCAGATCTGTTGTAAATAACAAAAAAAAATTGGGTTACACTGGGAACAGTGATAAAATTAGTGTGTTTTTCGGAAGACCAATATGCAATACTTTGTATGTTCATTTTTATGTCGTATTATTGTCTAAGTTTAAAATTATGCTACTTTTCAAAAGTACCTTTACTTTCTCTCCTACGAAGTGGAGAGAATGTTATGTAATTCTGCGCGAAAAAACAGCGAGTCGGAGAAAATCTTTTATTACAGGGCCCTAACGGCTAAACATCCTATTTTCTCCAAAATTGATATTCCCCAAACGATCTGGTTGACGGCACGGCCCCTTGAATTTGAACGCTATATTTCAATTTTGGGGGGACTGTACATAAATACCCTGGAACATTCTCCAAATTTTCAAAATAATGGCTCCATCGTATTTTATTCAATTTTGTAGTAGAATGTAGGAGCTTATCTTAGCGTCACTGTAATGTATTGAACTAATTGAATACTATTTAAAGTAGTTCATTCGTTCAATATTAAATTTGTTTTATATTGCGTTTTCAACTATCATCTTTCACTTCTCTTCAGAACAATTAATTTTTTATCACCGTGTTAAAAATGTATTAGTTCTCTTGTCAATTTAGATTCTCGTATCTTTTACTAATCTAATTTCACAACTTCTTAGAAGTATGTATAAATCCCAAAGAAACTCGCCTATTTTTTAGAACAAATCACTAAAATAGTTAATTCAGTAAATATGTTCCTAGATGAAAAATACGTTTTGATATTTGAATTCAAGCCACTTTTTAAAGTTAATCCCAGGGATTACGAAATTAAATGAAAATGATCTCAGACTCGTAATTAAATATCTTGTTGGCAAAAGTACCAAATTACTTTCTCATTCCGAAACATTTAAAGAAAATCGTATTATCTGATAATTTGCTTCTAAATCTCCAGATCAATGATAATAGGACCATCCTTCTAAGGACTGAGCCAAACCGTTTATTAAAATTTTGGAAACAATGCTGGAATTTTCAAGCATTCATCTAACCACTGAATCAGTCATCAAGCTCATCCATTTCGAAGAATTCACATATGTTTTTGATGAATGCATTGCGCTTAAAACGCGTTTATCTTGCTGTTCATATTGCATGCACCAGTGCATCATTATTTTCCATTTCATATTTTGTAAACGTATTACTTTGTCTCTCCATCTTTTTCTACATGCTACAATAGTTCTTAATTAGTTATTAGACAATAGTTCTTAATAAAAAGATGAAGTAAGATGTGATTTATATATTTTCGATCAAATTCGGCAAATCCATCCGTTGATGGGAGAATTTCAAATCCTCAAAGAGGTCTTGTCGTTGAATTTCTGTGCCCGCGTTCCTGTTCCTGACTGCGTTTTGTATTGGGTGCCATTAAAAGAAGTTACTTTCTTCTACTTCTTCCTATGCAACATTATCACCGTCTCCGACGGTGCTTTATTGATCTTATTTATACTCAACTCAAATAACGAGAATTCTCAACACAATTGTAAACAGTGTTTTAATTTGCTACGTTCGACTGGGCATTATCAGATACACTGATGTTAGAAGGCTACGCTTTTGTAGATCTGGCTATTGCTTATGACGACATTGCCTATGACGTTTGGTGGATAAAAAATGGAGAGAAGCACTTGGTTTTGCAAGAATCTTTCCTCCCTGAAAAGTCCATTCGCATTTCAGCAAGTAATCGGTAATAATAAAGATAATAAAGTCTTGGATGATACCCTACTGACACACATTTCATCGCTTCATGGTAAGTAAAGATTCAATGAAAGGCAATGATGCACAAACCATTCCAGGAAAGATCTTGCCTTTGCCACATGGCCGATCAGGAGGTCCTCGCCTCAGAAGCAGACCTGCGAGTATTCAACTCTTGGTCCAACAAGGTAGAGAGATTGGAAACATGGAATTCCGCATAGTTCCTAGCCCTTTAACGTTTCTGGTTCCGCAGCGAATCTTGTCACAATGGGCAAATAATTCAATCGCCATCCCAGGGAGTGGCTTAACGTAGGAAGGCCCTTCTCTGAAAGTGAAATCGCAGCTCCTGAGCCATTCGTGAGCGTGATGACGGTGCAAGGGCCGAGTGCATATGGCGTTCCTTGGAGGCCCTTGCCCTTGGATATCGCTCCGACCCGCGCCCCCGCCGCTTCCTTGGCTGCGGTGCCCAGGAATTTGAAGAAAGCCATGCCAAAACTCCCAGTTAATTAAAAGAAACAGTCCACGACCTGTTTGGCGTTTGAACTCTGTGGTTTCTAAATTGGCTGCGTTTACGAAAAATAAAATGAGGCAGAATTCTTTTGTAGTGTGCTTTTGAGCGTTCGGTTTTTGTTTTTCGTGTTGTGTTTGGAAGCGGATCGTGAATTGTCTAATTTTAATGACAAAGAAAACATTTTTTCGTGGCTTTCTCCTGGCTTCTGGGATCTCTTTTACGGGGATTTGTATTCTGCTTCTCATGCATGAACAGAAGAATGTCCGTGAATGTGAGAATGTTCAAGTAAGTGGGGCAGAGTCAACGAACCGTCGTGTAGTTAACAGTGGAGCAGTAGGTGAGATAAATCTTTACCGAACTAAAACGATAATTTATTTAGCTTTGTTAAAATTGAGAGAGAGTTTCAATCAAGAACATTTGTATTAAATACAATGGCAGTTTGTATTCGAAACTAAATATTTCCTTCAAAAATAAATTGAGTTTTCATTCATTAGATTCAAACGCATTCGTCCAATTTCATTTCTTCTTTAATATACTATTTTTGTTTTGTTTTCTATCTTTTATCCTGACATATGAAAGTCGAGAAATATTTAATTTGTCCCATGCACGGGTTTGTTAATAGCGATTTTCAAATTGATATGAGTAGGGCAAGATGAAATTACACGTCTGATCATTGGCATTTCTCCATGCGCCGAAAATTTCACTCTTACTTTATCTGACAGTGCTCTAAAAGCACAACATTATATTTTAATATATCGAGTTACATGTTCGTTCTTGTTTCCAATTTTTCTAACGCTTCAATTGTTTGCTAAAACTTCTTTTACAAAGTCTGTAATTGTACGTATGAAAATGTATATTTTCAAATGTATTCTGTTATCAGCTGCTTTTGATAAATGAGAGTAAAAAAACAGAAAGCAGTAAATCTAAACTTCTCCAAAATTCATGTTTCACATTCATTTTCTCGTCATCAGGTCATTTTAGTAGGGTATATTATTTTCATTTTCGTGACGTTTTTTACATTTTCATTTCGTCGCATTTGGCTCGAAAAACTAAATTTTCACCAGGTTTTTGAAAATGTCAGGCAAACCATATCCTCCCGTGAATTTTGCTTTCTTCTGCTGTCCTTCTCCAACGCTCGTCCTCCTCTTCCTTCTCCTGTGGCGGATTCAGCTCCTCGCGCGCAAGTGCGAGCTTTCATGAATATCTCTATGGAGCGTTGTCGCCCCTCCGACGGGCCATCGCCACCGTCGGCGGTAACAAGAAGAGCAAGCGGCGGATTACAGCGCCGCCCCGCGCCAGCGGCGAGGGGAGGCGGTGCAGGCCTCACACTGGTCCCAAATGCGCGAAAGGCTTACTTAGCGAATGCGACAACGTTTAACATTTCTTATCTGAACCTCTGTAAGAGTTGGTTTATAACGAGTAGGAATATGAATGATTTCTCAAGCGAGGTTGTTAATTTTACGCTATAAATTGATAATTATTCAGCTCCTTTCGGCTGTGGAGTAATGCATAATGAGAATAAGCAAAAGTTTAGAGCTCCCCCAGGATAGGTATCTCATTATTTTTTTAAAATTTATATTAGCTTCTCAATATGAGAAAATATTGAAATATTTAAGTTTCAGATTGCAAAGTTTGCAGTTTTTCCCGTTAAATTTTATTTTAATCCTTAATATTTCTATATCAATAGAATCCCTTTTGATTTGGTAAAGTTCAGCACCTCTTCAGCTACAATTTCGGTCCTGGCTTTTGTAGTTTGTAGCACTAGAGCAATGGTATGAGGACAACGAACAGAATTAATACATTAAATGTATGAAATCGAGTTTTTATTAAATGAAATCCGATTTAACCTGATTCAAAAAAGTTTGAACCTTCCGCAATGTGCTTCAAATGAATTTTTTAAAACCTTCTGGAAATTAGCTACAACTGATCATATATCAAGTCACCACGAAAATTAACTTTTAAATTAAACAGAAATCTTCACAGATGTTCCAAATCCAGACATTTGTTGTATATTCCGTGATATATTGTAAATATTTGTGTTTGTTAAATCCTCGCTTGTAAGTCACAAGAAGCATTTTTGATACCAATTTTGATATGAGCATTTTTGATATCATTTCGACCCACAGCGCGGCGCCGCGATGGCAGAGCGGCGGCGGGGGCGAGGCTCGCGGGGGCGGGGCGGGGAGGGGAGGGGGCAGGGCGGCGAAGCGCTCTCCATCCGACAAGGGGGCGGGGAAATAATCATCCCCGCCGGGACATAATCTGGCCGGGACATTTTTTACGAGGGGGAATATCGCCTCTCCGTTCCGCGTCCCCGCCGTCGTTAATTCCCCCTCTGTCAAGATGGCGGCGGGGCGGCGCTGTGCGCGCGCGGAGGGGGGTGGGGTGGAGATGTTGGGGGGGGGGAGGGCGCTAGGCGCACGCTGACTGATCGTAAAACCCACAACTGTCGACTGGCCATTGGGGGACCGAGAGTTGTTCCGACTAGAACTACTTTATCGCCCGTACCTGAATTTTAGGAGACGGCAACAGCAGTGTTCATGTTAACTGTTCCGTTGCTTGGAGGGCTGAATCATTGCCGCTAAATAATGGGTTTGATGTAACGATGGTTAGAGAAACGGCTATATTCATTCGAGGTCTATTGCAAATATTTGAAGGGGAGTGACACGCTTGGTGCTTCCATTTACTCCTGTTATTTAGAGTTGAAACTATTTCGCATCTCATTCGTCTCTCTGGATATATTTTTTTTCAAGCCATTCTTTGAAGTGTATGTATATTATAAAGTATCAAAATTCTTAATGAGTGTCTTAATAGTAGTAAAATATTAAGATTTTGTGTTGCAAAGTCCTAAATAGTTAAAGGAGTTTGAAAAGGAGATATGAAAATGTTTTCGGAAGAAACACTTTCTCACTGCAATAAATAAGAGTTAATTTATGACATACCAGCCACTACGCATTTTTTTCATTGAAATATTTTTGTATTTGTTCCTTGGGATATTTTTAGATATATTTCTGTATTTGTTGTTTTTTATCAAACACAAATATACTACAACACAATATTCAATATCTTACAATATTCTACAATATTATTATCTTACAATTTCAATTATTAATTTTGCATTTAAGCATGCATTAGCAATCAGAAAATGTGTAAATTTTGTATAGGTTTCCCAATAAACATGAAATGTAAATTATCCCTCTTTCTAAGATTTTCGAAAGCATTTCAATGCGAAACATTAATCTAATATCAACTTCCGAAAGTGATGAACAGGCTTAGAAATTATTGAAGATACCGTAATAGGCGAAAATAAAATGTTGAGTATCTATCTCAACATTCTAGGACATCAACTGCATTAATTATAAATTTTCAAATACTGAGATATTTATGAGGTGTTTAATGATCTTTCGTAGACATTAATAACTATGAATTATAAATATTAATAGAACCTTGTGTAATAAAAATGAGTAAAACAATGGACAACGCCTATAAATTCATAAAATTCTGCATTGTCTCCAATACGAAATTGGTCTTCAGATATAACTTAAAATTTAAAATTTTTGTATTGGAGAACATTATTTCACTTATGGAACATATTTTTTATGTTTATTCTTAGTGAAATACACTATCATAATTGAGTACCAAAATTATAGTAGGAATATGTTTTCCCTGGAAAAATTAATAATGTTCTGAGAAAGTATATTGTTAATATCGTAATTTTATCGTATGTAACGTAATAAATTGTAAAAAACAATTGTAAGTATTCCTACAAAAAATAATTAACTTCTTGTTAGGCTAGTGACTCTAAAGACTAATGTAAAAAGAAGTATCCTTCGATGTATTTAAATTCCCTGTGAAAAAACCTACCTACATTTTCTTTCATCCGATTTGAAACTCGTATTGAAAAATATTAGTCATTCTAAAATAACTTTTTGCTCAGAAGTCATCTATCTTTGGGAACATTGTGAGTGAAAGACTTCAAGCCAAGAGACGGAATTGAGTGATAGGAGAGATTGTAGGGGTGAGAATAGGAGTTTGGCCAAGGTGGAAGGGCGTCACCTCTCACAGCTGCTCCCTTCCTCTCTCCACCCCCTCCCGCCACCGAGCCGAGCCGTCTCCTTCAAGAAACTCTTCAGGGCCAAGAAACTTTCCCAGCGGGTTTGTCGAACTTCGAGCACTTTTTCGAAGGGAGAGCCATGCGAAACGTTTCTTCAACGGCTTGTGGAAAGTCTTGTTGCCACGGGTGAACATGATATCTACAATGTAGAAACTGTTCGATTTGTTGAAGAATTTTCGAATATTGCACCCTGCATTTGAAATTATAATATTGCGTATTCTGAGACGTTTCAAAACAACGTTCATACTCGTTTTAAATAAAATGAAACTAATTCAAATTAACGCAAATTTTATTTCTAATTACATAAAAGTCTATGTATTGAAATTCGTAAATAATCTTGATGATAAAACTGTATTTTCTTCATTCTGTCAAATGGCATATTTATTTACTTGCATAAAAAAATAGTTTAGCTGATCTACAGGTTATTTTCTAGGATTAGTTCTTCCTTTGGTTAATAACTATTTAGCCAGTCATCAAGCTTATAAATTGTTGTAATATCTTAATAAATTTGGTATCCTCCTTACTAAGCGTAATTCATTAGTATTAAAAATTAATTCACATACAACATTTTGAAAGAACACTACTTTGGTCTGGCACCTTTCTCACATCAAAAATTCTATTCGATGTCTTTGACTATCTGTGATTACGCTTCATCCAAAAGAGACATACATAGAGGGCTCCTAGTACCAAAATCGTGTTGTTCTTTCGTCCAAAACCTCTCTCCATCTGTGGCTCCAAATGTTTAATCTCTTCATAAATGTAGAGAAAACACTGAATTTGATGGTAAATTAATAATATTGAATTCTCAAATATTAAAGATATGTATTTCTTGTGAATGTTTCTGGAACTCTCGGTTGTGCATCGTAGCAATATATTCGTTACCACATTCGACTTGCAATCCTTTGAGTTCGTGTACAAAACCCCATCTCAGGCAAAATTTTTGCGGGTAGAAACATTGGCGGAAACAAGTCTAACCGCGTATGTTATTTGTGTTATCGTGCAAGTGTCGTTCAAGACTCTTCTGAATACAGGGAAAACTTCTTACAGGGAAAACTCACACGAATAAGGAATATGTTTTCTTGAAATAAGTGTTCTCATACGCCCCCTTCCGCTGCAATTCATTTGCTTTGCACTAGTGCTAAAAATTGAGCTCTTAGCATATTTTGCATGCCCTAAAAGCAACCGCTTTTACTAGAGGTGTATAAAAACACCTATTCATCCTCTCCGGGGTATTTCGTTCTTCATCGCCCAAAACAGCAGTATGAAACGACCACCAGTGGCGTATGACAGGAAGTGGCGTTTGCGCCGCGGCTGCAATGGCGGCTCGTGCCCTTGTGGGCGCGTGGGTGTGAGGGTCACTGCGACGCGCGCTGAGGGGGCGGGGGCAGCGGGGCTGGGCGAGGGGGGTGCGGGGATGGGGGTGCGCGGACGCGTCGCAGCTCCGCAGAAGGAGGGGTTCATTTTTCACCGCGGAGAGAGTCGGCGGCAGGGGCGGGTCAGGGGCGGGGACGGAGACGGAGGAGGAGGAGGAGGAAAAGGACGGGGCGGAGGCCGTCAGCAGCGTCTTCGCCGGACGACGGACGGCGTCCCCGGCTACAACTCGCGTCTCCGGAACTTTCCAGAACGTCGCGAAGTATTAATGGAGCGAGGTATTGGGCGAATGCTTGTGCACTTAACTCTGAAAGTTGGATACGTCCTTTTTTCCAGTTAGTGCGCCTCCGGACGCGTTGTTCCTTATCCGCGGGACTCTCTCTCTCTCTCTGTCTCTCTCGGGCTCTCTTCCGCGACCCGACCTGCGCCCCCAGCGCAGATCTCCGCGCGTTGACCTCATGGAAGCGCTCTGCCCTCTCCCAGGACAGCAGCGCAGCCTCGGGTGTAGAACAAAGATCGCGTGTCATAAAGCTGCATTGACATTTTTGTGATCCATGATCTCTTGTTATATCTTTCAACGTCTGTTCCACTGACATGTAAATATAGATCATTTATCACACGATTCAAAAAGGTTTAAAGGAACGGTACACAAACTTACATGAAATTAAGCTGAAATTACGTCACACATTTTAATTTAATAAACATAGTATATTCCTGTATAATTAGAAGTTCTACTGAAATGTGCCTCATTTATTAAATTAAAATGGCAGAATTCTATCAACATATCATTGCTTCAGAGTGGTAAGGTTCTATCAAACTTTCACGAAATTTTATTGGAGTTCTTTTTAAAAGTTTGGATGTGTCCAATATAGTTATGTGCAAATACAAATAAACCGTTGATTAAAAGCAACATTTTGTTCATAGACGTTTTTCTATACGGCAGATTTGAAAACTAGTTAATATATTGTAGATCTGACAACTGTCAGTTCGAACATGTAAGAACGTCTTTTTTTACCAAAACTGACCGAACCTTGTAACCTAAGACCGTGATATTTCATTGTGTTTATTAAATACTTTTAGTTAGTTGTCCATCTACATATTTAATATTATTACAAATACATGGAATACTCTTTTACACTTCTAAAACATGATAGCATAAACAATATAATACATTTTGCTTGGATTTACGTATGTTTTTGGAAAAAAATCTTTTGATTTAATTGAGGATCGTAAAAGCATAAATCTAATTTGAAAAATGTGTTCAATTAATTTTGTCTTTTATAATTTTGCATTTTAATTTATTTTTCTTAGCTGTTGCTTGTTATCAATCCATTTTAAATTACTTCCATTTTCCATTACTTACTCTTCTATCTGTACACGTGTATTTGCATTTTGTACTTTTACTATATTTCAGTTGAAGTACCGTTCATTGCAACGGTTAGTATAGTCACCGATAACGTTGGCGATAACCGTAACGTCGTCTTCTACCGTACTCCATTCCATCCACCCGGCCTCCACGCAGCTCTCTCCCATGCAGGGCTATCTCACGGGCATCGCGTGTCCGGCGTGGGCGCGCGGTGGGCGGGCGCGGGGGGCGGGCGCGAGGGCGGGCTGAGGGGGCCCACCTGCGGCGGGGGCGGAGCGCGGTCGTGGCGGTGGAAGGTCTCGCCCCGCCCAGCCGTTAATATTTGAGCGCGGGCGGCGCGCGGCGGGGCGGCCGGGCCCGCCATTGGGTTCCGCACTTCCATATTTCCCGGTTTACTTGACGGCGGTCGTTAGCTCAAGGAGCTGTGGGAGGAGCCTGCGCCGCCGCCCGCGCCCGCGCCCCTCCCCGGCCCCCGGCCCCGCGCCGGCCCCCGGCCCGCGCCCCGCGCCCTCCGCCCGCGCCGCCCCGCGCCGCCGCACATCATCGTTTATACCGAGCGGCGGGGCGCCTGTCGCGCCAGATGATTATAAATGGAGCGCGGCCGGGAGGGGCGCCGGCGCGGGGGGGAGCGGGGAGCGAGGCGGAGCGGAGGGGCGGGCCGAGGAGGCGCATGCCTGCGGGGCCGGCGCCAATACCCGGCCGGTAGTTAGACGGCGGCGCCCCGGGCGGCGGGTGGCGGCGGTGGCGGCGGCAGTGGCGGCGGCGTGGCGACGACGGCGGCGCCGAGGGCGGCACAGCCGGGATCCGGCGGCCCGAGCCCCGGCCGATGAGAAATGAACACATCGGTCCCCGGGCTGCAGACCTTCTCCGACGCCGCCCCCGAGCGCCGCCGCCGCCGCCGCCGCCGCCACCGTCTTCGGAGCGGAGGCGCCCGGTATTGGCAGGCGCGGCCGATCGCCCGCCCGCTCGCCCCGCACCGCCCGCGCCCCTCCGCCGCCGCCCCCGTGCCACCCCCGCGCCGCCCTCGTCGCCCTGCGCCGCCCGCCGCGCTCGCATTAGATTTTCTGACAAATTGGGCTGCATTTGAGTTCCCCGCGGAGGAAGATGGATGAGGGTAGTTATAAATGTGCGCGGGAGGCGGCCGCCCCCGCCGCCGCTACAGGGTGCCGCGCACGTCGCTCTCTTCTCCCCCGCCCCGCCTCACTCCCGCCACCACGTCGCCTCGGCGCCTCGCAGTCTTCCGCACCGCTGAGCTCGGGAGCGCCGCGACACGTCGCCCTGCGCGAGGGACAGCGGGAGATCGACGTCTCTTGTCTACCTGCGCTGCCACCGCCCCCGTCGCGTCGTCTTCCCGCGCGTCGCCTCAGTTCCTTCCTTCCCTCCCCCGCCGCCCGGCCACGCGCCGCCGCGGCCGCGCGCGCCCGCCTTCAGTCTCGCGCCTCCGCCGTCGATAGTTCTCGACGCCCGCGGCGCCGCGCCTCGGGTGTTTACCGCCACGCGTCCAACTGTGCGATTCTCACGCCGGGCGCTCCGCTCGCGCGCCGCCGTGCTCTGCCCCTCCCCTCCCCGCCACGCCACACCCTGCCCCGTCTCGCCACGCCACGCCACGCCACGCGACGCCTCGCCACGCCTCGGCCCAGGCCGTTGTTTTCGCTCTGCGCTTCAGCCCCGCGAGTAAACATTTTCCACGTTTCTCTTCGTCATAGATCCCGCCACAGCTAATGACATAAAGGATATTTGTGGGTAAAGGGTACTAATTGCTCCGTAATTTTTTTAAAGAACAATACTAAAATACAGTAGTTATTTGTTAAAATTAATTTATAAATTGTGGAAATGATTTCGTTTCACTTGTGATAAAAATTCTGACTAAAAATAGAAAACGGAAATATCACATTCAAATACAACAAATAAATTTGTTTGCAGTCCAAGATCATGTTCTTCCTATTAAATAACAAAAATATAAATGATAATAAATGAATATTTAAATAATTTAGGTATTATAGAAATATCGTTCATTACTTTTGTTTCATATTGGAACACAGAATTATTAAAACATGTTTGAAAAATATGTTTAATTTTCGGAGAATTTTATTTAAGTGAATATCGGCATTGTGAGAACATTTGCACACTAATTTCCATTTCATACTAATTTCATATTTTCGAACTAGTGAAATATAATTTTTTGGAGAACGTGTTCACATAATAAATATAACTCGTGTAATTCGATGTATCTCATTTGTTTATGCTATACTAAATAATGTGAAAAGAACGTATTATATGTAACGTATCATTCCATACCTAAATGCGCTTTCAACAAAAGTCCTCGTGCTAACAAACGAAAAGCGATGCGCGCCGTCAGCTGGTTGTGTGTGCTTTCTGGCTCAGCGCCAGATCCGCGCGACGCTTCTCATCTCATCTTCTTCCTCTTGTACCGTCTTCGACCACCTTTGCTTTGCAACATATGCATTTCCTCGAAATATCAGGAATGTTCGCGACATCAAAGATTGTTTTATAAAATTGATGTCTGGTATTCAATGTTTTTAAGACAAGTTATTCCATAAATGGGAACTTTATTCTCGAATGGCACAGCACACGTTTTGTAATTACGTCCGTCACATCTTCGGGCGTAGAAACGATCTAGGAAATGGAACAATAATAAATGAGGCACACGAGCATTGTGTAAAAATCCGAATCGACTGAGTATAATTTTGTGTGAATAAACCTTCCTTCCATGGAATAACTGTGTTTTGATCAGAGACAGACATCAACAGACATCAACAAAACTTAAAACAGACATTAACAAAATAGAGATTTTGACCAGACATCAACAAAACTTACTAAATGTTGATGAGGCAATACACGAACACAACAACAAACGGTACGAGTGTTATAAAAGTTTCGCTCGTTTTAAGAAACAAGCGTCTCTTCATCTTTTTGCATTAGTCAGTTTATCTTTAGCTGAATATCTACAATCCCTCTCATATGTGGCAATCCTGTTGATATCATGAGGAGCTGTAACATTAGACCTCTCTTACAAGTATTGAAACAAAACGTACTCATGTATCATCTCTCTGATTTTAACGATTGTCCATTAAATTAAGAATTTACTTATTTCCATTACATGATAATGTGTAAGAGAAGAAGTATTTTGTATTCTTGTATTTTGTAAGGTGATCGTTTACAAGTTTCCTAAAATATTTATTGTAATGTTAAACTTATTTTTCAATTATTGCAATTTATGAATTATCACCAAGTCAAAAAAAATCAATTTAAAGTTTGTGATGTATCTTTGTTGTATTTGTTCATATCAAAGTTATTAAATATCGTTGATGATGTGGAATACATTCTTTCACTTTACATTTTCATAGATAAATGTGATATACTAATTTACTTCATCTAAAGAATTGTCTGTTAGCAGTCGGTTAAGCATCCGAAAACCGAGAAGAATTCAGATAGTGGCTCTTCTTGCTAATTAATGCTTTGTGAACCTGAACTCGGTTATTCACGCATAGAGCCAATAGGATTCAACAACTAGAAGTGTATTAGATGCAGTCCTCTTCTGAAAAGAAATGCATTGCACAATTTCTGTTCCTACTATTTTGCAGGTGAAATTCAGGACACACTTTCGTAACTAACTTTCATAGTAACTAAGTACGTATACGGTCATTTGCTTGTCAACACAATCTGTAACTTCACAACTCGTAAAAACGACTTTCAGTTGTTAATCCCGCTCCGTGCTTCCGTTAATATGAATACAGTCGGCCGACTTTTAGTACGTAGATAAAACGGATCGACGAAAGCGGCGGTGCATCACCCAAATCCGAGGCGCTCTTCGCATCGTCAGCGCGACCCGCGTCAGCGCCCCGCCCCGCCCCGCCCCGCTTATCTCCCGCCCCTCGCACCGTACACCCCTCGCCCTCCCCGCCGCGCGGGGCGATCATGGCCGCTTACGCGCTGACGGCACTATCGCCGCTATGATGGATGGCGTCGCCCCGCGCCCCGCGCCCCGCTCCGCCCGCCCGCGCCCGCCCGCCCGCTCGCACTCCGGGCGGAGGGCCCTGGCGAGGCGCGGCGGGGCGCGGCGGGCGGCGCCGGGCGCGGCGGCGGGGGGCGACCCGGGTTATGGCGGCAGTTAACCCCTGCTCGCCCACTAATGACATTAGCATAGCGCCCCTGCGCGCTTCGGCCGCCCCGCCCCTCCCCGCCCCGCCCCGCCCCACCCGCCGCGCCGGAGCTCCGGGGCGGTGCTTAGGGTGCGTGGAGGATGCGCGGAAAATTAAGCATAATATAAACCGAGCTGCAGCAACAGCAACAGCGCGCAGTGGGCCTGAATGGCACCTAAAATGTTCGTGGTAAATTTTCCGCGGCATCTTGGCATTGTGTCAAATTAAATGAATATCTGTAGAATATAGCATCGGTTTTTACCTTTTAATTTTTTACTCGTATGTGTTTTTCAGATTTTGTTTATTAAGATTAATGAATATTAAACTTTAGATATTTACATATATTATGTATTTTCGAGTGAATGTGGAAATCTTATGCCATGTACTTTATAGTAAGAAAAAACTGCTTGTATTAAGATAAAGGCACAGCACAGGTGTTTACCTTGTTTCAAGATATGTTGTACCTTGATCCTAGCAATATTGTAGCTTGAACCACAAAACTTATAACGAGATAAATTCAAATAAAATTAAACAGTAATCAATTGTTTTACCATGGTTAAAAAATTTATAACAAGGTAAAACACAAATAATAATCCTATTTAATAGTAAAATACAATTTTCCAGCAATTCATTGAATGATTGATTGGTGTTTACGAACGCGCCTTCTACTACGGTCATTGGTTCCATTAGTGTAGTGCATGTCTTACCCCTGGAGGTGGTGGCGCTCCTCCTACGCTCATATTAGAGTCCCTAGATACAGAGAGTAGCGCAAACACCTCCATGTAATATCTCCTTACCCTATAGACCCACCAGGCAGCATTCAGAAGGAAAATTATAACAATTGGTGACGGTATGGAGATGTTTAAGATTATTAATATTAATTTCGGATAGATTCATGGTTCTCAACACACAGAATACCACACAGTTCTAATTCTCATGTCAGCTGGATATAAAATGGTGGGATCGTTCGACCCATGGAATGCGCTACTCTCTGTATCAGGGACTGTAGCTGATTTCAAGCGGCTACGTACAAGTGGCCTTGTGTTTTTTCCGGCCTCCAGGTATCTCTCCCAGCACGGCACCGCTCAAGCTGAAACAAGGTTCTCTAAGCTCTAAAATATTTGTATTTCTCCTTTGCACATATCTAATACACAGTAGGTATGTTCTTGCCCGCTTCTACACCGCCGTATCCTGCAATGAGCCCGCCTGTGTCCCGCTCACCGCCCTCTATATCATACCTAATCGACCAGTATCTACTGTAGACCTGCGATTCTCACTTAGTCGACAGTGAACTCATGTAAACAGATCGCAACGCTCCGTCTGCAAATGCAAAGTGAACGAGTAATACTGATTTGCCATTTACCTGGAGATGATCGGCAGCAGCTAGATTTCTCCTCCGGACGCTGTGTTCGATCTAGCTGTGTATGTAGAGTCCAAAATCCTCCACCGAAGGAACGAAAACCATAGAATCTCCAGGTCAGCGTCACTGCAGAGAGAAATGCTGCCACGGGGACATGTGCTGGTGTGCCAGTGACAGAAGTCGAAACGTAGAGACATCTAACCTTCAAAGGGCACTAAAATCACCCTTTGTGGTATAATTAATTGAAACCAGTCTCTAAACGCTCCTGATATCAATAAGAACAAACTGAATCTTTAAGCTCAATTTGTCTAGTAGTGTTTGAGTTTATAGGGCATGCATGTACGAACATTGCATTTTTTTATATAGAGAAAAATATTTAACAATTGAATGAATTGAAACTGTGTTTGAACCGAAGTACAGCGCATCTGACAAAATTAATGTAACCAAAGTACAACACTTAGACTAAGTTCAAGGCACAACTCGTCTTCTCCAGAAGAATACAATCAGTCATTTTTAGTTTAAGATTAAACGTTTTAAATTCATGGCATATTAGCTAAAGGAACGATATAAATGACTACTATTATTAAATAATAAAAACAAAATTGGGTGGTTAGGGAAAAAAACAAGAAGCAAAATATTTACCGTCAGTAGGTGAAAAGTAGTTTTATTTTTCCCTTTGCAACTTTCATCAACCACGTGTTTGTTTACTAATAACTCAACCAATTACTCAGTGTGATTTCAAACTACCTCAATAGGTGAAGCCTAAATCACAAGTCCAAGGAACACATATGCCCAAGGTAAAACACCTTCCGCTACAAGTAAAAATTAAACTTAGAGTGTACATTTTTAGAGTTTCTGTAAGCATTTCACAATAACTTTGTATTTATTGTAAACAAAGTTTTCAGTTCATCCACCTATGAAATAAGTGTAAAATATCACAATGTTATCCCCATTCACACGTCCTTTTAAGTACTAAATAGATATTTTACCAATGTGCCAATACCATAATTTCATGGATAATACTAGTTGTGCTACAACAGCACGTACTTTCTTGCAATATTGTTAATGGCTACGTAATATTATAATATGGCAATTACTGTTTTCCCATTTGAAAATTCTTAAACAAAGGAAGCGTGAAAAACATACATATTTATTTAATTCAAATTATTAAATGAAAACAGCTTTCTGTCATTGAATTCAGTGTATTCATTTTCTACATAAATGTACCAACAATGCACGATGCGTATTTTAGCTGTAAATAAAGTTATTAGTTTATATTATCGAGAATGAAAGGCAGCCGCCATGTTATCAGTGCGGCGCAGCGTTACAACAAGCAACAATGACCGCCAATTCATATCAGTCAACATGAGATGTGCATCATTCTCTTAAACGTCCTTCACACTCTGCAATAATACTCTACAATAATAAAAAGAATGGATCCATTTTTTGAAAATGTCACGGGAGCTTTATGTAAAGTGCCCTCGAAAATTAAAATATCGGTTTCAAATTCAAGAAGCCGTGACATCAGCCAGATAGATTGAGGAATATCAGTTTTCGAGAAAATCGGCAAAACTGTTCTGTCACTAGCGTTTTTCATAGACAGAGGAACAGGCAGACGGACGGACAGACGTTTTGTCGTCAATCTATTTTTTGGTACCAAGGAACCACAAAACGTGGATTCTGGCTACACCACTTGTTAGAGGATTTTTTTCTAATTTTAGCAACTGAATTTATCCACTGTTTCGTTACCAGGGCCCTGTAATAAAGAGTATTTCTTCGCTACCGCTACCGCGATCGGCAGAAAAAACTGATTAATTAACATACATCATTTTACACTGAAAATTAAACTTATCATCTAACGAATCATTCCATATATCATTAATTTTCAACCTTTTTTTAATAAACTTGGCCTTTTTATTTTTACTAAGGGCCTGTTTCCTCTCATTTCTTACGTCGGATGTCGCATTTCATTTACAATCAACCCTCGAGACATGCAATCTGGATTAAAAAGTAAACGGGAAAAAGCAATGTCGAAAATCGGTGGACTAAGCGGAGATCAAATGGAGTCAGACAGCAGAATCATTTTGCGTCAACCGATTTTATTTTTTTGTGCCCGTGCCTTTTTTTTCATTGCGCAATTTTTAAGGCTTTTATTTCACTTGCTTTGAATGCTCTCAAATCTTGGAACATTAATTTTTTTTCTACGTTAGCCTTGACCGAGGAGGTAGCAAGGAGGGTGCTGTTGTGTCTCCGTGTGGATCCAAATGACCTACCCGGAATGATTCCAGCCAACTAGAATAAAGCCAACTAAAGAGCCTTTCCTGGTTGCGTGTAGATGTTGAGTAATTAACTATGATGGCATTCAACGATTATGAGTGTATTTGCTCTCACACCTCTCTGGCGAATGTTGTTACTCAAATTATTATGTAAAAAGTCCAAAATTTGTTACGTCTATCTACTTTGGATTTACGAATTTTCGAATAAATATCTATTATCAATGACCATACACAATTACGTTGATTTTAGGAGCACCGAGTCCGCATCTTCCACACAAATAAGGTAAAACAAAATTAAAAAGATCTAAAGTTATTCAGCCCACGTTCTAACGCAAAAAAATTATTTACACGATTGTGAAGGAGTTACCCACTGCACGCCTTTCCATGCAATTGGGGAAAAGTGATATAATCGCTTTTAAATACTTTTTCTTAAATTACTATATTTATACATATGTTTATTTTTCAAACGGTGTTCCGTTTTTTGTAGCAGTCCATTTTGGCCCAGTGTGCGGCCGACGGGGCAGAAAAGAGGCTCGCGGTGGGGCGTCGTTAAACAGTTGCAGCCGCGTTTTCGTGCGTTCTTTGCACGTAGTGTGAGCACGCAGGGCTCCGAGGGGGAGGTCGTGTTGTGTCTCCGCGTGCATCCGAATGGCCCATCCGGAATGGTAGTAAAGCCAACTCAATGGACTTTCCTAGTTGCGTGTAGATGTTGCGTAGTTGGGTGGAAGATGTTACGAGAAAAGTGTACACGCATTAAAATATATTGCGAATTGTGTCTGGACGAGAGATATTGTCCAATAGAATGTACGAAAATGTATCAATACACTTGATTGATAAGCTTAAATGCTAAGAAAGAATTCTGGACTTGTGATAAGTGACAACACTTTGTAATAATAATACTTGCGATCCTTGTCGATTACATCTTCATTTAAATATTTTTTCATCTTAATCCTTACATTTTAATATAAGCTTTATTGGATGTCATTGTGTTCTCGCAATTTTTACTACGAGTAACTATATAAACCCTTCATTTTAGAAAATAATTTTGAAAGGCATATTTTCTATGTGAAAACATATTTTCTTTATTCTACAATTTTCATTTGAAATTATGATTTTGCTTTTTGGCTAGTAATGTTCAATTGTTTCGTCAATAATGTGTAAAGGTAATAGTAAAGAAAATCCAGTGTTGATCTCTATCTGAACTTGTCACCACTTGAAGCACAAAACTGGGAAAAATTAAAAGACTTTCCACTTGCCCCAAACATGCGAAACTCAGAGCTTATGCTTTCTGTTGACCAGGTGTTGTATGTAAATAATTTATTTGTTTCTTCATTTATATATAAAGTGTATGTTGAAAAAACGTATTAATATTGACCCTAAAAGAAATTAGCACGAACATTTTTGGACTTAAGTGTTTCTAATATATTGAGGGCATCAAATATTGAGTAACCATTGAGTGATCATTACCAACGTTCTACAGTTTTTAAGTGGCCACTAATGAAGCAAAATCGGAATTTGGAAGCAAAAATAGGACTAATTGAAAATTAATAATTTTTAGTTAAGGGATCTATTCAGAAAGAGGTATGGTAATACCTCATTCATTTCCACGTAGCGAATTTATTACTGTATTCTAAATATGTTAAGAAAACTACAAAAATGTTTTTAACTATGGTTTCTGTTCTCCTTCTGATACGTTCACGTTTCATTAAAGCGAACTTCTTTTTGTTTTCTTCATTCTAATTGTACACAAAAATATCAGGTTCTTCCAGCTCCTTAAATAGTTAATTCCGTTCGGCCTGAAGTGTTTTTCTGCTGGAAGGTAGCGTAGTGTCTTGAGGTACTTAAGTTTTGTTAAATATGCATTAATGTTTATTTACAACTTGGTAACATTTTACCTCTATGTATCATCTCTATTCTGGTAAATATTCCCTCGTCCTACTCAGCATTTACTCTGCCATAAATACACAATTTTTATGTGATACTTCTTTATCTATTTAGCCCGACAATAGCTCTATCTAGGCACGGAAGTTGATCCGTCATGACAAATTTATATTTCGTGGGTTAGAGAAACCATCTGTACAGATTTTTGGTTATGAAAACTTACGTACAAAATGTTAACATCCTTTTATTTAAAATTCGGAAGTTTTCCTTAACGTTAGCAGATAAATAACAATATCTGCTTCAAAGTCAACATTGTAATTTCTGTTCTGCTGTAAACAACATGTAAACAAACATACATGACATTTATATACAACACAAATAACGATTACAATAGCAACTATGCTGTTATTTAATGTTTATCCCGGTCCCCTCCCGTAACATTCACGCCCATTACCCTTTTTAATATTAATTGAGAATTTTGTAATCTAATTTCAAAACTGGGTCTTCATTTATCAAATTTAATATGACCTGTTTGGTAACTTTTCTGTTGCGGTTCTCAGCCTTGTTGACCGTCGTTCCCGCTTCCACTCAAAGTTCCATTTCCGTTTAGTCCAGTCCTAATTGTGACATCTTCTTCCTTTCCACACAATATATTTTGTTCTACTAATTACATTTTATCCCAAATTAATAATTTACACCACGCTCATCCAATCGTCATAGAATCTGAATCCGTTCTGCGATCCGAAAGCCAACGAATCTCAATGTTTTCTGCCCCGTTTATTCATATTACGCGCTCTTCTTTTGTCTTCCCTGATGCGCAGTACAGTACCTAAATCCATTTCTTTTTCATTCCACCACGCAGGATCTTCCCTTTCTCCTGTACATCGTAATTTCTCATTAGTTAATGGGGAAGTGGGAAGGGGGTGGGAAGATGGGGAAGAAAAACTGTGGAGCATTCTAGTCTATCTGCAAAAAATATCCAAAAATCTGCGCAGCAAAAATGAAGGAAGGGATCTTCATAAATCCAAGATATTGCGTTCACACAAATGATGACTCTGGAAGAAAAAGATTACTACACTATTTTTAGTGAGTGTGTGAACATTTACTAGGGAAAAATAAATTTTCAGATTTTGTTAATGGAATCAAGAGACATTGTATTTATTTAAAAAAAACTCGGCTGTAGAATGTCACTTATGTTACACTTTCTACACTCCTATCCAGATTTCTTCTCTGATAACGTTGGTGACATGAGTGATGAACAAAGTGAGCGTTTCCACCAAGACATCAGAACAAAGGAGCAACCATAGCAAGATTTCTGGAATGACTTCATGCTGAATGTTATACAGAGAAGATTCAGAAGCAATTTACAAGAGACGTGAGAGTTCTTCACATTTCTGAGCAAGCTTTACGAACACCATTTGTAAGTAAATGCAATACGAATGGCCGATTTTTAGCGTAATAAATGGATTCACTATTGTAGAAAAATGGCGGGAGATGGTGCAAATCTGAATGCAAAATCGTAATCTGTGTTAAAACTGGTTTAGAAAAATATACTTCCACTGTGTTTTTTTTAACTTTGCCCCTCGAGGCCTGTCTTCACAATGGAATATGTCACGATATTTCGCGACATTCGCCGTCAGATATCACATGACTGCGACCGTGTTAAGCAGTGCTTGCAATCATGCGACTTCTAGCGGTGTGACGGAGAAAGACGCGAAATGCAGTGTGATATTTCATTGTGGCCATAGGGGCTTCAGGGGCAGAGTTAGAAAAATTGCACTGTATGTTTCTGTTTGTAGACCGGTTATTCTCTGTACTTTCCAACTCAGCCTGCAAGGATATCTGATACCGAGGCAATCTGACAGAAACGCTCCACTTGTGCGACGACGCGCGTTCGCTCCACGGATTCACGGGCGGGGGTGGCGAGTCGGTGCCTCCCCCTGGGGGGGGGCGTGCCGCGGGAAGGGGTGGGCGCTGGGGGGCGGGGCGGCGCGCATCCGCTTTAACCCCGGCGCGCGCCACAAACAGTTTTAACGACGCCGTAAAAATCTCGCGCAAAGCCAACAAACAGCCGAATGAAATCCAGAAAAATATTGTTATGGCAGGAATAAAGGCTGTTTGTTGACGCTATGAAATCATAGGGCGCGAGGGTGAGGTCTGGAGAGAGGTGGTGAGGCCTGGAGGGGCAGTTGATGAGCTTCCCGAGCGGTTTGCGACCAGCAAAGCTGCCTTGTCAACACGACTAGCTTCGTGGCTTTCGCTCTCTTCAGTCCAGCAATTGACGAGTGAGCGTGAAAATGTGAAGATTTTTCACCGTCCTCTTGATGTATATTGTGAAATTCAACAAGAGAAACCAAATGCGACTCTATGGAGTAGCAATTAACTTGTGAACAGTCAAAGAGTCAGGTGTCGCCACATCATATTCTTACGTCTTCCTAAAAACATTGTCGAGTGGAGTTTTTTACATCCTCTGTTTTGAAGAGTAAAGAAAATTAGCAAATGCTTTTAAGCTTGTTTTAAATAACTTATATTTTCTTTACCTTGGACTGAATGATGAAAAACATGAAGAGTGAATATAAATTGGAGACGATAGTATTAAATTGTGTAAATTTCAGTGAAATTCATTGTTAATCACTATTCTCAAATATATATGTTTATAAATGTCATGTTCTTTCTATATCAAGAGTATTATTTTGCTCATGACTTGTGTTTGTGCCAATAATTATGCTGACGTGTACATATTTATAAGTTTTGGAGAGGGAGTTCCTTTACTTTCCAATACCTAAATCATTTAAATGCATTTTTGGCATCGACATTATTACAATAATAGCAATTGCTACGTTATTCCATCGAGAATATGTTTCTCTTCCCCGCTAAAAAATAAATAATTGAAAATGCTTTCGTCATTTTTTGCCGAAATCATGGAAGTAATCGCGCAATACTGTTCTTTGAGATGCGCAATGAAAGGTCATCTGACGGGCCAGCCAGCGGTCACAGGCATTCCCTGGGCGAGTGTCTGAAGAGTGAATCACTCGATGGCGCGTGGGCCGCGGAGCGACGCTTCGCCTGCGCCTGCAACCCGCAGGGCGGCGCTTGCGCGGCGGCGCAGCACGTGTTACCCCTTCGGGCCCAACGCCCGCCCCGCCCCGCTCCGCCCCACCCCGCCCCGCGCCGCCTCGCCCCACCCCGCGCCGCGCCGCCCCGCCCGGCGTCTGAACAAACAACTGGCCAGATATTGAGACCGACGCAGGGGCGACCCGCTCCCGCGCAACCCTCCTTGCGCTCCACTGCCTCCCCTCCCCCTACCTCAACACCACCCTTCTGCCTCCATCTCTCCTAGCACCTCCTCTCCCGGCCTGCACCCCTAACCTTCCTAGACATCACCTTTCTAGTCCACTGATATATAATAGTTGGATAAAAAGTAATGAGACATTTTTGTATTGGAAATTACATTATTGACAGAGGTATTTACACACCTTCAATATAAACGCCTCCGTTATTAATGACCTTTTGTCAAAAGTTAGGAAGGCGTGCACACCATCTGCGAGTCTATTTCTGTTGATGTCCCATTTTGACCACCCTATAGCGTGAATAATTTATCCTCTGATAATGTACCGGGTTCTTTGCAGTGGTTCTTTCATTTTGATGATGAGATCATAATCACAGAGCCTCATACCGGGTGAGTAAGATGGATGTTCCGGAATCTCCCATTGCCAGCGACACAAGAGGCCTCCTCTACGGGGATTATACTTCACGTCATTTCTGCCTAATAAGAACGCTTTAACTCATCGTACGACTGTGAAATATGGCAACTTCGTCTCACCACATGTTTTCATGCAATTCCTGAAAACAGTCTTGCTTACTCCGACCTCGTGCCACTTAAAGTTTGATCCATAACGTTGCTTTATCTTTGGAAACATGACGTTAGGGCGCATGCACTATAGCTATCAAATGAAGCAATTTACACACTGTAGTAGATTGATAGAATACTGTATCCTCTGGTTGCACACACTCTTTTGCCATGACAGATGGAAGCACACTAAATCTTCGGTTTTATATTACAGCAATATTCTCATTATTTTCTATCCAACGTATGTACAAGTTTCAAAAATTTAACTTCGAAAATCACAGTCTTCAATTGTTCTGCGCTGTTCTTTGTCAACAACTCTCATCCGTTTGTTGTCATCGGTGTCTGGCCATTCCATTACTGTATAGTCTCGTACCTGCTAACGACACCAGAATCACCATATTCACGTTCTTGCGGAAATATAACAATACCATTCCGTCTTCTCCACCACCTTCAACTACTTTCTTGTCCATCGTTCACTTCCACCACTACCTCTTCAACCTCTACTCTTCCATCACATACCTCTACTTACCATCACTACCATCATCACCACCTCTACCACGACCGCCGCCGCCGCTGTAATCTTCAGCCCATGTACTACCTCACCCCCATCTACTACAACTAAAGCCACCAACAACAACAATTTGTAGGTTGTCATTTGCGCATCACCACTGCCATGACTGCCACCAAATCCACCAGCAGCAGGATGAATATTGCCCTTACCGCCCCAACCACCCCTTGCACCGCCACCCTCGCCGCCAACAGCTCCACTCCTCCTCCCCCTCCCTCATTGCGCATGCACCCCGTTCCAGTGCGACTCGTCGCCCGGAAATTCTTGGCATTTGGCCCTTCACAAATATACACTTTTCATCTCTAGGGGGGAGGGGGCGCAGTGGGGGGGGGCGCCGCGCGGCGGGGCGCTTTGTCGTCGGAGCGGTGCGTTTAATTGAACCCCCTTCCCCTCCGGCCCCACCCCTTCGCCGCGCCCGCGCACCCTCTTCCCCTCGCGGTAGAGGCGGAGGCGGCGGCGCGGGGCGGTGCGCCGGGCGAGAGAAATCTGAACCGTGACATAAGTGCGCGGATATTAATTCCGGCGCGAGCCGCCGGGGGCAGCGCCGCCGCGGGGAAATATGACGCGCGAGGCGGCGCTGCGCGGTGAGGTCGAGCGGGCGGGCGGGCGGCCGTCGCGTCGGGGCGACAAATTGCCCGCGGAGGGGGGGGGGCGAGGGGTACGCCGGCGCGCGCTGGGTGGCCTCGGCGCCCTTCAGCGCGCTGGAATGTTGCGCCGCGTATACTCCGCGCAGAGCGCCTCCTACGGAGAGATTATGGATGGGGATTTTTGGGATATTTAGTGGGAAGGAAGTAGGTCAGTGGGAGTCTTTTGCGCACACGGATGAGCATGTGTGTTTTTGTAAGTGTGAATGCGGGAGAAATATGTGGTTGGGCATGTGTGAACTTTGTGAGTGCAGGAGACTCTTTCTCATATGTTTGTGTGTGTGTGTGTGTGTGTGTGCCAGTGAATGCAGTATGAACGCTCGTATGTTGCGTACATGGTAGTCTTGACCATTTATTTGTCTGTGATTTCAGGCGCAAGAATGCTTGTGTAGACGTTTTTACATTACGTACGTGTAGGTATTTAAATATTAGTGGCCTCCTGCGGAAAAAGAAACGTGAATCTATTTGGTCATCACGATTCGTTTACAATGTAGCTCTTTTCAGCAAGTGACGGTAAACTGTTGCTCCTTAAATCACTCAAAGTATTGTATCTCTTGAAAACGTAGACATAATTCCAATTGTCGCTTAGTCTGTTACTACATATGAAACGAAATGTATGGAGACATTATAGTATGGTATAATGGCATATATAATACGCTTAATTTTTTCAGCTCTACATCAATTGAAAATGTGATTTTTTTTTAAAGTAATAACCAAATCTAATGACTCATCATTTTTTCAAGTTAATTTTTTCTAGTGCATAAACTACATGCTATATAAATTGACATCTTTACAACTTAAACCTAGCATACCTCTGAAGAGCCAGTTCCAAGAAAGAGTGAGGAAAAGCTCAGATAAGCAGAAGTAAAATATGATATATTAGTTTAAGGGGTGGCGCTTTTGACGTATTACGGCAGATCGTCCTCATATCACATACTATAACATACTTTATATATCTGTTATTTTCTTTGGAAGAACAGACATTCTGGGAAAAATTATATTTTTAACTACCATTCACTCGAAATGTTATTTACCTTAGCTTAGATTTTTTAACTTGACAGTTCAAAAAAGTTTTCAAAAACATTTGGGAATCTACATAATTTTAAGAAAGATCTGTATTAAATAGACGTAATGAAACTGTCACCCAAAGAGAGACGAAGGAATCAAATATACTTAGTAATCAAAGAGCTCGTAGGTAACTTCTTAAAAATTTCTTTCTTCACCAAAGTTCTTCCGAGAACCTTTATTTGAATCATTCAGCGGTAAACAGACACGCAGTTTTCTAGAATCGGAACACGGAGTAGTTGGTCGGTGCACAAAAGAGAACAGCCCGAATTAAAAGTCCCCTCAATCACGGAGAGCGAGGGGAAGGAGATTACGAGGCGGGCGTTGCGTGTCGCGCGGCGCCTCGCGGGGGCGGGGAGGGGGGGAGGGAGTGGGAGAGGCGGGGAAGGGACGCGCTCCTCGGGCGGTGCGCCTACGGTTACTGAATTATTCTGGGAAGAGGTCCCCGCCTGGTCGTCGGGGATTGACTTTCCTGTACACACTTCTATTCTTTTATAAATTTATTCTTATTACTATTACTACTACTATTATTATTATTATTATTATTGTGATTGTGCAAATGAAATGGCCGTTAATAAAATGGAAATTACAATACTTCTTTTCACTGAAAAAAAATACATATTCAATCAAAATAATATCCACTCACTTCCACCCACTTCTCTCAATGTGAAACAAGTCCAGATATTCCTTTTTTTTAAAAAATCTGGAGATCGAGAGTCAATATACTTTATAAAGTGTTGTGTTTATTGTTGCTTCTTTTTGAAGTTTGTGCCAACTAAAAATGGTTCCAGATGTGTGAAGAGGTGATAATCTGTTGATGAGATGTCTGGAGAATACGGAAGATGAGGGAGAATTTCAGTGCCCAATATGGCGAGTTTTTCAACAGTTTTTTTTTTGCAACGTGAGGTCTGGCGTTGTCGTGTAACAGCAAAACACCATGCCTATTAACTAATTCTGGCTGTTTAGTGCACTGTTTTTGTGTGCATATTCTCTATTTCATGGTATTCTTTTTCAGCATTTATGGCTTCACCTTGTTTAGTAAAGGTGTCAGATCGCCAATCATCTCATTCTGTCCCTTTCTGTGGGTTCATGATGAACCCACTTATCCATCTTCTTGTTGTTATTTCACTTGTTGTTCCTTCATCACGTGCAACATTAATGTTCCGAGATGCCTCGGTTGCAGTGTGATTGATTTTGAACTCGTACAAATAAATTACACGAATGTGCTTTCTTTCCTTCACCAATAAAGTACATACTGGAACACTGTTTTCACAATAAAAAACTGCAATTGAAAACTGTACACACAGAGGCCACAGATCACTATGTCCTCTGTAAAACATGTAAGTTTACATACAGCATATTTACAGAGCCATCTATCAGAAGAAAATGTAGTTGCTTGAGTCGGGAAATTCAAATTTTCAAACCGGCAATTTCATTTGCACCAAACCAATATTACGATTATTATTATTATTATTATTATTATTATTATTATTGTTATTATTATTATTATTATTATTATGTGCGTATCAGACGTTTATGACCATTCCAAACGTTATCATCAGAGGATCAGTAAAATTTTATCTCGAAGAGATTATGTGAAGGATTATGGAGATCAGCTTTTTCGGCAGTATCGCTGGTAAGACAAGTTTGGCATTCCGCTAACTAAGGAGCAGATCTATGGACCGTCAGTGTCTCTGCAATACTTTGGGTATAATGTGGACTGTTCCAAATAAAGCAATTTCTTTCATTTCCCAGTCTTTTGAATGACCTGGGAGTTTAGCCAAGTTATTACACAATTTTACGGAACAAATTCCAGAGCTCCGATGACTATCGGGACGACCTGTGCTTTTACACCCCACAATCGGCTGATGTCGATTTCCAAACTCTTGAATTTAAGACGTTTCTCTGTCTTCTTGGTTACGACGTTTTGATCGCGAGGCACGGCAACATCTATAAGTAGACATGATTTTTACTCCAAATCCCGGATAACAATATTCGATTTGTTGGCCACTATTTTGCGATCGGATTGAATTTGTGACTTCGAGGGTGGTACGGATTTGCAAGTGAGGTAACTATATACCCTGTCGTGTCTTTTCAAGTACTCAGTCTTTGATAGAATTAGAACAGAGGAGACATTATCATAATGGTATCTACTTGTTCCTGGCAAATGCGGCATTTATCATCTTGGAAAATTTTGAGAACCGCTTTGTCATAATGTCGTGTTCTCAACGCTTGATCTTGGGCAGTAATTAAAACTGCTTCCGATTCATTCCCGCTTAAGCCACATAAATGATTCGATTTTATTAATCTGCATCTTTTATATATTTTTAGATATTTTTCATGGAATGGCTTTTCTCTCCACGATTTCTTTAATATTTTTTGTGTCCCACAATTCATTTTCAGTCATCACTTTCATTTGCATTTATTCATATTGTGTCCCACAGTTCATATTATCAGAAGTTCAGTGTCTGTATTATTCGGCGTGTCTTGCACAGTTTTCTTTGCAATACTTCTTGCTACACTAACAATGCCTCTGTTTTCCATTCTCCAGTCAGATTTCCTACCTCATTAGAGGGTCATCTTGATGAATGACTACATAGTTTCCCATCCTGACTACCGAATTCTGTCAGGCGGCTTCAATGTCACTAAGGTCTCTTCCTTCTTCCTGACGTGACAAATAAAGTCTATGTACATGAGCTCGAGGTATCATGATAAATGGGAAGCAGTTTTCTAATACTCATATTTCAATCCATAATTCGAATTTCTTGCTCTGTCCAGTCCGCTAGTCTGAAACTGTACTCGACTTCAGGCACCGACAAACTGCCAATTGCGGATATTTTATTCCTGGAGTTGAGAGCGAACTGCAGGACAAATTTCACTCTTCTGTAATCCTGCCGGTAAATTTTCTCTTTCGTTGAGTCGTTCGAGATGGTCTCACATTCTTCAATGAATATGCATTTATCAGTTTTACCTAGCTAAAGATCTTGAATTACAGTGTGCATATTAACCCTCGAATGCAAAAGTGAATTTTCCTATTCCATTGTCAAGGTGGGGTCAGACAGACCTCAGGCTTATAAATTACAGTTAAGGGTTTCCTTTTAAGAATCTTATCCTGGAATTGAATCATTAATAGTTTTCACAATAGGAAATCATCCTTTAATGACATTTATTGAAGTTTAGAAATACTTTTTCAGAAATTTAAAGAAACGTATTCCTAATTAAGAAAGCAGTATCATCAGTATGATGTTGATTCTGGAGTGAATTAATCAACCGATTTAATATAAATTTATTGTATTAGCACAGAACATACAAAACATTTACTCTATTGTAATTGTATAAATTTAAGTAAGTTTGCAAATTATTCAAAAGCAATTGTTGGAGACTGTCATAATGCACGAGCCGGTCCACTCGTGGAAGATATTGTGTCCAAGCATTTGACAAGGAGGAGGGAGGAACCACGAACGACCACACGTATCTATTAGTTCTCATGCTATGTGATTCCCTTCTTCATCAGAATCAGTTTTCTCTTCTTCAATTTCCTCATTAAAACTTCCAGGCCATTCGGAAAATCTTGCGCAGTCACAAGGGTCATAGGAATTATCTTCGTCACTGTCTGATACTTCACTTTCATTTGCAATAGAAGCGTAACCATCAAGACTTTTCTATTTGCTTTTCACTAAGCGGTTTTCATGCCATTGTTGAATCTGTGATAGTGTAACACAAATCCAACCAAATAATGCGATGTGAAGGAATCAAACTCAAACGCAACTAAGCCTCAGCGTACATATTCAAACAATGCTGGACGCACACTAAACAAAAATCATGTTATACAAATCGTTTTGCAGTGATACCACATTCCACCCTAACAAAAGGGAATAAAATACGAACTACAAAAATAATTACATATCTGCAATGGAATAAATAGATGGATAAGGTAAGAATATCACCACGGTTTTAACCACCTTCTCTTTATAAAAGACTTAGAATCAGCATTTAAAATAGGAAACGATAAATAATATTATTTTTACAATAAATAACACTGTAATAAAGATTTCAAGAAAGCTCAGATCTCGGAGAAAAAAATTGTATAAGACAGAATCAGAAAAAAAAATGCTGAAGTCAGATTGAACCCAATTTTTGCATCCGAGGGTTAACATCATTGCTCACCGACATTTTCATCATTGCTTCACTTTACCTCTCTTTAAATTGATTTTTGCACAATTATCAAGCCCCAACTTCATTCATATTTCATTTTTAAAATCATTAACACCAGCATTTGGGAGAGAATTGCTTCATTCCTAGCAAACATTTTAAGATCATCCATGTAAAACAAATGACCTTTCATCTCCATGGAGCTTGTAACAAAAGTCAGTGTAAAACACTGCCTAGAAATTGAGATCAAACTAATTAAAAAAAAACAGAGAATGTAGCTGCTTTAAAATTCCCCTGTTAATCTGAATAATTCTTGTTTGTATTGCTTCCTTTCAGCAGTATATTGGTAAATTAGTACTCCACGACTTCATACTGCCCTTGCAAAACTCAATAAGTCTAGGATGAAATCAATAGATCCCCAGGGTCTTCAAACTCCAATCCTGTGGTACACTGTCAAAGACCTTCTGGTAGGCAGGCCAAGACATGTTTATGTTACGTTCTCGTTTCCTTACTTGATTCAAGTCTTTATTTAGTAGCAAGCAGTAATGGGAATCTTTACGACTTCCTTATCTGTTCAACTGTCAACAGGTGGTTCTTCTCTAGGACTTTGAACATTTTTTAGCTATGGCTGCAATTATAACTGTACAGTACTGGCTGACAAGTGATTGGCCTGTAGTTCTTCTTCCAAAATCTGTCTCCCGCTTTGGGTAACAAATAAGTGAGCATGGCTGTTTCCACATGTTCATCGACATGGCTGTTTCTCCACTTCATGGGCAGTATCAACTTTAGATTGAAGCCAAGATGCGTCTTTGTTGTAGGATCTGCTTTCTTCCCAGATTTATGTTAAAAATGCGTCGACGTCATCTTTTGAAAGAGTGACAGCATTACCATTCGGTTTTCTAATCAGATTGCGATAGAATCGCTTCGCGTCTCTTTCAAACAACCGATTCTGCACCCGGAAATCTATTCCACGTTTGTAACGTGTAATGCGTTGAGCCAAAGCTTGGATTTTCTCTTTTAGCTACTCAGCTACCATTAGCCTGCTTGTGTCATTTTCAATTTGGTGTTTTTGCTCAACATTGAATATTATTCGTTGAACTTTAGAGATGTGCGTTGATTTAGAAGATGCCTCGGCTAAGAGCAATATTTCACGTCGAGTATTGGCTTTTTGTTCATGGGGGTAAGGGGCTGATTACTCCGATTGGCTGTCGGCCGTCGCTGTTCTTGGCTGGCCCCAAAATTATCTGAGATATCAGAGATCCAATTACATACACGATATGATTGATTTAATTAATACCTAGATCTCTGTGGTCTGTACCGCCTCATTTAAGACAGACTTCACTATCTTTATCACTGTCTTAGCTTTGTCATTTTCGTATATTCTCGTCAACAGTGCACGAGATTCGACGGGAAGTTGGCGAACTCTTCCTATCTTCCGTCAAAGGACATTTCGCATCATGTCCTTATCGTGTGATTCATTGCCAGACTAATATTTACTACTGACGGATGTCTCATTTGGAAAGAGATGAACCTACAACAGGACCAACGTTTTAAATTTCTACATGCTCGTCATGTGGGAAGTTCGATCTAAGAACATTCTCCGCAGTTCCTTGAATGTCAGCAAGTTGTTCTGCTGTGACTTTTCTACTGCTGAGTATGTATCGTCGTTGACTGGCATGCTTCTTTAAATCTAGGGTAGTTCTCATATCTGGCTTTCGCTCTCTCCATATCTTGAAAACTACTATGTCCAAGACCATTCTTCTTTTTTGTATAGTGAAAGCACCACATCACCTCCTTCATTTAATCTTCTGTCCATCTCTGACGATGGCTTCTAACTACTGCCAACTCTGGGTCCCTGGAACTAACATCTGTGGGATGATGATGTCCCACAGACGTCGACGTAGTCCGTTACTGCGACCCACAGTGGCCGCGGAACATCCTCCCGAAGGACCAAGCAAGGGGTCCCTATGATTGCCAGTCAACATTACTAAACCCTACAGGATTTTCAATGAGTTCTGAAGGCAGCCTTCTTTGCTGGCTAATGCAATGTTCGGGCCTCCACTGTCATCAGAAGCCTGGTGTGCTAACCCAGTTTCTCTCCTGTTCCCTCCAAGAGCCGACAACAGGATGACCCTTCCCTCTCTTCTCACTTCCTGCTGTGAATACAGCCGCTCCTAACATGGAGGCAGACGCTGAAGCCGCCCCCTGCGGATCAGACGCAGCTTTTTGTTCCAGGTGCCTCTTCCGTTATCTTCATCAATTCTTCTTCTTCTTCGAAGATGACGTTGAGGCTCTTCTCTGGAGTACGTCTTCGTTTGACACCTCACTTTCAATCTATTCAGCAAGGGAGGCTCTACCAGTAGCTAGGTTGCCGCTGACAGCTCTAGGGCTCATGGGAATACTCAAGCTCCACCACCAACTACAAGGTCGTGTACTCCCTAGGTGGAGTTGTTGTTATTATTCTTACTAGTAAAACCCGGCAGACGTTGTTCTGCCTTTCATCGCACTCTTTCCCTTCCATCCCTCTTTCTCACTGTCTCCCTCCTTCCCTCACCCTGTCCCTGTCTGCCTGTCTATGTGTCTCTGTCTGCCGCTCTCTGTCCCTCTCATTCACATTTATTTGCAGGTTCTGCACGTCTCTGAGCAGGTGAGGTAATATCGGGAAGTGCCGGGCCAGCAAAAATGTAACAGAATGTTTTAGCTTATTCAGTAGATTACTGTGTGAGAAACGTTTCTTTGTGGCCTCAAAAGTTTTAATATCCGAGAACGCCTTGTCTGGGAGGTATTTAATGATATAGATTCAAAATGCTTGCCGAGTGTGTTGCGGGTTGCATTTGACGTGAATATTTAGTTTTGTTCTACAGCGCCATGTAGTGGAGGTACAACAGAATTAACAGCACATAAACCTTCTGGGTGAAAAAACGCGTAGAAGCTCCCACTTTCATGGAGATCGGTCCAACGATGTCAGAGTTTAGCTCTGATATATATATACCAACATCCAGTTTTATATATAGAGATTACTGTTATTATATTGTTAATACATTATCATCTGTTATGCCGGTACCGGCTGATCTCAGAGCTAGCATTGCAAGCGTCTCTGCAGCGACTCTAACCTGGAAGTCTTAGGGGTTCCCGACGTTGTGGCCGATTTTCGACTCCAGCTAGATAGCTAGGTCGATTATGGCCGTTGTCTGGAGGAAAAGTCTAGCAGTCGGCTAGTCTGATTGTTATTTTTGCATGGTTTCTCCGATCAATACCATGCGAATACGATATTAAAACCCTGACAAACGGGTCACTGACCTCGCGCGGTATTTCCTTCCCCTTTCTCCTCCTATCCCCTCCTCTTCCTTATACTCAGTTACACTTACATTCACTACACTATCACACATTCCGAGATACTATTCTGGAGTCTAGACACTATCTCGGGTAGAGCGGTGCCACGCTAACGAAGTACCTGGATTGGGAAATCTCCCAACGCCAGATCTCATATCCAGCTGAAGAGATACACCGCCACCTTCTGGGATATAACCATTACAGCATTAATTGCGCTAATAACCATTGCAGTTGATGTGCAAGGAATTGCGTTGGGGCAATCGTGAACCAGAGCCCCATCCAGAGTTTTCACGCTCGGTTTAACTCATGATATTTGTTTGATATCCTGCAGATCCATTTTGGAATCTGTTGGAATGGCCACGATAACTTGCTTCTAATTAACGACAATATGATCTCGCATGATACAATCCAATCGATGGTCTGATAAATATTAAAATTTCTGTTAACTCTGAGGTTTCCCATCCTGTTACACTTGTGCTTCCGCAATTGACTGCAAACTATACTCATATTACAGTGAAGGATTGTTGTCACTCTTCTATTGCGTTGTATGAAATTATTCAGTTCAATCCTGCTAATGCACTGATTAAAAGATTGATCCTGCTATTTAGACAGTATGTTCTTGTTGTCCCCAGTAGTTTGATCTATTTTGTCTTTATTGTCCTTAGTCTTTAGATCATGTTCTTGGGCTACTAACACACCATCTTTGGTCTCTTTGTAAAGAGAGCCTTCCAGCTAGTGCCAAGGGGGAGAGCCGTCCACAATACCTTCAATGTATCATGAATTTCATCCATGGAGCGAGTGACTTATCAACTTACTCGGAGTTCCTGTTGTTTCCTCTTTTGATGGAAAGGCGCTCCACAGGTTTAGGACACTCTTCTTATGTACAACAATGAGTCACAGTATTCTTGAATTTTCGACGTTAGTGCTTATTTTGTTTCTGAACAGTCTCTTTTACCTTAAGTCCCCAATCTCCAGAACTAGAGGAAAGAGGGAGAGAGAGGGTGGTGAAAGAGGGAGAGAGAAGGTGGGGAAAGAGGGAGAGAGGGGAGAGAGGGAGGGGAAAGAGGGAGAGAGAGGGAGGAGAAAGAGGGAGAGAGAGGGAGGGGAAAGAGGGAGAGAGAGGGAGGGGAAAGAGGGAGAGAGAGGGAGGGGAAAGAGGGAGAGAGAGGGAGGGGAAAGAGGGAGAGAGAAGGAGGGGAAAGAGGGAGAGAGAGGGAGGGGAAAGAGGGAGGGGAAAGAGGGAGGGGAAAGAGGGAGAGAGAGAGAGAAGGAGACACAGAGAGAGAGAGAGAGATAAGAGTAAAGCATACTGTTCTGGTGGGGAGCGCGCCATCCAAATTATCAAGAGCTCTCTGCGTCCAGTCCATTAGTCCAGCAGTGTATATAAGCAGCGATGCTTAAATATGCCACTTGATAATGGATGAACTCTGGATAAAGTATTCATCAGACCCATCTTGGTGACAAATATCTGCGGGCTGCTCAAAGCCTGGGTACCTGTATGCCCCCTTCATGGGCTTGCCTCTTATTGCCTTCGTCTCTTGGAGTCCCAACTGGTTTGTAAATCTCTACAGTTGTTTAATAAACAAGGAAGTTAACAACTTACATATAAAATGAAATTTATCTACAATATTTAGATGTCTGATCTTTATTAAAAAATATCCGATGTTTATAGCGTAGGCGATTCATTAAACGCAACTTATGCATGTAGCTTTAAACATCTCACCAGTGCGTATTAACCCTCCAAAATCACAGAAGTAGCTCAGAGATGTAGCTGCTGTCGAACGCTCCAAGATTTATTAGGCGCCTCCCGGGACCGTAAATCTTTTTGAGAAACGCGCGCACGTTCGCAGGGAAGCTAAGAGCCCCGTCAGCAGGTGCACCCCTGCCTTCTGAATCCCTGTAGTCACTTGGCAAGGCCTA
The DNA here is from genome assembly GCA_031308135.1 of Acheta domesticus. Classification (NCBI taxonomy): domain Eukaryota; kingdom Metazoa; phylum Arthropoda; class Insecta; order Orthoptera; family Gryllidae; genus Acheta; species Acheta domesticus. Next base: position 72,212,329 of record JAHLJT010009419.1, on the reverse strand, counting down.
AACAAATTTCTATGCAAGTTTTACTGCTTGGTATTTTGAAAGCTATCAAAAGTCAGAATGGTCTGCCTCTAATCAATTTATTTTAAAAAAGCTGTCAAAAACCATATAAGTCGCGGTTGATTTGAAAGTGAGCAATCTTCGTCACTTCATTCTGCTTAAACTACTTGCAGAAATAAAGTGATTTACACACAGATTCGTTTAAGAGTAATTATTCAAAATTAAAATTTGTTTGTAGTAGACAATTTGTTTGTGGTAGTTTGTTTGTAGACAATGAAAACTACTACAATGGCTGCACTAATGTATTGTGTGAAATATGCAGAATATTGATTCGAGGAAAATTAATAAGGAAGTTCATGCACTTTTCAAATGACTATCATCACAGGTGTCGATAGTCAAAAGTAAATATTCATGTAAATTATGATTAAGAGAGAAAGGTATAGTAAACTACTTTCTCTAATACGTGGTGTAGTCAGAATCTATGTTTTCTGGCTCCTTAATACGGAAAAATCGAATGACGGTAAAACGTCCATTCGTGTGTTCGTAGGGACAACTCACTCAAGGCTTAGGGAGTTTGAAAAGGAGGTTTTGATTTTTGATGATACTTTACATGAAACTTCAAATGCATTAATTTTTTTAAATAGTGCACATTTTTTATTAAACTTTGTTCTCGGATAGCGTAACGACGCGTAAGAGAATGGTGCAGACCTCATGTTAATTGAAATCCCAGATATTTCGAAAATTTCAAAATTTAACATTTTTTGGGCGTCTTCCTGCAACTATAATATTGAAGATAGAGATTTTTTCATTAATAAAATATATTCTCATCTCATCTTGAAATAAGGTCATGTTCAATTTTTCGTAAATATGAGTAATTTGCCTGTAAGTTTGGGCTAAATACAGGCAATTTTAATTTTTTTAAACAATTTTTTTCTCAAAACTTTTCTAATATTTTTCTTTACTTTTCTCCTCATATGTATTAAGGGACGGTAAAAGATATGGTGTTAATCCCATTTTCCACGAACACTCTACTTTTTCAAAACTGCAAAAAGTTTATATTTCAAAACTATAAAATTGAAGCTGGGGATTTTTGCCTTAAACGAAGTCTGTTGTAAATAATGAGCTGTTTAAACAATCATGTACTATAAAAAGTACTAGAATTTGCGTAATTAGTGCCTGTAATTAGGATTTTTTTTTCTGTAAAACCGCTACAATTTTTTTCTTCAAACTTTCTCCTCTGGTAGAAGAAGGGACGCTTAAACGAATGGCGCGGGTCTCATTTTCGTTGAATTCTCTGAATTTTCAAAAATGACAAATTTAGAAATAACACGAGAACGAATGTGCTGTAACATGGAAGAAGACACTGTTGAAGAAGGCAAGAATGTGTGTGAAGCGTGGCATGTTTATTAAGGTTCCGTTCCGGCATTCGCCCGGTATCGAGAATCCACGGAAGACCACCTCGAACTGCGCTCGTCCAGACAGGCTGCACCAGAGAGTGCGCGGCCACCATTTTTGCGGCGGCGTTGTTGCTCAGGCGGAATCGTCCCGTGGCCTGCGAGAAGGCGCTCGGGGGCGGCCGGGGCCGGGCGGTGGCGAAGGCGCGCCTAATCCACTTTGGGCGCCGGCGGCGGGGGCAGGATTGCGGCGGCGGGCTTTGGTGGCGAGCAATCTGCGGCGGCGGGCGCCCTCCTCGCCTCGTCCCCGCCCCGCCTTATTGCGAGAGCTCGTGAGCGCGCCTAACGCGTGGACGGCGGTGGCGGCGCCGGCCGCAGCCTGCACACGCCCCTCCCACTCCCACTCCCCCACCCCCTCCCCCATCGCACCAGACGCGTCGCGTGCCGGCCTCTAGCGGAGCGCGCGCTTCCGTGGGCCCTCGTCTCTGACCGCGCTGATTCTTCCCGGCGACACCTCGGCCTCCGCCAGAGGTTCTGTTTGGAAGGTTTGCGGTGGCTGGACGCAATCTGATTTACTCTTGTTTAGTTCGGAAGATGGTGGTTGTTGATTTTGAGTCTGCGGGTTTTAGAATGTATGTTAATGTATCATTCATAACAATAAATAATGAAAGAATTAAAGGTGCTCGTTGAGTGTCTATATTTACTTCTGCCAAAAGAATGTTTCCAGAGGAGTCAAAGGTTTTCAAATCAGCGAGATAATGCCGATTATTTAATAATAATTATAATAGTAATTATTATTATTATTGTTGTTATTATTATAGAAATAATAATAACTAGTGGGTTGCAGTAGCAAAAATGCTGCTGAACAAAACCACACACAATGGTTTTCTAAAAAGTGGCTCGAACACTACTCAAGAACAGCAAATAAAATACTCTCGTTAAATGCATGTCATAGCCGCAATAAGTCAAATATTTTTACCGAAACAGTCTTCAAGAACCCATTTATGTAGTGGAGTATATACGGAGGAATACGGAGTACAGCAGTTCCTTACTTACCCAGAATATAAAAATAATTCTTCCTCTTCTACGACATCACGAGAATACAAAATATTTAGAGTGTGCGGCCTCTTTCTTGAACCTATGCTGTCGCATGATGTCAGTATGGCATCGAGGCACTGAGTATAAGAGTTCAGTCAGTACGCACAGTATTACTATAGGCGGAATAACTCAATCTTAATCTCCATTTTTTCAAACAAAATAAAAACTGTTTTCTTGTTTTCCGATTTTCCTCGAGTTCCAGGGTATCTAACAAAAAAGCTTTCACATGGCCCGAGGCTGCATAGTGCACTCTCCATTTCTGCGCGCTTTGGAAATTAGAAATATAGATTCTCTTTATTTCATACTCAACTTTCAACTGTAAATTTAATCATAAGAATTGAAACTCTCTTTCTACCTAACTTATAAAAAACAGAATTTCCTAAGTTCCTGAAGATCATTTTCGTTGTAAATTTGCTTCGTTATCTGTCAGAGTACACGTTTTTGATGAATATTTTTACTCTCATTTATTACATGCACATTAATTAAAAGGTCTTATTTATTACATGTACACATTTATTACACGCACATTAATTAAAATTTCATTGACTAACATGACAAAACTGCTACTTCTGGCGCCGTGTCGATACCCATGTATAATTTTCAACAAAATTTTAGAATCAAGAAATGCTTATCCAAATTCTAGTAACTACAACTGGGTGCCCGTTTACTGTTTTATTTGCATTTGTTGTGTTATTTATATTGTATCGTGTGTTAATAACCTATTCTATCAGACGTTACTTGTAACGAGATTGTTTATGATAGAGTTGTGAATATACACAGCAATTTGTAATCGGATAACCCTGTAAGCAAATTACTAATAAAATTGAATTGAATTATTACATGCACATGAAATACATGATGCATCAATTTCGCCAGACATTCACAATTGTAGTACATTTCACCCTTTTATGTATTTTCCAATCGTGCTTGCACGTTCATTCTCAGATAATTATTCACTAAGAGGATATCAATATCTTAATAATCCATTATAACAGAACTTTTAATTTAACAAAACGTCTACTGTGATCCACGTTTGAGAGACTACTGTCGTGGGGGCTGTGTCGTTCATGTTCAAAATGTGTTATTTTCACCATATTTTAAGAAATGTTAATAGCATTCTAGATCAGTAATATTCAAGAGAATTTCTCAATAGGCTTTGTAGAACAGTCTCCTTTATTATTTCAATAATATACATACCTTTTGCGACTCTCACACACAACCAATCTTTATAAATGTGGTCTCTAAAGAAAGAGAATGTCATGGAGACGTGACGAATTGCACTTTGAGTTTAAAAATGTGAAGGATTTGTTGAAAAACGCATCTAAATATTCATGTAAAATAAAACCCGCATCACTTGACAGAAAAAGCTATATAGTTAAATAACTCTTAAACAATTCATTCTAGGGCTGAAATTGAAATTTCGAGGCTACAGGACTCAAAGCAACGTTCCTCGTATTGTAATCTATATAATAAGATGTTACTAGACATTCTATTACATTGTTGGTGGTCTGGCGCTTATCGATATTACCAATAACACCTATATCACAATATCACAGGCTTGGCGCAGGAGGCCGTGAACTAAGTCAAACTATAACGGGGAGAGAGAGCTCTTGGATGTTATTCTTCAAAACGAAGGAAGAAACAATATTGGCAAAGAATAGATGATTCTGCACTAAAATTTTCAAGTCAGTGTGTTCGGTCATGATATTGCATTTGCAAGCAAATTTGCAGAAAATAAGTTGAAGCATTTGCAGGAAAACTAGGACTTTTCTCGTATTACATTTAGTAATGTTATTTTAAGCATGTTAGTAAAAGATCAAAATGTCATGTGCAAGCAATTTCATTATTAAGATATTAATTTATTAATCTTTTAAGGACAGTGTTACAAATACAGTTCTGATTTTTCAGCTTTCTGTAATATTTTGTTTTCTATTTCCCCTCACACATAAATTTTTTGAGGAAATTTTAATATGTTCCCTCTACAGCTTAAACAATGTACTCGGTGTATGAGATCAGCCCACAGCAAAAGAAAGCAGAGGAGCACGTTTTGATGTGTGTTAAGGAAAAATGCAAAACATTGCAGGAATCTGATTGTGTAGGTTCATTAATGTTAGATTGAATTTATGTTAAATATTTCTTAGACAACAAAGGTGAAATCGTAGTTGGTAAAGCATACGATACTGCTACATCACTTCATGTTTTGTTTATATTACATAAAATTCTGTTCTATATTATTTCAGTGGTATATATGAATTTTGTGGCTCTCACAAATGAAGTCTATAAATGAGGTCTCACGAAGGTGGTCTTATGAGGTCTCACACAACCATTATTTAAAAATTAGGTCTAAAGAAAGAGAATTTCACGGAGTCGTGGCGAATTGCATTTTGAGTTTAAAAATATGAAATCTTTGATGAGGAAAAGACATCTACATATATTAAATGCAACCCGCCACACTCTTACATAAATTTCTCTTTTTACGAAGTATTCGTAAGGCGAGAAAGTATAAACGTTTTCCAATAGTTTTGTAACTATCAAGGAGAGCGAAAAGCTAATTATTAAGGAATATTGTATGAATAATTCAAGCATTGTTTTTAAGGAAGTGTTGGGATTTGTTCCAAGACCATTTGTCTATAATACTGAATAAATCCTTATTCAAAATTTGTTTTCAAACATCATTTTAATTGTTTTTGTTTTTATTTGATATTCTATAACACATTGTTAGCAATCTTTTATACACTTTTAAACAAATTAGCACGTTTTGTTAACAACTTTTCCTCTTAATAAAATAAAATGGAAGGATAGGGAAGAGGGTGGGATTTAATATGCGAGAGTTCTCGCACTGGTACGCTAGTACATGAAATGCGAAATGAGTAATTATTAAATATTAATATTCCGTAAAACATACCAACGACTCTCTCTCTCTCTCTCTCTCTCTCTCTCTCTCTCTCTCTCTCTCTCTCTCTCTCTGAAAATAATGGAATCTAAAAAAATATATAACTTATCAATTTTCTCACATGTAAATGTAGATTAGATGAGATGGAAATATTATAACATTTTTTATATTGCCTACCTCTATAACAAGATTATTTTCAGAAATAAATTCTAAGTTCCCATATTGTTCATTATCATCACACTATTCCACTATTTCCTACAAAACTGTTCAAGATGTATTATCATTCTGTCAATCCTGCGATAACGAATGTAAATAATTTCACGGGTTTTGTTCATCTTTGTGGAGTAGTCATTTGATTTTTTTGAAGCTACCGTTTATAAAACTGTTTTTATGTAACAGTTTGGGGCTTCAAAATGAATTCTTAAATATTTTTCAAATACCAAAAATTAGATGATTTTTTTAAAAATATAATAAGATGCAAGAGAAAACCTCTCTATAGTATACGCTTAGAAAAGATGACGATTTTGTACGAGTATTCTACCAATACAAATCTTCATAATTACTTTCCTTCTGGATAGAAAATTACGTTACAGGTGTTCTTAAAACTTGAATGAAGCAATAAGCATTTTCATTATTGTAGTTATCAGCAGGTGCATAAGTAATTCTCAATACTCGTTTCCATCGTAGATAACTTGTGAGTGTCCTATGAAATCTTACGTTGGTGGTGCTCAATGAAATGAAAGGTATGATTCTGATGTCATAAATTACAAATGGTTAATTTTTGGACATTCAAATACATTTCAGGTGTTTCGGTCTGCTGGATACCGCAGTCCTTAGTACGTGTTGTCAGAAACGTGTAGAATTTCAAAATCTGTGCAAACATAAACTCGCTATTTGATATTATGGGCAATTTAATCGGCAACATTTTCAGCTATTTCCGCTTTTTTATAAACACTTAACAGTATTATAACGTTTATCCATGCATAGTGCGCAGCTTATGTGATGTCACACGTTTATGACCTTGCTATTTGGAGTTGGGTTTATTATGAAGCTATTTCCAACATTTAAAAGACTTGAAAAGTTGGTTAAGTGATCACATGCTCAACTATTGTAGTATAGTACAATATGGCATAGAATGGTTTGTTTAGATGAAACAGTCTGGCTAGCGAAATATTTAATGCAACAAATCATTAAAAACACACATCAATGTCTTTTCTTTTTGTGAGTTTTTGATTCCCCTCCACCTATTTGGCTCCTCATATCTTTCATAATAGCAGAATCTGCCGTCTCTAATACATTTTTTCTGTATGTTAGCACTCTGATGGAAGTGTTCACCTTGTTCTTCACAGTTATTTTCAGCATTTCATCTAAAAATATGAGATAGCTCTCTTCGTCTTTCTATTTCCAAGCTGTCGGTATCTCTAAATCAACGTACCAATTATATTATTGCTATTCTCAGTTATTTTGTTTGCTAAAAGTCACTCCACGACGATTCTAAAATATCCCAAGCATTAAGTTTCTTATGTGACAGTAGGTCTAGAAAATGTTTACATCTCAAGACGTAACTTGAGATCCAGTAAACGTTCCGCTTTTTGATTTTTCTGCAGATGGCGGGAGTCATTTCTCTGATGAGGACCTTTGAGTTACCAAGCAACACTTCCGGTTTTGAATGGTCTTAACTTATTTTCTTCCTGAACAAAAATTCTCCAAATCTTAATCGGTACGCATGTAAGTAATTACTTTTAGTCATTAATTAAGTCACTTTCCCATAATTCTGATTATTTGCCCCACTATTCCATAGAAAAAGGAAGCATTTAGAGAAATTTCTAAAATACTGATATGTGTTACAAAACACATGATCACATGCAACAATTTGGTTTCACGCTTACAGAGTAAGGTTCCCTAATGTGGAATACGTCCATAATGTAAAATACCAAATTATCGGACTTGCAATGAGCGGACATCTGGTGACAAATTTGAGAATTACTTGGAAAAGACCCCTCATCAAGCGTAGAAAACGTTTGAGTTAAAGCTCTGAGGGAAGTGGCAGAGCGTGTTCAAGCAAAACGTTCTGTTTATCTCTTTAAATACTTACAATAGTCACGGAATTTTTTAAAAATTATCCAACCATTCTTAACAGTTATTAATTAAACATTTATGAGGTGATCATTATAATAAAACTACTTCTATTTATAAGTAATGAGAACGCTCGTGTTCTAATGTAGCTTTTTATACTCTTGAGATTCATTCTTGTTTGCTGCAAACAGATAGTGAAAATCACATTTTAATTGTAATTAAGGACGCTTGTACGGTTTCTAACTAACCGCACAAACAATTTACTTGAACATAAAACAGTTCAATATATTATTTTTCATCAAATTCGCTCTTTCTAACTATAGTACCGTTCTTTTGAGCTTCAGATACTTTTTTTCTGAATAGCATTCATGTATAAACCTAATAGCTTATAGCAGGCACAATTACATCATAATCAAGCATAATAGATTTGTCGTAGCCAAAATGTTAAAGAAGTATTGGTATTTGATAAAATTATAATGTATTGTAATACAGTGCGTTGATTCAGACAGTTAATTTCGAGGTCATAGATTTTTGATAAAATTTATGTTTCCTTTATCATAAAATATTATGTTAAAATTTTGGTGAGTTTTTACACTGACTCTTTACAGGATTTTAGTCTAAACCAAACTGAATGTTTTATTTGTTTCCAAGACATAATACGAATTTTAATTTTGATTTCACAAGAAAAGTTTGTGAACAAATTATATATTTCCCCACAATACAAATATTTTTATTGTGCATGGCAATAAATAATTTGTTTTACTACTAAACCCATTCCATTTACTATTTTATCATTGGCCAAGTTCATAGAGCAAACAAAAACATCTAATCGTTTACGAAAAATGATTGGGTATGTAATTGCTCAAGTATATATTACATAACAAAATATTACATTGAAGTTTAATTTGTAGCAGAGTTTAATTTTTTTACTCTGGTCACTCGAGAATATATAACCCTGTATACGAGTATACGCATTATGAATATCGAATCATTGTTTTCCATAGAAAATTCTGTTTACTGCATGTCTCATTAGTATGCTTCCCATAGCAAGCTTCGAAGCATGCTTCGATTACAACATGTGGCATGCTTTCGAAATATGAGTAATATTATTGGAGTTGCGTACAAATATATTTTATTATATTTTCGTACCAGTAAATAATACACAAAATTATTTGGTTCATCGTTGATAATGTGGATATGTTCTTATAGAAACTATTTTCGTAGTAAAACACCCTTCTTCAATGCAATTTACTGGAAACCATTTCTAAAACCTGACATTCCATTATGTCGTCGTTCGCCTACTTCTCTGCCAACCGTGGTTGTCTGAAATTTCCAGAGGCAAATCTACCAGTGACGAACTGCCTCGCGAGCCTATTCCGACAGGCAGTTGATGGAAATGCAGCCGCTCGTCCTTGAAGCGAGTGACGGTCGAGGCGCCAGCGCTGGGCGCCGGTCGAGGAGCTCTGCGGTTCGTCCTCAGGGACGCGTCTTCGCAGGGCGCACGGGCGCGCGTGAGTCACACGGGCCGGAGACACCGCCGCGGGACGGAGGGCGATATGCCTTCCTCGCCCCGTCACCCAGCCCGCCCGCCCCGCCCCGCCCAGCCCAGCCCCGCCCCGCCCCGCCCCGCCCCGCTGCGCCCCGCTCCGCCCCGCGACCCGCCTCGCGCGGCCGCGCACGGCCATACGTTTGGCAACGCTCCGCCGTTACCATGACGACACGCCGGCCATGACGGCAATAAACGGAGAGGGCCGCAGCCGCCACCGCCGCTGCCTCCCCGTCGCCGCCGCCGCCGCCGCCGCCTCCGCCACCGACCTGTTGGCGACCGCGGGCGGGCGGGCGGGCGAAGGGCAGGCGACCGCGAAGATGGGCGGGCGGGCGAGCGAGCGAAGAGCGCGCAACTGACGGACAAGTTGGCGGCAGGGCAGACGGGTCGTGGGCGAGCGAGGAGAGACCCACGGAGCGAACGGGAAGGCGAAGACAGGCAAACGGGTAGACGAGGAGGGCGATTATGTCGACAGTGGGTGGTCAACAGAATTGCAAACTAGGAGGCAATTAGCAATACTGACGTACTGAGGGAAAGACGAACGAAAGGCCGGCCGGTCGACCGACTGAACAAATAAACGAACTGATGGGCAGACTGACGGACGAATAAGCGAATGAAAGGAAGGGGAAACGGATGGGCGAGGAGGACAGCTGAATGGGGGAGGCAGTTGGCAACCAGGCACACGGAAGTTGGGAGACGGCACACGGTTTCAGGGGTTGTCTAATAAGCGCAAAGACACTTTCCTGCGCTCAAGCAATCAATTGGAAATGCCTCAAAGAATACTGAAAGCAGGAGTCCTCCTAAGCGACTGACGATATTCCACACTAAATGTTAATTTTTTTGGTGTGTTCTCGATGATAAATGATATGTCCTTTAAGAAATTAACACCTGATGGAAATACACGAGTAACGACTTTAGACTAATCGTCCTGTTAGTTAGTATGCAGTTTTATTTTTGCGTCCTGCTTGACCATTTACATTCGCTAAATATTTTAAAATTTTGTGGGAGTGCAAGAACTAACGACGACTAGAAGCCTACTATTTGTAAACGACAGCGTAGTCCTGTCCCTATTTGGTATTCTACTTTCAAACACTTTATGAGCTATTTATATGCTACATTAAAGAAAAATCTTCAAACCAAACCCTAACAATTCCAGTTGAGTAACTATTGTGACGTTAGATTTGGCCATATTTACTACCCATGATTATTTTACAGAGAAGATAGCAACAAAAAAAGTGTGTTAACGTTACTTAAGAGTAAGTTATGCAAATATGGCCAAGTTGCGGCTATGTTGTTAACTGAAACTGTTTACCATAGTAGCTCGCTAGCTTGCTGCCTGGGAGAGTGTAACCATCTGCCAGGCTGTTGACTCGCGCAATCGCCACTCTGGAGCCTCCAGTTGACAAGAACGTGCTGAAGGCGCGCGGTCCTCATAACTTCTTTCAGAGTAATTCTATCATTAGTTACACTAAGAAAGATTTAATATTTTTAAAATCTACATAAACCTTTAGCGCATTTAATGAGAAATCGAATCGGATTAACGCCGTTTAATTTTCTCAATAGTATACACACGTCGCGACTGTCGGAGAGATTTTATAATATGTTTCGCGTGTCAATATGGCCACGGGTGAGGGGCATATTACCAGCACTTATGGCCTATATTGACATTCGTGTGTTTGATACACTAATGTTTTTGTGTTTTATTTTCTAGAATATGAATTCTGCAAAGAAAAGGGGATGTTTGGAGCCAAACTCAATATGTAAAATAAAGCCAGCAATCAACTCTCGTGCTATTGCTTTAGAAAAGGATTTATTTTCAACTCGTACTTCAAACGACGTTCAAAACAATTCATAACCAATCAACGACGTAAAATCCAATCCAGATAACTAATAATGTGGATCAGCTTGCAAAGAAAAAATAACAAAAATAGTCCTGACAAGAAGAAACTATTTCCATTAATAAAAAACCCAATAAAATTTGGAAACACTCAAGGGAAAAAATCCTGCAGGGAAAAATGGGGGAAAGCTGGTATTTTCATTTTTGCTGTGAGGAGCCAGTTAAGGCATGCGTCAATGAAGTGTGTGTGGGAAATATACACAGGAATGAAGTGAAGGACTAACTATTAAAGACAAAGATATTATAATTGTCCTCAATAGTAAACTGATTAAACTATTTTATTTTTTTATTTTTGTATAACAAAGTCTTATTGCAGAAAAATACTGAATTTGTTATGATTAACCCAGCAATCCTTATATTACTGAAGTCATGTCAGACCTTATTTTGTAAAATTAGACTGTAAAAGGGCAATTTACATATCTATTAGTATAGTTGTGTAAGTCGTGACCAAAGAAACATGTAAGCCCTAGTTGCTTTGTCCATGCTACAAGAAAACAGTTAATTTGGCAATGGTCATAAAATTTGGATGTGGGTGTATTGCCTTCAAATTACAATCTCTTTGTAAAATAAGAACAAGATATTTCTGTATCACTTTTTTTGTGATATATCTATTTTAACTTGAAGCAAAGAGTGTAAAATTTCACCATAATGCCGTTAATTTAGATAAATGTTGATATACATTAACAGAAAAATTTATGCGCTTAAAGTTACCGTTTCACCTTCCCATGACTTAATTGTAATGGAAGAAATGACAAGAGAGTAAGGACGGGTAGGGGGGGCGAACAGACAGAAGGAGAGGGAGAACTCTTAACACCTATTAGGTAAATAATAATATTAATAAATTGAAGAAACTGTAAAATGAAACTCAAAATCGTTCGGATAACAGTTTCAGAAATTGTTATTGAACTATACGAAACGATATTTGTGAACAATGTAATATTCACAAATCTATTATATTAATATCTCATACACAACAATAAAGACCATAGTTGGAAATATGGAATGCGCAATTAGTAAAAATAGTACAAGTGACGAGTGACAGGGAAAGAAAAAGCAACATGAAGTAAGAATGCGAGCAGCACCGTATTTTCTTTAACAATTGAAGAAAGTTCTGCTGGTGAGGTGAGAAGACGGGGCGGGAGGAGTTCTTCCGTCGTTTTGAGCGGAAGGAGAATGAACAGAAATGTAGTAGTGTGTGAACATGTGATGCGAAAGAACTCGTTCCGAATAGAATTTGGTAGTGGGGAGAAAGTCGTCATCGAAGTATGGTGCCCGCGAACTTTAGTATTTACGTAGGAAGGGCAAGTTGGGCCATTTTATTTAAAAAGAATAGAAATTAACAGCATAAAACATGATTTAAACGTGGGCATTTTCTATAATGAAGTCACCGAGGAATTGGTGTGAATGAGCGGAGAAATGAATGTGAAAATTGTCTGAAAGTTTGTTTTTAGAATTCAAAAGGTTTTATCATTATGGGTTTTTGTTTATTTAACGTTATTGTTATGGTGTTATCATATACTTCAATATAATTTTTTTTCAAGTAGGAAGCAAAACGGAATATTACACATTTCTTGGAATTTTATTTCATTTAGGAAGAAAAGATTGGATAATCATTTAGTAAAATAATTTCAGATATACATAAATAATTTATCAAAACTTTTGAGTCTCTCTGCAGGGGAATCGGTCGCCCGCAAATATAAATAAATGTAATGGGAATGTAGAAGAAAATAGATAAAGAGATTTATACGGGTCTCGCTGTAATGCCGGTTGCATTCATTAGCCTCAGTCTCAAGAATGAAGATGGGAATAAATCAAGGATGCAATTTATTTACATATAAAACAATATAAAATTTCTCAGGATTTTCCCGACATGTGAATCCATCATGTGATGGTTGAATGCATTGTATTCGTGAACTACTGGTTTGATGTTCTAGTTGTTTTCAGTCGGTCTAGTCTCCTTTCTGCCACAGCGCTGTTGTATAGGGATCTCAACATGAACGGGCGGAGGCCTTTGCTGTGCGACTGGGGTACGTTTACCAAAGAAATGTGATTAAACGCTTGATATTTAATTTCGGCTTTTCGGTTTCTTAAAAAAGCGAGAATTAGAATTGTATTTTCAAATAATATTTCTATTAATTTGTGACTGACCCGCGCACGTGCAACAACGAAGATACATCGCTGAGAACGGATCTCACCCGATGCAGAAACTAGTATTTTTATTTACTTTAAAACACTGATGTAAATGAATATGCACTATCAACAATATGAACTCTATATGAAAAACATTGAAAAATTGGCTTTATCTTTTCCCTCCGTGGAGTCGGTAATTGTTTTTATAGGCAATTAAGTACATGTTGAAAGGAAAATAATTGACTCTAATAAAGTAAGATATTACAATAACTTATAATTTGTCTTGAATTCTCAACAACAGTTTTTTTATTAAGTTGAAATGCAAAAATATCAGGAGATACGCATGAAAATGATATTTCAGTATAAAGAGCAATATAACGATTGGGAGCAACGTACTGAATGTTTAGTTAAAATATATTGTTTCAATTCGTATTATTGCATTATTCACTTGAACAAGTATTCATTCAAGTACCAGTTCGTCCTCGTCCCCGTGGCCGAGATCGCTAAGTCTGTAGTGCCGTAAGAGGTCGTGGACTCTACGGTCAGTAATGCCGTAGTTACTGCTCAGAGTCGCTATCGTGTCGATTTGAAATGAAAATTTCCGCCAGACTTGAACACAATCTTATTAACAATAGTTATGAAAGTGAGATTGTTTTATTATGTGTACAATTGAAATTTCTCCGCATACAGCAGAAACATTTAGTAGACGAATGTTGTGGGCAATATTTTATATTATTTCCAACGCATTTCAATTTAAGTTGACAAAAAAGAATGATTTTCAATTTTTATAATTTATTTCTTGTTTTCGAAATACAGATCCGCTATACATTTAGATTACATCACACGGCAGTTGTTCCCAACATCATCTCAAAACAAATTGGCATCGGCAGTTGGATCAGGGCGGGAACCTGCTGGGGCAGCGAACGCGGGAAGCCAAGTCCCCCGCGCTGTTGCGGACGCGCACGATCGCCCACGCTCGCCCAGCGCTCGGCGCTCGCCCAGCGCTCGCCCAGCGCTCGCACGCTCGCCAGCGCTCGCCCAGCGCCCGCCCAACGCCCGCGTCGCCCTTCCGCGCCGCTGCTGGCGCCCGCCCATCCGCCCCGCCCGCCCTCCCGCCCGCGTATCGCGGCAGCTCCGTTACCGCCGGGGCTCGAGCCGCGGATTAAATGATTTGCGGGCGTAATAGGAATTGATTGGGCGGCGCTGCAATCTCGCCGCCCCGCGCGCCGCCTGCCCCTCCCCTGCGCCGCCCGCCCGCCCCCCCCCCCCCCCCCCCGGCGCGCAGTCAAATTGGATCGGCGGAGCGCGTGCCGTTTAAAACCAGATGGACGATAACTGATAGAGCCCCGCTTGTTAATAATGCAGGCGGCGCAGGCTTTTATTAGATCAAATAGAGCGGCGGTGGCGGCCGCGAGAGCGGTGGTGGGGGGCGGCGGGAGTGAGGGCGGACGGCGCGCGCGCACGCGAGGGCAGGTGCCTGCCCTCCCCGCCCTCCCCCCCGCCCCGCCCCCCGCGCCGCGCCTGCCTCGCAGCGCGCTCCCTCGCCAAGGCAAGAAAAGGAGCGCCGTCTCCTCGCCGCCTGCGCCCTGCCTTCCCCCGCGCTGCGGCGACCACCCGCTGCCCGCTGCCGCCTCCGCCGCGCGTTATTGGTTATCTGTCGGCCGCCGCACCCTCATACACAGGCACGCGTGGAACATCATATAAATTCCGGAAGGATGGACCGGCGGCGGCGGCGGCGGAGGGGAGAAGCGGGCAGAGGCAGAGCCGGGCGCGGAGCTGGACGGCGCTGGGCGGCGGCGGTGGCGGCGGCCCGCCGGGGCGCGGCGGGGGCGCAAGGGGCGGGGCGGGCAGGGCCGGCACGCGGCGGAGGGGCGCGGGCACGTCAATACCCGGGCGAGTGGCCGACGCGGTCAGCGTGCGCGGCGCCACTGCGCAGCCTCTCTCCTCCCCCGACCGGCCCCGCCCCGCCCCGCACACATCATCTCGCGCAGCGCCACTGCGACGCGGCGCTGGCGACGCCGGGGCGGGCGGGCCGCGCGGGGGGCGGGGCGCGAGGGCGGCGCGGGGCGCGGAGGGCGCGTGGCGGTGGCGGCGGGCGCAGGCGACGCGCCGTTCCGATAAATCGGCCCCTCCGGCGCCGCCGCCGCCGCCGCCAACCCGCCGCCGCCCGCGGGCAGTTTCCATATTTCAGGCAGCGGCGCTGGCGGTGGCGGCAGCGGGGAGTGCTGGCCGAGGCCGAGTGGTGGTGGTGGCGGCGGCGGCGCAGCGCGGGCGGCGGGGTTGTCACTCCATGGGCCGTGTCGACCGTTAACTCGGCGTCGTTAGCCGGCGCGCTGCTTTACGAGGTCCGCAGCGCCGCGACGCTCTCGGGCCTCGGGCAGCCCGCCCCCGTCACCCGCCCCCGCCGCCGCCGCCGCCGCCGCCGCCGCCGCCCGCCCGTCCGTCGCCGCGATAATTCCTCTAATGACGGGGCGCGCGCGCGTATTTCGAGAGAGCGCCGCCTAATCGCGCGGCCAGCGCGCTCTCCGGCGCCCCCTGCCGCGCCCCCCTCGCGCCATCCACGCACCGCTCCGCATCGCCCCGTCCCGCCCCCGCCCACCTCCGCCGCCGGCCGTCCTCTGCGGCGCTCCGGCCACTCGGGCCGCGTCTTCGCCTAGTGCGCGCGGCCACCGCTAGGAGCGCGCGCCGCGGCCCCCTCGGCAGCCGCCCGTCCGCCCTCCCCACCCACCCACCCACCCGCCAGCCCGCCCGCGCCCACCCCGAGCATCAATCTTGTTTATGGGCAACAAAGCCCGCGGAATGGCGGGCGGCGGCGGAATGGCCGCGCGCGCCCTCCTCCCCGCCCCGCCCGCCCGCTCTCCGCTCCCCGGCCTCCTCCCGGCCCCGCCCCGCCGCCGCCGCCGAGACCGCCGCCCCGCCTCCGCTTCTAGCTCCTCCGCCGCAGGTGCCTGGGCACGCCTCGCCCTCGCCGCTGCCGCCGTCAGAGACGCGGTGCGCGCCGGGCATTTCTCATTTCGGCGCGCGAACAAAGCGCACTCCGCCGCTTATTGCCGAAGTTTTCCTCCGGCCGCGCGCTTCGTCGCCCCCGCCGCCCCCACCGCCCCCGCCGCCCGCCTCCGCCGCGCGCCGCGCCCCGCACTCCTCACAGGGCGCCTCTTAATCCGACGGCGGCGCGGAGACGCTGCGGATCGCTGAGACAGCCGCCGCCCCCGGCAGGTGCTTCGACATAAATCGCGCGCGAGCTCCATCCGTCTTCATCGACGGCGGCGGCGGCGGCGGCGAGACTCCTTCCGCCGCCGCTGGCTCAGCGCCGGTGCCGCCCCCTGCCCGTCCCCCCGCCCTCCTCTCTCACCTCTTCACCCCCCCCTCCCTCCCTCCCACCCTCCGCCGCCACCGGCGCTGCGCCGCCGCGGAGATTTAGTATTTAATTAACTGCCGCGATACGTAACGCAACGTCTCGCAGCTAAAACAATTCGAGCCCGCGCGGCCCGCGAGATTTGTAGGGCGCGGCGGCGGCGGCGGCGGTGGCGGCGGCGCGGCGCCGAGGTGTTTGTGCCGACGCAAATTGAGGAAACAAATCTTTGGATTTAAAGAAACGCGCGTGTTTTTCATCGCGGCCACCAGGTGCGCTGGCGTCTGCGCTGTTCGGCGCAGGTTGATGGCCTGCGCGGGGGCGCGCTGCTGGGGCTATGATCGCGCCACGTGGCGGAGTGGGCACTGCAGACGATTCTTCTTTGTTTGTGATGGACTCGTTCGGCGCGAGGTTCACTCGGCGATAATATTGCTTGTTTAACCTTCCTGAGTACGAAAATGCATGTAGCGTTTTTTTTTTTATTCTAGCTACATGTTTGCTCGCATGAGGGTTCGTTTACATTGGAGAAAATTCTTGGTGGCATTCTACCGCTGTTTTCAAACTTACTGCAAAACATATTAAACTCTTCAAGATGTACTAAACATAATAGTAGAGACTACAATAATATTACATATTTACCAAGAAAATTGTAAGATAATTAATATATTTTAATATTCGTTATGTTAACTGTGAATAAACGCCGAAAAAAATATGTATACTTCTAAATATTTGAAAGCCATTGACAATAAAAAATAAGAACAGACACATTATTTGTCAAAGTGTTTGACCTTAAACTGAATCTATATAAACCATCTTCCGTCTATCTTCCTGAAAAATTAGCTAATATTTTAATCAGTTACATAATACTTCAATGCGTCAATCATTTTTTTTTCTACATTTTAAATCCGATTGCAAAAATATTCACTTCCAGAACCGTATGGAAAATAATGAATTAATAATATACAAGTTGTTCAAAATGGCGAATAAAACGCAAACCTCTGTGAAGGGCAGTTTCGCAGTGGAGAGCGAGCGCAGTTTCGAGTTGAGATAAACGCCGTAGGTGTCGTCACACGTTCCGCCCCGGGCGAGAGGAAATCTTAATAAGCGCGTCGCCAGTGCGCCGGGCTGCTTGGCGCGTGATTTAAGAAACGGCCCTCGCACCCGTGCAATTAGCGGCGCCGCGTTGAAAAAACTGTGGCGTCGACCGGCGGAGGGGGACTGGACCCACGCGGCTGCAACCGCCGCCGGGCGCACAGTGGCCGACCGCATCACTATCAGCGGAAGGCATTTATTTTAATGAATATACAACGTCTGTTATATTGCTTATTTTTTGTTATCATTTAATGACCTTCATAAAACAGACATGGTAACTTTATTAACAATGTATTTTAATATTATACATATCTTAACTTTTCGACCCTGTTTGGAGTCTTCTTCAAAATCTAAAAAAATAATCAAAATTTTAGTCAGAGGGTGTATTAACAATAAAATTATAACACATATCTAATAACGTGATGACTAATTAGCATTAATAAATGATCTATTAATGTTTATTCTTTTAAATGCATAATTTATTAGGTATAATTTTGTTGTTAATTCATCACCTAACTAAAATTTAAATAATTTTTTAGATAACTAGAATATAAATAAATTGTTATAAAATTACCATGTATGTTTCATGAAGGTCATTAATCCATTACAAAACAAAGTAAGACATTTATATTGGAATTGCATCGAGGTAGCGGTATGTTGGAAAACTTTAAAACTAAATTGTTACATTTTAATTAATATTTTCTTCAGTATTATGTTTTCTAGATTTCGTTTTCTCTCAGTTAATTGTGTCTGCCCGTCCGCCCTTCCACCCGTCCGTCCGCCCGTCCGCCCGTCCGCCCGTCCGCCCGTCCGCCCGTCCGCCCGTCCGCCCGTCCGCCCGTCCGCCCCGTCCGCCCGTCCGCCCGTCCGCCCGTCCGCCCGTCCGCCCGTCCGCCCGTCCGCCCGTCCGCCCGTCCGCCCGTCCGCCCGTCCGCCCGTCCGCCCGTCCGCCCGTCCGCCCGTCCGCCCGTCCGCCCGTCCGCCCGTCCGCCCGTCCGCCCGTCCGCCCGTCCGCCCGTCCGCCCGTCCGCCCGTCCGCCCGTCCGCCCGTCCGCCCGTCCGCCCGTCCGCCCGTCCGCCCGTCCGCCTGTGGTCAACTCCAGCGTCAAAGCCGTTCAGCCGGTTTTCTCCCAAATTGATAATTCAAAAAACAGAAATTGTCACTCTTCATCCATATCAGAAGATAATTTGACCAGAGAGTTTTTCCTGTCTTGTCTTCTTGCGAGACAAGAGTTATTTAATAAATTTTAAAAATAAATCAAACAATCATAAAATTTTAAGATTTTACTTGACGGAAGTGCAAATTCATATTGTTGTGATTAATTTGGAATATTCATTGCTTTGAGATTTTTATTCAGGGCCTAGAGACCATTCTAATTTCTAAGTTTTATAAGAATTTATGTTGATGGATACCATGTTGCTGGACTTATTTTAATTTTAATTAAAATGTATTTAATTAATTTAATTAAAAAGTATCGTTTTAATTATAATTCACTATTGATAATAACTTTGTACGAACTTTTATTTACCGTACGATAATTTGATATTCACTTTCAGCTATGTGGTCACTCTGCTTATGAAGTTGCAGTTTAATAATAGGAACGTCGCAATAAGGCATGAAGTTCACTGAATATTCTGTCATTCTCAGGCCGTTTGTAGAAGAGCGTTTCTTGTGAAAGAAGGTATCTACAACAAGGACAATCGTGGATGCATAAGTGAATTTAAATTTTGTATTTCTGGTGTTAATATAAGGAAAGCTAAAAGGAGTTTGGAGGCTGTCGTTCGAATCTTGAAAAGAAATATTACTTTTAATATTATTTAATCATTAAATCTATTTTAAGTTGCACTGATAACAGAAGGTGATAACGACGGCCGTCGATGGTTCGTGTTAATGTAAACTAATAATTTTATTTACAACTACATTACGCATCGGGCGTCGCTGATACTTTTAAGTAGAACGTAAATACATTGAATTCAATGGCGGAAAGCTATTGTTTAGTGTCGTAGCGATCTCGAATCCAATGATCGCGGGTTTGAATCCCGCCTTGGGCATGGTTGTATATGTGTTCGTCCTTTCACCCCCCTGTCATCACCATATCATGTCATCTTCAGTTGCATAACGTTAAACCCAATAGTAGTTGCTAATGACCTTGATGTTGATACGACCTTAAGTAACAAAATAAAGGTTGTTTTCATTTTAAACGTTTGATTTTATAAATGTATTGTTCGCGCTTCGTTTTTTTAAGAATTGTTCAAATGGTACAAATTTTCGTGTTACAATATTACACAACTATTAACAATATCGTGAGAAAGTACATGCTGTTGTAGCATCAGTAGTTTATTCTTCATTTACAAAGTTCTTTTCGACGTTTTGAGGATCATTTTTCCCCTCACCTTCAGGCCACAAGGAATGCCATAGGAAATTTCATTAGTGAACACAAATGACAAGTTACCAGCAATAAAATACACAAAATCAATATACAATATTATAATTAAAACAGTAGTATCGATATAAATTAACGTAAAGACTCACCATTTAAAAGAAAAAACATAATTAAGACATTCGGAAAATAAGTATGAAATTCATAAAAGTAGTCCGCTTGGTTCCCATAGCACACAAAGTATTTTGAATCCATCTTCTTCCTCCACCTTCTCCTACTACTTCATAATGGTCTCAGCCCATTGTTATTTTCTCGCTCTTACGAATCTAAGAAGAGAAAATATTATACACGTGCACATGACAAGAATTTTCGACAGAAAAACTCTTATATAGAACCCTCGGAACGAAAAAGTGGATAAATCCTGTTCCTACTTACAGTAAATTACTTCCTCTAATCCAGAAGGCCTGAGTTTGAACCTCGGAGTGGAAATACTTTTGCAGGTTGAAAGTACTTTTACAGAGTTATGTAATTGTATAACAGCGGCAAATTAAAAACAATGCGAAAAAGTATGTGCTGTTGTAGCTTCACAAGTAATTTGTTGCAGTGTCACGAGAGAATTGAATTGATGTTCTTGAGTTGTGAGAGCTAAATAAGTTTGTGTAGTTTCGTTCTGCAACATGTTTGCTGCTGCAGGTCACTAGTGTTGTGAGCACTTTTGTCTTCATTAGGAACATAGTTCCTTCAATTCATTTCTAACAAGACATATACTATTATGATGGTGTAAAAGTGTATATATATGATAGTGTATAATATTTTTATAATTGAATTTACAACTTTAAATGGATTTATCTTTGAACGTCACATGTGTTTAACAAGTGTTGTGCTATAAACGCTTACTAAGAATTTCATGTAGCTATTCTTGCTTTAACGAATTTTTAATTAAAAATAGGAAATGGTGTACTACATCCTTGTGTGTATTTGAGATTGTTTCGTTTAAATACAGATTTTTTATCAACAAACAGCTTATACGAACTTGTTTGGGGATATAAAAAAAATTGAAACTTTTCGTAAATATTTCACATAATAAATGTCGTGAGTAAAGATTTCTTTTTATTTATGAGCCCGTTAATGACTTGTTTGTTTCAGTTTGTTGTAAAATGGAGCACTTTTACCCGTTTGTTGAATGGTAAACAAATATAATTTTGGCTGTTTTCACAATTGTGCAGAGTTTTGTTGAATGTGGTAGATGAACTGAACTTCGTCACTGCAGCATCTCACTCAAGCACTACTCTGCTAAAATAATTGAAATTGTGAATAGAGTTAATTGTGAATTCTCGTTTAATATTATAGTACATATTGTCTGAATTAAAACTTCACTGTTGTGTTAAATATGTGTAATAATTACTAATTAAGTAACTAAACTGAACCGTTTATAACCGAAGCAGTATAAAGTTATCGTATTTTCACACATCCCAATTAATGTGTAAAAAAAATACTCAAAACATAATGTTTCATTTGTTTTGCTCTGTTCACAATATTTTATGGTTTAAAATATATAAATTTATGATTTTATTAAGTTCAGAACATCATTCATTGCCAAGAATCTGGGTCTTCTATTGAAATATTTTTCGTACTTGTTAATTCTGCGAGTCCTAATTAAATTCGATAAGAGTTTATTGTATTTGAATTTACCTTTCCTTGAGCATCGTAGGAGGCCTGCAGTGATCGTGAATCTGTGACATTCCCCAATAAGAGTACGTTTCATAATTAATTTTTGAAGAATGACCTGAAAAGCAGACTTCTCGCTGAAAGATTATTGTGTCCATTTGTCAGAATATAGTTGTTTTAATTAAATATATGTTACTTTAAGTATTTTTGCTGTTCCTCTTCGGAAAGATTCAAGACATTATTTTCAGAGGGAAACATTTTTCGAAAGTTAGAAAGTACCTGTAACATTTTTCTGCAGGAATTCTGTGGTTGTATAATGCCTTCAATAAAACAAGAGGTCTCTCTCTCTTCAGACAAACAAGTCATTCGAAGAATCGTACTATTATCGACATAAATATCCCAAGTGACATGCAATCTAACAAAAGCGTCTTCTCGCATAGTTTCTCGGGAGTTTTGTAAAGACACACAAACGGGCATTCCAAACAGCCACATTCCCAGCTCCGCGAACCGACTGGTGTTTTTAATAGAACATCCCCCAAACACACACTCATTCCTGTCACTTTATTGCGCCCATCTTCGCTGCGCCAGCGGAATCCGTCGTTTCCGGCGCACAGTGGGCTGAAATGAGCCGAAATGCGCGCATTAAAAGAAGAAACTAAGTTCTCAGAAATGGTAACAACACCAAACATAATTTCTAAAATAATTTTTTTATCATAAAATGTAATAAAGCCCTTGAATGGATATTCAAGAATTTTCAAGTTTTGCTTTATTTTGTTAAATATTCAAAGCAAGTTAAATAATCCGTTTCATCTGCTTTGTAAATGTTCATAAGAATTCTCAGACTTAAAAAATTGAAATCGATTGACATTTTTCGAAATATATTCATCGTATGAGATTCGTTACTTTAATTTTACAATTGGATAGCAAATTCGAAATTCGATACCTCTAAAACCCGAATACACTCCTAAAATGTATTTTGTACACCTTCCTTTTTCGAATATAACCGCGTGTCTTGAAATCTCCGTCAAATCAGCACGAAAATAATTATTAAAAATTAAAGTAGCGCCATCTGAAACATTTATTTTTTATAGAAATTATTTTAGATGTTATATTAAATATCTGTAGCCCGCAACAACATTTTGAAGGCGTTGTTTGAAGAGAATTACACGTGAAATCCAATGCGCGCATTTTAGACCGTTTCACCCCACTGTGCGGAGTTTCTCAGCATCGCTCGCGCATATTGCCCCGCCCTCCGGCCGCCTCTTCACCCCCATGTCCCTGCTTCCAGTGAACGCTCGGTTGGCTGATTGATATTTTCAGGTACGTCAATTCTGTGGTCACGGGATAAAAGTTCTTAAAATCTTAGTTTGGAGAGAACAAGGGTTAGATTATTAAGCCAACGCTTTTTCCTGCGCTCAACGCTATTTCCCAACGCTTTTTTCTCGTTAAGGAAGCAACATTTGAAATAGGTCGTTTTACTAAAATACAATATAGATACTTCACTTGCAGTTTCAGTACTTAACACAATTTCACCAAAAATTGACTTAAGAACTTTTACCCCGTGACCATAGAATTATGTTGGTAAGTCCCGTGATTGTTTTATCACAGACGTAGGCTCTGTTCTTTCCTCACTGGCGCGGGCGAAGCGGCGCCTACCTACACTTCGCCTTACTGGGGATTTCCCTCTCCAGATATCTCCCCCAGCGGGACAAGCTCTAAGCTCCCAAAGTCTCTCGATATTTTTTTGTAGAATGGAGATCCCAATTCCATAGGACAGTTATGATTTTATTATGTACAGTTTTTAAAACATTGAAAAACGTTGTAGACATTGTAAACCAATCAAAACCGTAGCGAAATATTTCTCCACGACTCCGCTCACTTTTGAGATTACGTGGAGGAGTTGTCTGCAATATTACGTAATTCATTGTAACAAATACATTAGGCTATTTTTAGTAATCCTTACTTATTTTCTGCCTAGTAAAACATATCAAAAATATATTTAAATTATTTGTTTTTTTAGATTATAATGTTTCTCAAACTTCAAAAATGGAAAAATGAAGAAGTCAGTCGCAGGTTTTTTTAAGTATTGCGATAAATGTATTTTTATTAAATTAAATTATGAGTTCCTGAAGGTAACAAGGAACTTCGTCCAAAAGGTTGTCCTGTAACTATTAAAACTAAATTAACTACATCTGTGCAAAGTGTGTTCCTGAAGATTTTAAAATGTTTAAGAGAATGTATATAATAAAATCATAACTGTCTTGAAGAATTGAGATCTGTATTACATAAAAAAATACTTTCAATAGACAGTTTACAATTGAATATGGTCTCTCCGCCAGTAGAACATCGTTCCAGACGGTCAGACTCTAACCTCGCTGCTGGCCTCGCGATGGTGTGGGAGTGCTGTGTATGCGAGTGCATGTGCATATTTAAGGGTAGAGAGGGGCAAGGGTGAGAAAAGAATGATCGCGCACTCTCCGTGTCCGTTTCTTATGGCACTGCTCCTGCATCGCCCGGTACTGATCGGAGAAACCACAGCGGCCGGCAGCGCTGATCGGTAGTTTTCCGTGGTTTCTCCGATCAACACCAGGCGAATGCCCGAGCAGTACCGAAACAAACGGGCCATGAATCGCGCGCGAACATTGCTTCCTCTTCCTTGTAATCTCACTCCCTATTTACACACTTACACTCACATGCACTACACTACCACTCATGCCGGGAGACCGGTAGGGAGCTTACAGTTTGTCCCGGCTGGGGCGATGCTCCGCTGGTGGGAGATACCTACTTGAGGAAATCCCCGCTAGCCGACGGTAGGTCGGCGCCGGATCTCATTCTCTAGGGAGGACGATCCCCACCACCTCCCGAGGAAAACATGCACTACATTCATTAGACAAATGACCTTAGAAGTTGCCTTGCCTAGAATCACTAATCAATTAATTTATTATTTAACGTGTACGTTCATTATCTATCCCGGGATTAAAACCCGCAACGCATAATGCGGCTGCCAGCGCTTCCGCGAGGGCTTGCTGCTTCCACCGAATCCACCTCCATTACATCCTCCGCAACCCGCGACGCCTTCACGGCGGGCGAAGATCGCGCGGAGGCAGGCGGCTGGAACTCATCAGCGCGAAGGCGGAGGCGGAGACGAATCAGCGCTGAGCGGCCGATTGTGAATTTTTACAGCGATACGCGCTCTCCCCCCCCCTTCCCCCCGCGCCGCCCGCGCCGCCCGCGCCGCCCGCCCTGCGCTGTTTCGTGTCCGCGCCGACGCGCGCGCCTCGCGACGTTTACGCGTCGCACATCACCGGAGCCCCGCGCGCGCCGACGCACGAGTTATCCGCATCATAAACACCTTTGCGCCCGCGGGCACGCGCGGCACGGGGAGAGGGCGGCGGAGGAGGAGAAGGCAGGCGCGGGTGGGTGGGGAGGCGGGAACGGCGCAGCTGACGGGAGGGCTCGGTTGAGGAGACGGCGATGCAGATGTGAGCGGAGTAGCTGAGAGGAACGCTCGCTTGGGGAGAAGTCAAGATAGGTGGAAGCTGCGTGGTTGGAAGGGGCGGTTGTACGTGTAGTTGGTGAGGTAGTTAGAAGCGGAATTGCTGACAGGATGAATGTGGAAATGGCGTTGGAGATGCAAAAGGAGTAACTGACAAGAGCGGTTGGTTGAGGACATTGCGACATAGGTGGAAAGTGAGTAGGTGACAAGAGAGATTATTTGAGAGCAGGTGGAAGCGGATTAAGTGACAGCAGGGGTTGGTAGAGATGGCGACATAAGTGGAAGCAGAAAAGCTGACGGGAGCTGTTGGATGGGATAATGGAGAGGTAGTTGTAATGGAAAGGAGCCGTTGAATGTGGAGGATGGAGTCGCAGGTGGAAGCGGTGTAACTGACAGGAATGATAGGTTGAAGAGTTGATGCGGCAGTTGAAAGCAGAGTACTACGATAGCAAAATTCTACGAGACGTAGACAAGCAGATAGAAAGAGTGTAGATAGGAAAAATAGTGGTTGCAAAGATAAGGGGGAGACTCTGTGAAGTAATCGAAGGTGTCGTAAAGGGAAAAGGAAATGAATAGCAAGAGATTGAAGGAGACTAAACCGTCTGGGAGAATGAAGGAGAGAAGCAGGTTGAGTTGGAATTCCAATGATGATAGGAGGATTGGAGCAATAAATGATAAAATGGTATATTTGAGTGATAGAAATGGGCTGCAATGGAGTAAAGGCAGAACACATCGAAGAGTAAGGATAGTTGCGGAATAGATGAAGATTTTGCTGAGGAGGTATCAGGCTTTACGAGACAAGAATTATAATGGTATCACTACAACTCACGAGAAAGTTTAGGAAAATCATGACTGATATTCAGTGGCGGTTGTGATACAAAAACACATTTCCGAGTTATGCGCAATGGTAAAGTGTGTTGAAGAGAAATGTATTCTGCGGTTTGCGTACACGCCTGATAATCCAAATCTACAATATAATCTGTAAACTTCTGTTTTTCACTTTAAATCTCTTTGCACTTCCGCGAAGGATGCGCATCCTGTGTGTTGTGCCAATGATTTCTTATGAACGGGATTAATCCAACATCTTTCCTTAGCATGTTATGTACTAGCGGTATAGGCAGGATCAGTGGTGATACGAGAATATCGAAGAAATAGAATAAATGATGTTTGTAGAAAGTATTTCAGAAAGAAGGAAAATTTTCAGCTTAGA
The DNA here is from genome assembly GCA_031308135.1 of Acheta domesticus. Classification (NCBI taxonomy): domain Eukaryota; kingdom Metazoa; phylum Arthropoda; class Insecta; order Orthoptera; family Gryllidae; genus Acheta; species Acheta domesticus. Next base: position 72,186,099 of record JAHLJT010009419.1, on the reverse strand, counting down.
GACTATCACAAATAGTTTTGAAAACAATAAAAATTAAAATGATTAACTTTGAAATTTTAAAAACATATGATTTTCTAATGGGAATACTCGTTTTGACGTGATACTATCAAAACCTAGTAAATGTCTTGAATAAGTTAAGTAAATTTACAAAGAAGGTTGGCATGGTGGGGGCGAGATATATGATCCCTAAGTACCCCCCCTCGTCCTTGTTTCCATCTCTGTCCAGAAGGCCGAAGCAGTAGGACGGGCGGATAGCGGGAAGGCGGAAGCGGCGGTGACGGGCGACACCAGGGGCGGAGAGCTGTATACCGGCGGGGGTGGCCGGGCGGGGTGGGCGGGCGGGCGCGACGGCCCAGCAGTAAATAACGCGGCTCTTGCAGCTTCCGAAGAATGGGGAAATTGAAGCGCCGCCTAAGAATAGCGCGCGGACGCCGGGGCGATTGGCTCGGAATCTTTTATGCGTCGACGCGCCCGCCCGCCCGCCCGCCCGCCCGCCCGCCCGCCCGCCCGCCCGCCCGAGCAGAGGAAACGCCGCCGGTGGGGGCGCAGAGCTGCGGACGCGAAGGACTGACTCGTGAGAAAGCGATGTGATGCGTGTTGGTGATACGCGAGACATGGAAAAAGAAGAGAAAGGGGCGTTTCCATGTAACGGCGTAACTATGTACCAATTATGTTGAAAAGATGATGAATGATATGTTGTAACGAGTTGGTATATGTATGAAGTTTATCGCAACATTAAAGATTATTAATTAGACAAATATTGACCTTTCATTTGAAAAATCGTGATAACAATGCGCACCATCTACTGGCTTGTTTGTTTGTTTTTTTACCATCGCGCAAAGCAGATGTGCTCTACATGTGTCCGTACAACTATGTATATCATGTGGAATCGACAAACGTACACATATATTTTTGTTAACCCTTCGAGAGCTCGGATTTTTGCGACTTTAGTGAATCTCAGAGGCCCGGTCTGAATAAAACCCTAATTTGGGGCTGGGATGAAGTAATCAATGCAATGATATTTATTATTCAATAAACTTGTATTTTAAACATTTAAATGCATAAGGCATTTTACACATTTTGTTTTAAACAATAGCACCGAATACGTTTTTTTAAATGTTTTGGTAGAGCTTGTTTTCGGACAGGAAGCACTGTGATTTTGTTGTTTGTCTTTTTCGATGAGGCAAAAATTGCATCTGGAAAGAAATTAATATCCTGAATAGAAATAATTTATAACAATTTTACCATGATATTATGACATACCAACATGTCACATATTTTTATGCACTAATATCTGTCGTAAATGGGGTGAATTACAAGGGTAAACTAATAGGAATATGGCGCCCTAGCAACGGCAGTCGAGTGGTTGTCAAGGTCACTAAAACTTCAATCGGGCCTTAAACCTGAGGGATGCGGCTACCTGATAGTGTAAGCGGTGAAGAGATTGGTTGAAAAAGCAATGACAGTCTAGGGCGTAGCTAGTCGATTTGGTAATCAATTGAGGGATTGGTCAGAGGGAGAGTGACAGTCTATTCATGACGGAAGTGCGTCTTTTTTTTGGCTGGTAAAAAAACAGTAGAGGAGATAGGCCGAGTTTTAAAGGGCTGGAGAGAAAGGTTTTTTTTACATTCGGACATATGGCGTGGTGCTGTGCGGGTCGCTCGCGGATAATTAATGTTATGAGATTGGGACTTGTAAATTTCTCTTTAGAGTGAATAGTTTCTCGGACTCTGAATTTTTGTGATGTGTGGAAATTAGAACTTGTAAGACTTTGAGAATTCTTGAGTGCGTCGAATGGAACTTAAACTTTGAACTCATATGAATTAGTTTGCAACAGGACTCGGAATATTTGTTAATAAGCAATAGTTTGTTGAACTTTAATATTTGGCGTCATGTAGTCGGGAAGAACTGGAAACTTTCGCAGTAAATTGAATTAGAACGGTCAGATATTTGAGGCGGTGGGGGTTGGTGCCTCGACGGCAGTTGTGAAGAGCAGAAGAAAAGAAGCTGGTATTTGGACTTGGAATTCTCGTCACCGGATGAAGAGAAACTGGTTCTGCGGGCGTCATCGAACAAGCGCGCGCGAAGACGGGTACTGCAGTACGAGGTTCAGAAAGGTCATGACAAAAGAACATTCTGTATTGTTATTATTTTTAAGTAATAATTTTTGTCTGGCAAACTGAATCAACTTTTAAGTTTCTTTTGAAATAGAAAAGATGATTTTCATTTGGCCAATTCCAGTTAATAAGTAGCTAAACGTAATATTTCAGATTCCTCGTCACTCTGTCTACATGGCAGATCGAATAATCGGTTATCAGTAGGTAATAGCGATTATTTCTTACGAAACCCATCGGTCGAGCTAGCCGGAAATTTATTCTATTTTAGACAGCAGTTGAAGCGTTAATTTCAATATTAATAAACGTAACCTTTTCCTGGCGCCCATACTTAACATAAATTCGGAACGGGTTACGTCGAAACAATCGCCCAATAATTTTTATATAAGCAGTTTGTGTGCAAGGGCAGGACATTTTAAAATTGATGATTGTTTCAATATTAACATAACACATATTAACATATTTTTTTGAAGATTACGAACGCATTATAAGCACCAACGTCAAACTTATCGTAAAGTAACCTGAAAAGAGACACGCGTAATGCTAACGGAAAAATATTTACAGCCTTAAGAAACACGCCCGGGCGTCTGAGGTCCACTAAGTGCATTGAAGGGTTAATAATACGAGAGGCATTTTCTTTTTCAACTCAACATTAATTTTCTGTTTCTATTTTAAGGTAAACATCCACATTTTTCTTCACTATACGTTTCTTGCCTCAGAATAGTTTATAGCTAATTTGCTTTCACAATGACTGATCTCGAAAACTAAGATGAGAGAGATTTTCGGGGCGCTTTTACGGATATCTTCGTGTTGGTTTAACTTAAGTCTTCCGAATGTTTATCGCTTCTCCAGAAAAGGAACGTCCTTTGAGTTATGTCACTGTGACAGCGTAGGAGCAATATATCACTCGCTCACGTTTCCTTTTATGTGAACAATCACATAAGGTCACTGCATAGTTAACAATGTTTGCTTATTTAACCGATGTTAGCTCAAGTGTGCGAGGTAAACGAAACATTTTAAACAGTTTCTCTAGAAAGAAGTTACAAAAATACTCATATTTGGTCTTTTTGATTATTGTAAAATGTAGGCATTCAAAGCATTCTAAAACATGTTGATTTCCAAATACATGTCTTCAGCTACATGTTTAACCACAACATACTACAGGATGTTTAAATCATTGCATAATCCACAAATGCCAAATGCCACATTGTAAGACAACGATCCGCGCGTCAGGGGAAGCAACGCGGTCTCCACACGTTCGCGAATCAGCGCAGAAAGGCTGTCAGTGCCTCCTCCCCACCCCCGCCCCCACCGCACCGCGCCCGCGTCGCGCCGAGTCGCGTCGCCTCATCGCCTTCGCTTGTTTTCTGAAATGTCGACCGCAGCGCTCTCGTCACCGGCCGCCTTCCTCCGCCCTCCGTCCTCCGTGCCTACTCCACCGACGCCGCCTCCTCCTCCTCGTCTTCGGCCTCGCTCTCTGCAGCGCCCGCGGCAGCCGCGCTGCGAAGTCGCACCAGGTCGATACGCCCAGCGAACGCGCCCGGAATCGAACTTCATCGAAGTCCGTTCAGCGGTTTCCGTTCGACGGACGCCGCCCCCCTCCCACCCCCCACCACGCCGTCGGAAGAGGGAGGGGCGGTCGCCGGCGACGGTGGAGTAGAATAGGGCGGGGTTGCGCGTCAATGATGGAGTGCTGCCTGGGAGGATGACGATCAGCAGAGGGAGAGGGATGCGAAGGAAGGGAGCTGACGCGAAAGGGTGAGAACCAAAGGGTTATTAGAGTAACACATACGCGTGCATATAGTAAACGGTTAACAAAAATATTGAGAAATATGGGAAATGAACAACCTGCTAAAGTTGTTGTATATAATGATGTTGTGAGAAAATGAAGTGTGATAATGGGAAAGTTTCTGAACACAGAGAGTTATCTCCACGAAAGATGGATAGTAAGAATTGCGTGATGAATGTTTCATAATATGTGTGAGATAAAGTGTTTCGAACGGTGAAAGGGCTGTTGTTATGGGATAGTAAAAGTATGCTTTGAGAGTTCAGCGGGCTAAGCCTTACTTCGGGACTTTTAATTGTATTAATGGAGCAGATCTCAAAAATTTGTTAAGCAAAAATTGTGTTATGTGCCATGAAAACACTCAAGATACATACCTAAAAATGCATTCACAATATTTCTGTGCCAGAAGTCACTTTGAAGTGAATTTGTACATTTTAACTTAGTTGTGTTGTTGGTACTGTTGCTGAAAAATTAATTAGAGTTTCATAACGATTTTTCAAATGTGAATATTAAGATGTGTTTCACGTAAGATATGCCCCGGAATACCACGGTAATATCAATCTCCAATAATCCACCCGCCATACATACTACATTGGCTTAGAGACTTTTGAGTAAAATTTATGTTGGAAGAAGGTAGGGGCCAACCCCAACTTGAATCCCCATGTAATAAAAGTATTGGAATTAGTGACTTTTTCTTCATTGGAGATTGGCATGCGCGCTGACAAAATTAAATTGTGCCATCTCCAACGTCTAGCGGTAAAAAGCTGCAATGCAAGGTTAGGCGAACGAGATCGATCCCATATTTTATATTTATGAAAGCTATTAAATTGCGTTTCCAGTGCGCCATTTGTTTCCGAGAGGTACTTATATTGTTTATTGTGAGTGGCATTATCATCAGTGACATGTAATACGAGAAACAACTCTCCAGTTAGGCAGAAAATGCGGGTCTTAACGAATGGGTAAAATTCTTCTGAAAGTGCAAGACCGGAAAAAAATTCTCAAAAAGAAATAAAACTTCCTGAGAGCAGCGACGTATCCAAAGTAGCGAAAATTGAGGGGTAAGCTATTAATGTCACAATAATATTTTTGCTCAAATATTTTTGTTCTTGTAAAAAACGTGCTTCTTAACTGAATTTATCGTGAACTGAACATTAGATTCTGCATTAATTTTTTCTTCGTTGCCGGATTGCAGTGTTAAATGAAATATTTTTCATAGTGTAAAATTGGAATTATTTATGTATTATCAATATTGCGAAATCCTATACCTTAATTATTTTGACATATGTTTCTGTACGCATGCTAGAAATTGGACCTCACTCGTCATCCTGATTGGGAGGATGGGTTACAATTTATTTATAAGGTCAGCAAAATTTCAAGATGCTTGTTTTTAATGATATGTTTAGAAAATTCAATTTAGGATTAATTAAATATTTTATATATAAAATATTTAATTAATTAAATATTTTATATATAAAATATTTAATTAATTTATATAAATATTTAATTATAAACATGGTAATATTATAATGGTAGAAAACTTATTTTTTTGTTTTCCCTGGTGTTTCCCAATCACTTGATATAAATACAAGATTGAAATGTATGTTTGTAAGCCAAGCGGCAATTAGACACTAAAATTCTTGTAAAAATTCAATGATAAATGTGAAGATAATTGCTATGGTCATTGTTTAAGAAATTTTAATGACTGGTCTTGCAATTTGTTATTAAAATCTAACACACCTATGGTGAGTATGTTATTCCTTTACTAAACCTTTAAGTTAAATGAAATCATATATCCGATTGATTCAATTTTCACATTTCAATCATTTCTCACATCGGTACAATGAATATGTTCATTCCTTTGATAAGTTCTCATCACAGTCATGTGTTGAGGTTATATGTATAAAATCATTATGATACAGATATTTTCTAGTTCAGTGAAGAATAGTTTAATTTCATTACACTGTGTATTGTTTGAAAAATTAAAATTATTTTGACCCGTAAATTTAATTTCTTCTTTATTCTATAAACCTTCTGATTATGGCGTTAATATAAAAATGGTGAAGATTTTATTTTCATTTGAAAATTATAAATTCAATTATGTTACCGTATGCCTATTGCAATTTTTAAGTCATAAAACAACATAAATGAAATGTTTTCAGCAAATTTGCATTTTTGAAGGACACTACGTACATTTATACTGCGATTTTCGTGTCTTTGCCTCTGACAGGAATCAGCTGTTGCCAGTTTCATCCTATCCGGAGCTTTAACGTCACCATAGTGACGTTAAACGACACGTGACACCATAGTAACGTCACCATAGTGACGTCATTTTCACGAATTATAAGCTCCCTATTGGATGGTAGCCAAACAGCTGATTTCTGTCAGGGGCAAAGTTAGGAAAATCGCAATATAAACTGGCCGCGTCGGTATCCTCTACGCACTAGTGCCGAAACTCCACCATGTTGAATTTTTAGGGTCTTCTATTACGTGGAGACACTTATATTTCTGAAGATGTTGATTGTAAGTTTATCGAAACTAGTGTTGCTACAACAGCACATACTTTCTCGCGTTATTGGAAACAGCTACCTAATATTGAAATATTGCATCTCTGCTATAATTTAAAAACGTCAAATCCAACCAAGAAGGGAGCAACGCATTATTACCAGTACAGCGTTGTCAAAATTACGTGCATTTGCTTGGCTAATAATATCAATACAGTAATTAGAATATATGCAATTGACCTGAAAATAATTACGAAAATTCTGGCTGCTCACTCGTGAGTTTCCTTTCGTAAGATAACAGTTCCGATAGAGTTCCATTTCATCACCGAATTCTAACATCCACACTTCACATACGATGAACACTAATGCTTTTTAACAAAACGAGCGTCCAAGGTTTCTCGGAAGAGAGATAAGATAATATAAACAAAACAGGTCGACATACCGAGCGCACAGTTTAGCAGGGAATTGGGAAGCAGTCAATTTGACGGCTATCTGGCGTTTAACATAAATCGATCAATAAAACGATTTCAAGTGGATTAATATTTCGAAATGTTCATGTATGCTTTATATCATAAATACATCCAAAGTCAAGTAATCACAATGACTTACTGTTAATTTTAATTAAGGTTACATTTTTTAATACGTTTTTAGCCGTGAAAATTATGGCGTCGGTCGCTCTAATGTTAAGTTATTACAAGAGAGCGGATCTGTAGGCACTATAAAATGGAAAATAGGCAGGTAGAAAGACACTACAAAATTCTCAAAAATAGGCACTTAAAAACACATTTTTATTCAAAAAAGGCACTTATGTATAAGTAAGCGTAAGTCACTGTTGATATTTTTTGCTAATTTTATATTTTATTATGGTAAAAAATTGCTACAAAGGATTGGAACCAAATGAGATATACACGTCAACCATTGTTAATAATTAATTGTTCATGTAAATCTCACGAAGATGACAACTCCTTCAACCAACCAATTTTAATAGTAAATAGTAAATGTATCCGCTTAAGCCAAGACGAGAGTGTCAAACAAACATTTTAAAAAGTATCAAATATTGAAATACTTATTACCAACTACTGTAAGCAGTATATTACCAAATAATGTTGACAATGAGCTCAAGTCAACTGTGATCTCTTGTTAGTCAAAATATTTTTGCGTTCCCGTATACGTACGTATATACGGAGTAATATACGTAGTGTAGGGAAAGTTATGTAATGCTGCGCGAAAAAAACGGCCGATTTTCGGCTGAAAAAAAATTAATTGCCGAGCCCTGATAACGAAAAAGTGGATAAATCCAGTTACTAAATTAAGAAAAAAATCCCCTAACACGTGGTGTAGCCAGAATCCTTCTTATGTGGATCCTCGATATCGAAAAACCAATTGAAAGGAAAACGTCCGTCTGTCCGTCCATCAGTCCGTCTGGGAACAATGCTAGTGTCTAAACCATATGTACGATTTTTTCCAAAATGGATATTCCCCTGCCGATCTTTCACAGAAAACGGTTGAGTTTTCGAGAGACTTTACTTGACATTATTTAAAGCACATGTACTTATAAATATAATAATGCGATCAAATCGCCGCTAATGTAAATATTAATGACGTGAGAGACAAGTAAAAAAATTACATCTTTTGAAAAAACGAAAGTATAGAGAAAAATGGCGTTCATGTCATCTCATCGAGTACATTTATCACTATTCCTAACAGAAGTTCAAAGAAAAAAATTGGAGCCGTTTTTGAGAAAATATTATGATTTTGTAAATTGCACATTTTTACGCAATATTGCCCGAAAACTACTAATATGTTTAAAACAACGTACATGATCCTAAAGAAAGAACTCACTATGAAGAACAAATTTTATTGGAAGTAAAAATCTCTATCTGCAATTTTGTAGTTTGAGGAAGACGGCAAATAAAATTCAAACTTTTGCAATTTTTGAAAATTCAGAGTTAACCGTGAAAATAGGACCTAATCCATCTTAATAAGTGTTTTCTACCCTATTATTACAAGAAATTTAAAGAAAAAAATCGGAAACGTTTTTGAGCAAATTTTGAAAATGTCTGTGGGGCTTCATGTAATCTACCCCCAAAAATCAATTAATGTTTTTCAAAATCGCAGAGCTTCGACTCAAAGCAGATGAACAGAGGTTTCTTTAATTTGAAAAAAAATCATATGCATAGTTTAGGCGCTAGTGTTGTTCATATACACCAGACGGACTGACAGATGGACAGAGACGACGGACGGACATTTTGCTTTCAGTTGGTTTTTCGGTATCAAAGGCTTACAAAACAGGCATTCTGGCTACACCACGTTTTAGGGGATTTTGTTTCTTAATTTAGCAACTGGGTTTATCCACTTCTTCGTTTTCACGGCTTTATGTTTTTTTCCTGTCGAAAATTCGCCATTTTTTCGCGCAGCATTACATAACTTTCCCAGTACTACGTATTTTACTCCGTATATACATACGTTTACGGGGTCGAATATTATTGGGCTTTAAATTGTTTAATTATATATTACTATTATAAACGTACGTAATCTATAACTGCGCGGAAAAGGCCATTTATACTTTGTAGTTAAACCACCAAAATTTTTCTTCATGACTCTGTTCTTGAAAAGTGTGTATTACAATACTGAAGAGTACATTTGTTACTTATGTTCGGCCATGTTGTTTTCCTAGTTACAAGGGTGTACTTAGGTGTACAATTACGTGGGTTGTGTATCACTGTTACCTTTATATAGCTGAACTTCATGGCACTTTTTTCTGCCCCCGAGAAGTGACAAATATCTCGCTTGCCACCTTGTAATATGCGCACCATCAACTTCTCTCTCAACTCAACGTTACGCGAAGGAGTGAATACTGTGTTGCGGATCCAATCAAAGGATCCCCGTGTTCTTGAAGCCATCTGTCTTCGTCTCACGTGGCGCGAGGGCCTCCTTGTCCGAGCCATTTGCACGGCAATCGACGCTGGCGCCAATCGCACTTTGGACTCCGCTTCAGCTAACGGCCTGTAGTCGCGCCCGAAGGGCAGTGCGTTTGGCGAAGCTCACGCACTGAGTCGCATACGGCACCTGGCGACAAACCTTTTTCCCATGTCTGTGAACAAGGAAAAGGAGCCGGCGGATTTGGAGCGGTACTGCCTTGGAGTAACTGAGAGGCAAGATACGAGGAGAAATAGAGAAACTGAGGAAGTGAAGGGAATCAGCACGGAAGAGAGATGGAGAGCAGGAGGATTAATAATTAATTAATGGAAAGTGTGTTAAATGAAAGCAAAATATAAAAAAGAGTAAAATTTGAAAAGAATTACACAAGCTGGGTCAAAAGGATAAATTCGTAAAAAGACGAGAAAAGCAGATGCGGAAATATACATTCTTTCGTAAAACTTATTGCATTATAACATACTTTTTATTTCCTTGTCATCATGATCAAGTTAACTTTGGTATGAACACGATCTGATAAAAAGCATTCGAAATTGTTGGTTTGCAGGAACATCCGTTCTGGATTCTTTCGTGGGATATGTTGAAGCCAAACTTGCTGGTATTGTGTTATAGTTTCACACACTGATGTCTCACACTAACTTCTTCCAGAATGGACATTGATTTTGTCATAATATATTACCCACTTCTGAATCTTATCTAAAGAGGAACTAGCGAATAGTTCTCAACAGTCTCGAGACAATGCAAAGAAGCGCGATTCACACAGAACGGAAATTGAAAAGAAAACTGAAAAAAACCGAAAATGACAAATGTTGAATTTCTAAGACGAGATGAACGAGAGGCAGAAAGCAACCCAGTTCGACTAGAAGCGGCAATGAAAATATCTTCACCAACGAGTGACGAAGTCTGGGGAATGGAGGCGAAACGAAGACGAAAGAGGAGAGCGACCACCAGTAGGAAGGACGTGCGCTATTTCGAGCCGCTATGCGCGATTGTGCGCGATGCAACGCCGTCCAAAAAGAAGAGGTGCGGCGCGGGGTGTGTGGGGTTGGGCGCCGCGTTAAAGACGTCGTTAACGTCGGGAGGCGAGGTGAGGCGTCGTGCGAGCGGGCGCCGGGCCAGCAGTCCCCTGCCCCCCCCCGTCCTGACCCACTCCCCTCTGCTGCTGTCGCAGCCCTCGGACCAGCACTGCTCTGGTGACCCTGCGCGCACCTCGGCCACCTTTGACCCCGAAACCACATCTATTCAGCGCTTTTTGCCACATTTTATAATCATTACACCAGTGTTGTCTAGGTCGATGCCACGAGTGGGAGTCCGTGGCGCGAGTGCCACGACAAAATCGCCCCTTCACGCAGTTCGTCATCCCGCCACTAGAGACAACGCCATCTCCATTGTAAAACGGCGGGGTTACTAATAGTTTTCTTTCCCGACGCTAGTTGCGCAGAGTAGCTCGCGGCATGCTACAGAGCCACGACGCGTGCCACTGCCACCGGTAGAAGACCTTGACACCAGTGCATTACACGGTTCAGGAGTTGCCCAACATGTTGTTCTCGCTTTAAATATTTTTTTGCTGGAATATTACGTTGTTCTCAAGAACAAATTTCAATTTCGCGTACATTTTACTTCAAAAATTCTACATTTAGTATTTTTTTAATTTACGTCAGTTTTTTGATACTCGTGAGATATAGGTTTCCGTATGTTTTTGCTGTCTGATAACTTATAGTGTAGGTAATTATTTACTCGAAGAAGATATTGAAATTAACAGAAATGTAATTTTAGAAACTTGACTAACATTTTGAAATCAAACGTGAAACATTGATGAAGAATATCATTGAGATCATTCAATTCATTCAACACCAAAAATTGTCACATTGTCAGTGCCAATCAACTTCGTCAGTAAGATAATAAAAAGACCAAAAATTAAAGTCTGACTCGCACGTGAATGCGCGTAGGAAATTTTTCCTTCATTGCTGCAAGTAATGACAAAGGGGAAAGTCTGAAAAGGATCGCTACCAGGAAACGTACTAAAAATAGTGGCACAACATCACATACTTTCTCATATTATTTGATACATTCACGTACAAAGATATTATTTCAACTTGTACCCTACTTATAGTTTAGTCATCTCTTGAAAACCTCTCTTTGGCAAAAGAAACGCGAGAGATTCAAATTTGTGATTTTCGTAGTTTCGCAATTTATGAAAGTTTTGGGGCTCTGAGAGGAACCTGTGTCTTACCTACAAGAGCACTTTACTCTGAGACAAAAATTAGAGCAATTTTTAGAACATTTTAGAAATGTTCTAGGGGCTTAAGCTAAAGTACCAACAAAAATTAAGATATTTTTTTAAATACGCATAGCCTTCAGTGCAGTTAAATCGATCAAGTAATAAACATTTTAAATAGAATTTGTGAGCGGTTCATGCGCTAGTGTTATTTGGGGGTACTTTACATGAAGCCCCTGGGACATCAAAATATTCTCAAAAACGGCTCCAATTTTTTTCTTATTTTTATTTTAAGAATACAGTAAAATACATTTATAAAGGTGGCATAAATCCATTTTCATTGTTAACTCTGAATTTTCGAAAATTGCAAAAGTTAAAATGTTTTCGGCGTCTTCCTACAACTACAAAATTAAAGATAGAGATTTTTTCCTTCAAATGGAATTTGTTGTCCGCAATGAGATCTTTCATTAAGGTCATGTACATTTTTTAACCTTTTGGTAGCTTTTGCCCAACATTGAGTTCAATATGTGCAATATTAAAAACAACAACAACAACAAGAATTTCTCAAAAACGGCTCCAATTTTATTCTTTAAACTGGTAGGGATATTGCAAAATATACTTACATAAACGCAATGTATTTCTATTCTGTGTTCGCAAATTATAAAAATATAATATGTTTTACTAACCTCTCACGTCTATTAATATTTACATTAGCGGCGATTTGTTCACATTTTTGAATTTACAAGTGCATGTGAATGATGTTTACTAATGTTTCTTTAAAATTAATACTTTTCTGTGAAAATGATCTCAAAATTTCGCTTTTTAAAAAACGCTCAAGATCCGTTTCCTCAAAAAACGGCTCCAAATTTTATTCTTCACGTTTTCGGACGGATAGCGTTATTGCATTGTTTAATATGACATCGAATTCATTTTGGTGTATTCTTTTATTTCTTCAATAAATACACTTCCTTAATATTTTTGAAGTAATATTTTAATTCTACTATTCGCAGAGCGAAAAACCGAGTAAATTTAAAAAAACTTCTTGCGACGACATAAGACATCCGGTAAGAGTATGTTGCAAGTTAAAATAGTTATCTCAGAACAAGGAAAATAGAAATGTAATACGAGAAAGTTTGTGCCATTCTGTAGCACTACTATTTTTTGTGTGACATGGCCTCATAGCTTGTGAATTGAAGGACACAGATGTGTTGTACTTCAGTCTTCTGTTGGTACCTGTGTTCATAGATATTATGAGCATTTATGTTCATTATCAATTAAGTTTTGTTCCCTTTCAAAGGAATTTATTTAATTTTATTTCTGTGCTTAAATATGTGGGATGTTTGTGTGTGTGGAGGATACATGATATTGTGTAGCGTAAGTTTTGCGAATAAAAAGAACCAAGCAAAGTTACTAAATCTTCCATCACATCGTAAATACACCTGATCCACTCCATTTCTTCATGGAAATTAATCGATTTTTGTTTTGCTTTTTTCCTCAACCGTTTGGTGAATTGAAATATCCAGGGAGGAACGTTTTCTCCCCTAAAAGAGCGTGAGAAGAATGGCTTACTTAATATAAATATAATTGTTAATTTAAGTATGTGATCAGTGTATTTACAATGTGCACCGCTTGTATATTTTTCATCCTTAGAATTGTTTCTAGTTTTAGACCGTTCATTCACTTTATGCTTTTTGTAGCTTATATTATTCAGATTTTGTTTACTAAGATTTACTTCGAAATTACAAAAAATCCTTATGTGTTAGAAAAAAGGGATTTCGGGCGTACAAAGTGAAATGAGATCACCTTTCACAACCAAAAGTCACGAATATTTGCACCAGAGTTATGAATAAGAATGTATATCTGATACACCCTCCTTCATTGTTTTGTGTTTTTTTTCCTCCGCATTCGTGCGCAAAGCCCGCGCTTCTGTTTCGCCTCGCATGCTCTCCCACGACCAATCCCCATCTCCCCGCTACTGGAGGCTCTGGGGCCGTCACGCGTGCCTTGGCTCACGTCTGTCCCCGCACAGCTCCCTTGTGCCTCCGCGTCCAACCTCAGCCGCGTCCGCGCGCCTTACTCCCCCCCCCGGCCCCGCCCCACCCCGCCCAGTCCCCTCCCTGTCAGTCCTTCGCGTGGCGGTCCCAGCGTCCGCGGGATTTTACAATTTCGTCCCCCGCCGCCGCCGTCGGGCGATGCACACGGGCGCAGGGGCGAACGCGAGTTGTCGCAATCCTCTTAGGCGCACGGGAGGGGTGGGGGCGGGGGGGCAGCGAGGGGCGGGGGGTGAAGTAGACCTCGCGCTCGCGAAGGGAGACGGGCATTTTTGGGTGTTCTGCTTTCTGCGTGGTAGTCTTCTTCGCTCTCGTTTCATCCTACACACGAGATATTCTTTTCGTAATACTGTACTGTTATATCTACTTAATGCAACCAAATCACAGCATGGAAGATATATTTGAATTCTACTATTCGGGAAGCGAACAATTGAGAAACTTTTTAAGAAAATATACACTTTGGGCGACAATAGAAGGCATCTGGCAAGAGTATGTTGCAAATCGAAATAGTTATCCCAGAAGAAGGAGAATAAAAAAGCTAATATAAGAAAGCCTGTGCCTTTCTATAGCACTACTAGTTTTTGTGTGACATGGCCACATAGTAAGTGAATTGACTTTTGTCTTAACCCAGGCGTCCGTTAAGAATGTTAACTGTTCGCCGTTTGTTAAAATAGAAATAGATTCGTCGATAGAAATGAGTTAAGCTTAAGGTGTATGAGTACTCATATTTTAAAAATCTGCCTTTCTTATTTTTATGGATTTTTCTGGTAAGGAAGTGGTATTATGGAAATACATGTGTAACAGTCGAAATAACAAATAGTGGAAAACTATGGATTAGCGTACGGCCGATATAACAAATAATAGACTTGGGGCGGTTACAGACCTCGGCTTTCGCCTCTGTTTACAAATTCAATTGCATTCATTATTTTCTCTTTTTGGGTCTGATGACTTTATTATTGCGCGTCATTGTTTTGAATAATTTTGGCTCATGTTTCATACAAATAATGCCCTATTGTTGCTACATAGGATAATTTGCTCGATTCACCGTTGCGTACAACTGAGATTTGTTTGTTCAATTCTGAAATAAGAAAAGATACGAAGTGATGCGTGAAATTATAAAAAGATAATATTGTTTAAATAAATGTAAGGACGTCTTCACACGAGGCCACTTAGCAGGGCTTCCGAGTGGTGCGTCTACTGGTAAAGCATGGGCTTGAAATGAAGGTATTAGCACGAGACCGAGCGAAGTAACGCGCTGTAACGCGCTGACTTCGCACTCGGGAGGTCCGGGTTCGATCCCCGGGCCAGCCATCCTGATCGGGATTTTCGTGATTTCGCTTGGTCATAAGGCGAATGCTGGGTTGGTTCAAAAAGCCCACGATCACCCCTTTACACACACCTCTCCTCCCAACATGATATCATCATCCTACCACCTCCACCCCTCATCATCACCTATCACCTAGTATTAAGTTAGTTTAAGTTTTAGTAATTAAGCCACCAATACATATGTATAGTAAAATAACCTGATCTATGTATTCAATCAATCAAATAATAAATTAAAGAAAGAAGAGAAAAAAACCTATCACCTCAGTCACTATTCCCTGCAGAATGGCAGGAGGCCCTTGCCCTAAATGGGATGTTAGTTGGTTAATAATAATAATAATAATAATAATAATAATAATAATAATAATAATAATAATAAAAATCGCACGAGCGTCGCATTTCCGATGTCAGGGCACTCGGTGTCGAACTTCCACTACCAGCAGCGCAGACGCGCGTCCGCGCCTACGAGTAGTAGCCTCCTTGATATATGCATCCCTCAATGACATTGAAACGGAGTTGATTGAGAGGTATGAGGACGAACAAGAGCAAGGGGAAAAACGGTCTCCGTAACTCATTTGTATTTTCCCACATCAAACCATATCCAACATTGAATATGGTTTAACGAAAGTACTGCATGGTATATTTAACGAAAATACCACAGCTAATTCACAGAATGAGTCATCAAATGAAACTGTGCCTGTTTATAATCCAAATAGAGCGGTCTGCATTTAAAATTGCATACAATGTTTCTATATACTACGCCACAAGTTGTCAAAAAGTGTAAAATCACACTACAACAATTTTTGTTCAAAAGTAAGAGAGAAACCTTAAACCATCAAATTCTTTAGAAACTAAACATTTACTTCAAAATAAACTAAATTTACGCTAATGTTTTTTTTTCATTGAGACATATGAAAAATACATTTTCTCTCTCACCAGATTTCAAGGATGTTTGTTCGTAAGAAACAAATGACCCTTTATTAGTAATTACCAATTAGTTTAAAGTATCTAATTGATCATATTAGTATTTATTAATGTTCGCTTGTATTTCGTGAAATATTGAAGTTGTAGGCAGCTGCGGCCGGAGTCATGTGGACCATCTTCGCTGTCCGGGTGACGCCGCGTCGAAGGTTATGTTGCCGACGTTTCGACTATCTTATCGTGGTCTTCCTTGGTATTCCAGCCCTGAGAAAGACCATGATAAAGATGGTCGAAATGTCGGCAACACAGGCTTCGACGCGGCGTCACCCGGACAGCCAAGATCATCTTCGTGAAATATTATTCCGCTAAACATTTGCTTGATACATACTTTCGCCAGACGAAGAAATGTACCGTTTTCGAAAACAACGTTTTTTTTCATCAGAAAGTGAAAAAGTAGCAAGTTTTGGTAAATATAATGATGAAAAAGATTTGTGTTTGGAAAGGAAAAAGGGTATTTGAAAATAAATATTCGAACGTAATATTAACCACAATATACTTCAGGTTAAAGAAGTGGGTAAGACAGCGACAAAATGCAGCAAGTAATGTAGAAAATGATAGTACTTCATTGTAAAGTACCAGCTCTTTCAATATCCGAAACAACTTCGTAGCTTCCCCTACGAAATTCCGTCAAATTTCCTCCTCCCCTCTCATCTTTCTCGACTTTCTTTCGGAGTCCTCTGAATGGCGCGAAACAAACGAACGACGCCCTAGGCGCGATCGCCGCCAGGGCGCGCGGGCGGCGGCGGGGAGGGGGGGGGGAGCTGGTCGCCGAGGGCGAGCGAACGTCTTTCCGCCTCTTTCGAGCCCGACAATCCCTTTAATCCGCCTCGTCATCTGAGGTTTATTGTGACACTGAGTAATTAAGTTGATTGTCTGCTTCTTTCGCGGCCGTCGCCGCACAAAGCGCCCGCCCTCCTGCGCGTCGCGGGAAAAGACCGCACCGCCCACCTAGCCGGCGCCACACAAATAGAGCCTTGTTTTGTTTGTAGGAGCGCAAGGGTCTGCCTTCGAAAGATTGCCGCCTCCGATACGATGGAAACCAAGATTGGCGTCTATTCTTTGGTGACACATAGGAAGACGGTACTGAATGATGCGTGTATGCTTTTACAATATTTATGTGGTTTGTCAGTGCTTTTAGTTTTCAAAGTCATGAGGTAAGGAAAATGATTATTTGTGGGTTCGTTAATTACATAATAAACACGTTTTATTAATTGAAAACAGGATTTGTTTGTAGCCTCCATAGATACAAAAATACACTGTAACTGCCGTTATGATCCCTCTTAATATGTAATTATTTGCATCTTTCTGAAGTTAATTCTTAAGTATGAACAAAATCTTAAGTTTCAAAGATTTGATTGTTTTCAGAATCAAGTACTTTAAGCCTTCAGGAGTGTGTTTCAACACCAGTCTCATGATTCCCTCCCCCCGGATCAAACAAAGAGACAGTTCTTTAGTTTATTACTTTACTAATAATCTAAAGCAGTTTTCTGCGTCATTTAAAAAACATGGACAGATTGGCCCTATGACTAAGTAAAGTCACAGGGCCAATCTGAGAGATACAACAGATGCTATTTTTTATTTATAATGTTTATTATTCATTTCGATAAATTATACCATGCAATAAGATATATTTACATATCAAAATGGAAGTTATGGGTCTTTCTGAGTCTGGGGAAATTTTCAAGCAATGTGAATTTTAATTAGTTCAGTTTGGCAGAATAATGTGCAGTACGCACGAACCCATTCGCATATCTCCTCTTATGTTACATATTACTGATAGTAAGATAGGTAGGTTCATAGGTACATTTCATCTACTTAGAGTTTATTAACCGGCTATGGATTTATTTCTAAGAGTACTACAGTGTAGTACATAAAACAAATACTGTTACATTAAGTCACATTAGCACAAGGGGAAAAAATACAACTCAAGGCGCACACCACAATTACTTTACAACTTACATCATTGGTACAAAGGCAAAGCGATTTTTAGAAAGAAAAATATAAATTAATTGACGAATTGAAAAATTATTACAACATTTATTAAATAAAGTGTCTACAATTTGTATGCACATCGTTAGACCTTATATTACTTCTGTATTATTTGGCACAATTGCATAACTAACAAAATACCCTCCAGGTGAACATTAGTATAAAAGCACCCCGCTGTTAGGGGCTTTGTAGCTTTGTTTATTTTTGGGAGCAGAAGAGATTATTTTTTATTATTTTTGAGTGCGTATAAAGATACGAGACTCTCCAACCGTGGAATCGATAAGAAATTAGGGTGATCGAGCAGTATTATTGATAATTTTGTCGAACTGGGTGCGCAGTACGGCAGAAAGGGGAAATATGGTCTAGAAAGAAAGCTCTCGTAGAGCGAAATTGAGACGTAACAGGCACTAAACGATTAATTTTGCGAAAAGCAAGTTAATAACATGTATTCATCTATTCATCTCAAATAGCAAGTGATTTTCAATTATCTGTCACTGCTAGGAGGTTGGACGGATACTGATTGAAGAACATAATCTTAGTTAAAAGCAAGTCTGACAAACCTCTAACCAATGTCCACAAGGCGGCTAGATTGAAATTTTCTGAACAGCATATGTATTAGATTTCAGGTTGAAATGAATTAATTTTCAAGGACAAAATAAATTTTACTCGGACGGTCCTAATGGTTTTCCCTGTTACTGATATTACCGCCGTAAAGAAAATCAAGTCCGGATGGCTAGAAATTTCGGGGGAGGAAGTATCATGATCTGAGATGCATTCTGTGCTAAAGGTAAATTAAATATTGCTTGAACACATGAATGTACAGAGAAATATTTAGAGATGCTTGAATGTGAATTTCTTACAATATATGGATAATATAGTACGATCTGATATTTCAACAAGACGGCATTGCTATTCACATATTTGCGAAAGACAAGACAGGGGTTTTAAGAGAAAAGAATCACAGATTTGGAGTGATGGTACAGAAGTCCTAATTTAAACCCTACAGAAAATCTACAGGAAATTCTAGAAAGGCGTGTGTATGGCAATCGAGGCAATTCCAGACTAGCTGAGCTGAAAAGTGCAATTCGTTCGGAATTAGCAATCTCTATTGATTTATTTCATTCACTAGTCAAATCCATGCCAAAACGAATTTCCAGGTCATCAAGAACAACGGAGATTCTATTAAATATTAGACATCAGTAGGGAAAAGTTCCTTGACTATATTTATTATGAAAAGTCAAAAATCAGACGTGTCTTTGTGCAGATTTCCTCATTAGCAGTTAGGTTTTATTTCACAAAAATACAATATTTTTGTTTTCTTATTTTTTACAAAAATGTTTTTTATATGAAACAATATACTAGTATGTTCATAATTTATATAATACATCTGATAATAAATTGTTTTCTTTAGATAACTTTAGTGCCCTTATACAAATTTCCACCACTACATATTTCACATCACTGTTTTTTTCTAAATGTCTTTACGCTTTCACCTAAATGCTTCAGCAGGAAAATTGTTCCAGTCATTTATTGTTCGACTTACAAAGCAGAATTTCACCGTATCCGATCGCTGCTTACACTTATTATATCCTTCAAGTGCTTTTCATTATTTCTGCACCATCCGATCCTTCTCGTTCCTTTGCGGAGGCGCGCCACGAGAAGGCTGTCTCCCTCGTCACTTCTTCGCCGCGTCCTCGTCTTTGGGCGGAGGCGCCGTCGTCCGGAGCGCCGGGTTCCGCGACGCGAACGCATCGATTCGCACGCCGCCGCGCCCAGCGGCGTCCTCCAGCGCCAGCGTCGACGTCGTCTTCGGCGCCGGCCGGCGCAGCGCGGAGCGGCGGCGGCGGCGGCGGCGTCGCGGCGCTGCACGGCGCGTGGCGATGACGGCCGGAAGCGCGTGATCAAGAGGACACGCGTCTTTGAATCCAAAATTAAAGAAAATTTGCATTCAATTTGAATCCTTGTCGTCGCCGGGGGGTGGATGGGAGGGTATGGAGGGAGGCCGACTTCCCGGAGCGGGGCCGCTATAATTTGCACATCGAATCCATTAAGGCAGCGAGCGAGCGCTGGGTGGCGAGGAGGATAGAGGACGGGGGGAGGGGGGCGACGGAGGGCGAACGAGGACGCAGGAGATGCGCGGGGGCGGCCAACGCGGCGCGGCGTGGCGCCGGGTAGGGCTTGAGCGAGGTAATTTATTCGCACGCTCATTGCCCCATCTATCAGCGGCGACTAATAACATAAGTCGGCGCCCTCGCTCGGCGCCGGACCGCCCGCAGGCCTCGCCCCGGCGTGGCCCGCCCCGCCCCCGCCGCTCTGCCGCCCTGCTGTGCCTCCGCGCTGCTGACGCCGCCGCCGCCGCTGCTGCTGCCGCCGCCTCTGCCGCCACCTGTCCGTGGGGTGAATCCCAACGACAGCGCTGCGCTCCGCGCACCGGAGGCGTGGTGGGCGGAGGCCGGGACAGTGGTGAGCATGGCGTGGGAGGCTGGGACTGAGACAGTGGCGACGGCGGGGGGCAGATAGGAGGAGGGGACTTCACCAGAGGTGGTGAGGAGGGCGGGGCCGAGGGCGGAGGCTGGGGCGGGGGCGGGGTGGCGACGCGTCGCCGGTGTCACCGCGCGCGCAATCTCCGAGGGAGGGGCTGCGGACGCGGATTTTGTGCGGACGTGATCTTTTCTGCTAACCAGGCGCTCTGCGAGGGGAGGTTTCGATTCCTCTCCCGAAGAAATCGATTCAGTGGGGAATCACAGGTTAAATGGGGCTTTGTACTCACCATTTCGATCATGTTAAGGAAGCACTAGTTGATTATAAACAATTAGTTGTTTGAGCATTAACATTTTAAGAAAAAAATACTTTTTACACAGACTTTTGAGAACTGTTTTGTGAACAATGAAACGTAAATTTTAATTTATTTGGATACATACTATGATTATAATGGCTAAATTAACAAGTAGTTATTAGACCGAAAGTTACTATAGACTTCCTATGATATCGTTTTTTCTGGTGTATTAACACTTCAATTTCTTTGTATTTTGAGACACCATGTTTATTGCTGCTACATGCTACAATATTTACCCACATTTCTGGTATGATATTTTTTCATCTATCTTTTAAAAAAATCAACTTGTATTAATTTTGACTTGCATGTGTGTGACATCTTGAATTTTTCTTCGTCTAGTTTTTTGTAAGTCTACTCAACCTTAATCAAAGCAATAAAAACGAGACCAATTATTTCAAAATATGAAGTGCAAAATGCCGTACATCGATTCATAATGCATGTAAAGTTAATAAAATCTTCGAACTATTAATTTATTTACATTTCGAAATTAAGCGAATGGATCTTTTTTATTTGCCCCCAAACATTGTTTAGCTCTGTTTTACGTTCATTCTGTCTTTCACTCTATTTTTATTTTAAATACAACATTCCATTGAATACAATAATTGATACCTATTTAACGATGATTTTCTAATTATGCTTTGGTGGAGTATAAGTGCTCAATGACTGGCGCATAACGATTTCTTTTTCTACCATCCAAATGATTTCGCATAATTAGCCCAAGTAAACTGATAAGTTTGTGCCGTTTGTATACATCGTAAAAAACTCACACAGTTGATACTTCTGGTTAATGAATCGCCCGCAGGAGTGTATCAAACAGATTTTGAACACAAAAAGAAGAATTTTGCACTTCATGCGAGGCATATGTTGTCAGGGTTAGATGCAATTCGCAATACACGTTACCACGACTCAGAAATGGTAAATCTTAGATTCACGAAAATAAATAGTTTCAATTCATTTTTCACCTGATTTATTTTTATCAACTTTAATCTACAATATGACAACATCTTGGACATCTATTACATTTTTGGAACTTTTGCTCCTCTGGGTACGTCCACTTTGTAGAATGTCTGGTTTCAAAAAGTCCGGAATCTTGTTACTTTTTTACACTACATTGGCTGGACAAATGCTTATCAATATTTAAATGTTTACTCTCACTCATAACTTATTCTAAATGTAACGTACACTTCAGAAGTTGGGCGTGCGATGCGACATCGCAAGTGAAACTATTTCGCATTTATAACAATGGTTTTCAAAGTATGTAATGCTTCCATGGATCCAATTAATATAGCTAATGCAATAAATAATAAAAATTCAATTAATTCAATAAGAAATTGCAGCTTTTTCTAGCGACTTCCTCTCTTTCATCTTTAAAGAATGAATCTTGTATGTGGTGCACTTCTATGTGGTCATTTGGATTCATGTGGTCACCTTTGTAAAATTTTCCTTGCTCCTGCATCTCTTCTTTCTTGTCTTTCTTTTACTTCTTCTCTTCTTTACTACCTAAATATCCTGCTTTTTATTTTTTTACTACGTTTACTTCTCCTTCCTTTTGCGGGGTTCACTTTCAACAAGTGACCTTCTTTGCTTATCTTGTGCATCTTCGTAAAGTTTTATTTTTTGTTCAACTTTTCATCGTTCACGAGGGAGCCCCCTTCCCGAGAAGGAAGAGTGTAATACTTCCAAACTCGCTCGAGATCCGTACCAAATGCGTTCGCGTCAAATTTTCCAGCGATACGCACGCGGGGGCGTTTCACATCATTCCGTTGCCACCACCGTCACCTCCCATCTCCTCTTTGCGTCCTCCTCCTTCCTTGTCTCTGCACCTCCCGCAGCGCCTCCGGTAATTGCCGTCCGTCCGTCGCTCCTTAATATCGCCCGGGGCGCGGCCTGGCGGGCGGGGTGGGGGCGGGGGCGGGGCTGAGGGCGGGAGAGGCGAGGCGCCCGCCCGCCCGTTGCCAGGGCCGCCGCCGCCGCCACCGCCGCCGCCGGACCGCCGTCGGTGATCAATACGCGGGCCGGCAAGGAGCGTGGTGGCGGCGGAGGCAGAGGGACCGGCGAGCGGCGGCGGGGTGACGGCGGGGGGTTCTTCTCCTTGGCGGCCGCCGGCCACCATTTTCTTGGGCAGCGCTGACCGCGGCCGCCGCCGCCGCCGCCCGCGCAGCGCCCCGCCATATTGCCCCTCGCCGCCGCCGCCCCCGGCCTCCTCGCCGCCGCAGCGTTCGCACCCGCAGCCGGCGCTCAAAGCGGCCGCGGCTCGGCCGCCGCGGTTCTCCGCCCGCACCCCGCGCTCGTCCTCGCCCCCGCGCCACCGTCTTCCTTCGCCCGCTGCCCCGCGCCGCGCCGCGCCGCCGACTGCTCCGCGCGCGCCAGGGGTGGCGCTCGCCGCGACCAGCGCCCGCAGCCGAGAGAGGGCGCCGCCGAGCGAGGGGTCGCGCAGCGGAGGAGGAGGCTGTGCCACGCGCGGGGCGCTTTCTTAAATAAATTCCCCTGCCTGTTCCTCGCGAGCGCTTCTTTACTCGGGTCGTTTGGCTACGCTCTGACTCACTGCCCTGATGTGTGATTGACTGCATGTTGTTTGATTGCCACTTGTAAAAAGGAAAGTATTAACATTGGAAACAACTAGCCATAAGGTTCTTATACACAGCAAGTCTACCATTTGGGTGCTACAATTGGTAGTCTTGTACACTAAACCCCCATTAACACGAATTCCAAGAGACCGAAATAATCAAAGTTTGTCTTACAAAAATTCGTATTATCCCAGTATTATAAATGTCAAGTATTATTGTAATCCCTTGCCAGGACCGAAGTTTTGTTCGTGTTACGGCGAAAGTTCGTATTAATCAAGTTCGTGCTAACGAGGTTTTACTGTAGTACATTGTATCAACCACATATTATTGTTTAATCGTTAAGAAATATATGTGTCAAAAGACGGTTTGGAGGGATTTAAGCGTTTACAGGGACTTTCGTTTTAGAAGGAGTGTATCACTTCGAGTTTAACGAACAAAAATACCATTTGTGAGTCTGAAAGCGGCAATCTTCATTGTTCTTAATATATTCGACAAATTATGAAGATATATTTCATGTGTAAAATTATTTGAGTTTTAAAGTTTTTGGGGTCAATACATTTCTATCCAAAGTTTCAGAGATTGAAATTATTAAGGACTCTTGAGATTTTTTTATTTTTTAAATAATGCATTTACACGTTTTTAACAATAAGATAAATAGGATGTTGTATTTAAGTAGGTACTATTTTAGTTATGATAATGTATTCATAATCATTACGGTTCTTTGTATTTTTATCTACACATTACTTTTCGGTTTTCTTTTACATTTTATTCATAAATGTTTCAAGAGAGGCAACTCTCGAATTCTTACATATATGCTAGTAAGAGTTACAGTTCTAAAATATAATTATTTTTTACGCAGCATTGGCGTATTATATAATTAGAATATCTGTAAAAATGTTCATGTCATTAATATTTCTCGAGTTTATCATTCACACGTTGTTCCTGAGCGCAAGAAAAAATTGTATCCAATGCTCTCATCTTAGAAACGTAACGTTATTAAGGCAATTACACAAAAAACTTGAAAATATAAAATATTGTCATAGGGAATGAACAAAATAAATTTCAGGAAAGTACAGCGTAGGAATTTGGATTATTTTAGAAGTAAACCATCTTAAGCGTCACATTAATTCTTTTGAATTTTATATTAATTACATTAAATTAACTTTCAGATTAATTACATTAAACGAGCATTATCGCAGATGAATGAGGCGCATACAAAAGTGGAACAGGAATTATTATATAAATGTATGAAAATGATACTAAGTTTACAGCACCCAAAAAGGGAGAAGTGAGTATTAAAACAAAAAATAATTGTACCTTGCCATAATATCAACTTGATATGAGATAACCTTGACATAATATAACCTTGGCACATGACATAATATAAAAATTTGAGTTTAATATTTTCATGAAACCTTAAAGAATTGAAATTGAAGTTAATGAGTGTGGTTATACATTTATTTACACAGCTATCTATCAGGCAAACTTTCCAACATTATTAAGAAACTAGAAATTATATGTATACGAAAATTAAGGACAAAAATTATAAAAGTAATGATAATAATAAACACAGAAAGTTTCAGGTTCTGCAACACAGAGTTTGACATAAAACCGTGAGAACGTTTTTATACAGCATCTAAAATGAACATATAAATAACTTACATTGCACGTGCATTTCTGAATCCTGCTATCGTGGCATACTATAAAGCAGACAAGAAATTTTAGGAAAATTGAATCTGTTTTACGTCCATTATACTACAACTTGGACCCGCTTGTAGTAGATTGTAGCTTGTTGTAAAATGTCCGTCAAAAACTGGTAAAATGATAATTTTTCGTATTATCAGGAATTATTCTGACGAATATTAAGACTTTTGTTAATATTGCGGTTTCCCCTTATTTTCGGATAAGTTTTGAAATTGTTCCACAAATCTGAATGTCCTTAAAATATTCTTGGAGAGTAATTTCAGATATAAAAATAGATACTCTTCTCTCGGCCTAGAAAAAAGTATATTTCGTTATCTAATACATAAAAATAAATATTTGTACGTATTTTATGTGCTGTTCATCCGATTGCGATAAAACTTTGTCAACATGACTTGCACTGGCGCGAAGAATACAGGTATTGTAGTACAATGGGAATGTTTGTACGTCAGTTTCACAAAGATGCTCGTTGAATGATTTTATGCTTTTATGCTGATTGAACCACTCCTGAACAGAAGCTCTATGCAATCCGCAGCATCCTCAAGTACTAACTGCGTCTTCGTTGTGTATTCGACCTCTGCGATTGTCAAATATCGGGCGGAATTATTACTTGAACGTTATCTCGGACAAGTAAATCAAATTTCCCAAAGACACTGTCTTAACGAATGTATGCCCAAACTTGAGGACGTTTTCACAATACAAATACTTAACTATGTCCAAATCAGGACATAGAACAAACCCATACTTGCGAGAAAGTCTTTCATCAATTAAAATTATTAAAATTTTCAGAGCTTAGTGTAAAACGTGATTAATAATCATGTGACCAGTAGCGTGTGAAGAGCAATAGAGAAGCATTGCCGGATCACTAGTTCAGAAATTTAAAAAAAGTTGCTCGTACGTCTCCCACTTGTATTTTAAAATGTGGAGTAGGTTTTTCCTTAATACTGATATATTAACTGAGACCTTGCAAAGCCAAAGGAGCAAAGTGCAAAAAATTATTTTTTGAGGAAATCAATAAAAACTATGTGATTTCGTGTTCTTGACATACAACCAGAGCCAACACTGGGTAGATGTTACTTGGAAGGTGTTTGGAACATCTAATTTAACTGGATTTGGCACCGATTGGTAACTTTTAAGTGTACATTGACACCGACTTATATAATATTTAGATATCAAAGTTATTATGTTTTTGTGTACTATAGTGATAATTGTTTTTGTTCTTTTATATAATTTTGACTAGAACTCTACTAAATAAATAATTTTTCCATTACATAATATTATTTACAATGTAATTTAAGAATTTAATTTGATTACCTACCTTCTTTACATTACTGGAAGACAAAAGGAAATTATTATACCCAAATGTTTTATAGGAATTGAAAAACAATATCTCCCCTCAGAGCTAATGACTGAAACTGCTCCCATTTAATTGGTGCAATGGTAGTTATAACTGATATAACGGTAGTTATTTTTTTGTTATCAGTGAACAGTATGTATATATTTGATTATACTTCCAAGCATTTATCAGTTCTACGATTAAAATTTCGAATTCATGGTTTCTCAATAAATCATGCGTTTGAATGTTACATTTTCTTCTTTTTTTTGAAAATTCTTTACTTTGAACAAATTCCTCAGAATTAATTTTTCAAGTCGCCTTGGAGCCAAATTTGTAGCGTACACATTTGGTGGGAACTGCCTCATTCGCTTAATTAATCATAGCTAATTTGCTCACAGTTTAACTCAAAAGTTGCGGCAAAGGAGGTTTTTCTCGAATTTCACGCTCTTTTTAGGATAATCCTCGTGTGTGTCCTCTCGCTGGATTACAGGGAAAACACAGTTAAGCAATGCAATATTCATTGGTAATACCCCATTAACAGATTAATATTCGTAACAGATTAACATAATACCCTATTAACAGATTAATATTCGTAGATATTTTCAAATATTTTGTCTGAGTATAAAAACTCTGCGTAATTTTAATTTTTTTAATTTTACGATTACTATTAATTCTTTTGAAATCTAAAAATTTAAAAGAATACTCAAAGTAAATAGTATTATCATTTATTTATACATTATTTTTAACTGAAATACGTATTTTATTTGGTTTGTACATTTCTCTCAATGCAATTCTTAATAAATCGCACACTTGTCTTAGACACGCCTGAAAATAATATCATGATACGTACCGCTTATGCCAGGAGCTCACAATGCACTGGCGCTAGTGTATACATCGTATCTGGCGTATATCGCGCAGCGCAGTGATCAAGTTTCAGCATGCTCACGGGAAATGACTCATCAAAAAATGAAAATAGAAGGCCAGGCGTTCTCAGAAAAGTACAATGAATGCTTACATGAAATATTAGACGTATAAAGCATCGCAATAATTCATTAACACAAAAAATCCCTGGCTTGGATCTCACAGATCTATTGCGAATAGTCAAATACTTGAAGATTGCTATGCAGTTTTTTAATTGTATCTCATGTTTTGTGCCTTGAGCACATTTCATAATTTACAATGAATGAACAATGAACTAAGCGGGGCAAAAGACGACTCTCCGTTATCTTAATATATCCTGATATTACAATTATTAACGTCATTATTCCGACATGGAAAAATGACGGTCGCATATGAAGTTTTTAAAGGAGGCGATAGCCAAGGATTAAAACCAGTGAAGTCCATTGGTCGTGTGTCCTTCAATACTTTTCGTAATCCCAACTTCTTGTAAAAAAACATATAAATGAGAAATACCATCCTTTGAATGTCGGTACGCATATACCACTTTTGCCACGAACTATTTTCATTTTACTTAACGAACTGCAAACTGTTAGAATCCTTAACAGATGCCGATCGTTAAGAGTAGTTTTTCGTTTCTCTATTTAATTGCATTATATTAAAACAGGATATTACGAAAGATACATCATTGACCTGCTTCCTCATTTATGCAGTTATTTTGATTATATGGTTTTATAGAACTGTTTTGCATTGCAAAATCTATCCCTCAGAATATTGTACTTTCTGGGAACTTTATAGTATTTCTTTGATTGGCAATAATGCTCCTTGTAGCTCAGTGGTTCTTTCACAATAGCTGAGCTACTAGGCAGATGTCGACGCTACACACCCACGGCGCCCTGACCTACTAAGCGACTCGCTGGCAACTTTCCTGCAGAGCGCCGTCCGCCCCGACACCGTCGGTCGGGGCGAGGTGGGGGCGTGTTCCCCCCCCCTCGAGTGTGATATCAACTTTTCCAATCAGCGCGGAAGTCGCGTACCACCCCTGCCCCAGCCATTGCCGCCGCCGCCGCCACTCGCGCGCGCTCTCGCGGTTCTGCGCGGCGGTGAGAGAGTGTAATTACGGCGGAGAAGCACCTTGCCGCGACGGCAGCGGCACGCGAGTGGTGGGGGCGGAGGAGGATCTGGTTGCGATGTTGAGGGGAGAGGGGTGGGGTGATGGGAGAGGTGAAGGGGGAGATGGGTGGGGAAAGGGGGAGGGATGGGGAGGGTGAGGTAGAAGCAGAAGCGGGATGAAGACGGAGGGAAGTGTGGGAGGAGGTGAGATGAGGCAGAGGCGGAGGAGACGAAGGAGAGATATGGAGGAGGGGGAAGGGTTGAAGGCGGAGGGGGAGGGAATGACGGAGGAGGCGGTGGTGGAGCTCAAGACAGAGGCGGGGGAAGCTGCAGCTAGAGGTGGTGGGAAGGTGAACGTGGAGGTGAATATGAAGGTAAAGGTGAAGGTAGAGGTGAAGGGGACGGTGGAGCTGGAGCGAGGGGAAGAGCTGGAGGTGGAGCTTGAAGTGGAGCTTGAAGTGGAGCTGGAAATGGAGCTGAGGATGGAGCTGACGGTGGAGCTGACGGTGGAGCTGACGGTGGAGCTGACGGTGGAGCTGACGGTGGAGCTGACGGTGGAGCTGACGGTGGAGCTGACGGTGGAGCTGACGGTGGAGCTGACGGTGGAGCTGACGGTGGAGCTGACGGTGGAGCTGACGGTGGAGCTGACGGTGGAGCTGACGGTGGAGCTGGCGGTGGAGCTAGAGGTGGGGGGAGCTCTAGGTGGAGATGGATCAGGAACTAGAGGTGGAGCAGGAGCTGTAGCTGGAGTGAAAGAGAAGAAGTGAGAGAATGTGAAGCTAGAAATGAAGCTGGAGGTGGAACTGGAGGAAGGTGAAGACAAGTGGATGTATTGAAAGAAAAGCAGACTTGAAAAAAGTGGAAAAGGCAATAGTCAAGGTGACGAAAGAGGGATGGATGCTGGAGGTGATGGAGGATGAAAACACTGGAGAAATTGGAAGTATTTAAAAAGGCGGTGGAAACTTATGGGAATTTCGGGTGTGGTGGGAAGGCGAATGTTTAGGTGGAGGCGATAGAGATGATAATGGCAAACGCGAAGTACATTCAGGTTGTAGGACGACGTGTGAATCCGTAGTCAGGAATCTTACTACGGAAGAAGATAAAACACGAACATTACACTTTCCATGGTTTATTGCTTTTATATGTGGTAGTTCTCATAAACATAGATTCAAATACTGCACATGGCAGTTGGCTACATGCCACTGGACTCTTTCTCTTGCTAAGCAAAAGAGTTTTTTTCATAAGAAGTACATAAAGGCAGTGAAGTACAAAAGAAATGTTGCCAGAGGAGACGACGACAGGAGCCGAGTTCTGCATTTTGCAGTTAGTACACGAAAGATTATTTCATGAGAGTTTCGTTCGTTACTTTTAGTATTTATACAAGAAGACCTACCAGTGAATACTCTTGGGATCATTCTGAATATGCGAGACGGCAGTCATGTTAATTTTGGTCGTACCGGTGTTTTTCTTCGTCTGCAAAATTCAATTGTTGTATATTTGACTACGATTTTTTTGCGGTAAATGCAGTTTCATGCAAAGAAACACTTACCTTGCATAAAACTTTAAGATAGTAAGTAATAGTTTCCACGCATGAGTACTGAAAATGATTAATGTATCAATTTTTAGGCAAAAGCTTGCGAGGGATACACTTAACTCGAACATCAAATATTTATATTATTTACTTTCAAGGTGTGATGAATGAATAATTCATCAGTACTATATACTTATATTCTTGATTAGAAAAAACAGTGAGTCCTTCGACTGGCTTATTACAAATTTGGAGAAATTATGAAGTCACAGAATATGTATGGTATATAAATTATTTGGTTGTATATAACACTGATAATTTCCCTTATCATACAGATCTCTGTCGTTATTCTTCTCTTGACAAAAGTATCTCAGAAAGGTACAGAGAAACAATAATAAAGGCGAGTGTACTTTACTACGAACGATTTAATCTACTATTTGATCTACTACGATTTAATCTACTATTGTTGTTTTGACAATATCTGCCAAGTTTCTTCTAAACAAACAACTACTTCTTACCACCCGCTGCGCTGACTGCGTCGTACATGAAATAATGAAGTCGGAGAGGCCTGTTCTCACGTGAGAAGAAAGGGGCCCTGCAGAAGGGGTGAAATGCGAGGGGCGTGGGTGACGGCGCCACCTGAGCCGCCGCCGCCGCCGCCGCCGCCGCCGCCGCCGCCGCCGCCGCCGCCGCCGCCGCCGCCGCCGCCGCCGCCGCCGCCGCCGCCGCCGCCGCCGCCGCCGCCGCCACTGCCGGTGCTGCTCCGTCTCGTAGCGACGAGTGTCTGTGAAACGTTAGCGGGCAAAAAGCCGCGAAGGTGGCGGTGGCGGCGAGTGCGCGCGACTCGCGTATCTCGCCTGTTCCTCTGCGGCGGAGGTGGTGAGGGCGCGGGCGCGGGGGCGAGGGCACTGGCGTGGGCGCGGGCGCGGGCGCGGGCGCAGGGGCGAGGGCGCGGGCGCGGGGGCGAGGACACGGGCGCGGGGGTGGGGGGCGCGGGCGCGGGGGTGAGGGCACGGGCGCGGGAGCGGGAGCGAAAGGCACGGGTGCGGGGGCGAGGGCACGGGCAGGGCACGGGCGCGGGCGCGGGGGCGAGGGTACGGCGCGGGCGCGGGCGCGGGTGCTATGGCGAGGGCACGGGCGCGGAGGGCGAGGGCAAGGGCACGGGCGCGGGGCGCGGGCGCGGGGGCGAGGACACGGGCGCGGGGGTGCGGGCGCGGGCGGCCAGGGGGCCGGCGGGGGACGGGGGGGGGCGGGAGGCATCCGTGCAGTCTTGCGCACGTGTCGCTGAATAATGTGAACCACGCGGTGGGGTTTGTGTTTCTTCCCGCGGGCTTCTTCTTGTTCACGATTCACACACGCGTCGCTTTCCTGCAACCCTCGCGTCTTGCCTGATAGGGCGTTGTTAAATAATGTACTTTGTGATGCCTGGGTTCCACCTGAGCTCAAAGGACAGTTGATTTTACTTTCGTTCACGAGGAGGTTGAGTCTTTCTTATACGAGTAGATACTACAGAATATTCGTTCTGCATTCAAATCGCACTGATAGAATACGTAACACAGTTCTTGTTTGAATTGTACTTTTTTCTCATTCTATCTACCTAGCATGGTGAATTCGTGCCTACAAGTAATATATGTTTACTTCTCCATACCCTAATTAATTTTGGAAAACAATAATTACTATTGTCCAGATTTCGTCATGTCCCATAATTCATTCAAATGATTACTTTTTAATTTATAAAACTCTACAATATTATATTTATCACAACGTTTTGGAGTGTGTACCGTCTGCTTCATTAGGTGTTACAAGACAAAAAGGATATTTACAGTATTAGTCAAATAAAACAATAATAAAAATAGATTTAATAAAATATATCTATACCCAATTCAAAATGAAAGATGACCATGTATTTGAAATGTAAAATCTATAACTATGTGGAGATGTCTATAACTAGATACGAATACAAAAGCTTACTTAACGGTTACTTGGAGACATTGCCAAGATGCGGAAGAGGTAAAGGCAATGAAAGGAAGGGGAAAGTTGAACGGAAAATCTTTGTAATGATTGGGCCTAATACTATCAAATGTATGATATTACTTAAAAATATTTAAGGTGTTATCATAAATCTTTGTAAATTGATTGAATTCAATAAATGTATTTAATACAAAAAAGTATTTTTTACCTATTAAGAAATTCTATTAAGAAATAACATCTAAATTATTATTATTATTATTATTATTATTATTATTATTATTATTATTATTATTATTCCACATCACGACTAAAGATTTTATGAGACGACTGAATACAAAATCTATTCCAAGTTGCAACCAGCAACCTTAGAAGCACGTATAGGGACTGTCGGAGCGTCTACAATTCTTTGCGCAAAATGTGAGCTGTTCCAAATAAAGCGATTTCTTGCACTTCCCAGTCTTCTGAATTACCTGGGAGTACCAAAATTCCCAGAGCTTTGATAACTACCGGAACTACCTGTGCTTTACGCCCCACATTCGGCTAAACTCGATTTCCAAACTCTTGTATTTCAAGACGTTTCTCTGCATCCTTGGTTACGCCGCATCGATGATCGCAAGGTACAGCCGCATTTACAAGTAGATATTATTTTCCTCAAACCTGGATAACAATATCCGATTAAGTTTGAATTTGTTGGTCGTACAATACTGTATAGAGTCTAACAGATGTCACCGTTTTTGGTGAGTGTTCGTATCACTTGGGGCATCTGTTTGGGACTTGGAGGGCGGTACAGATCTACCAGTGGAGTCTACACCCTGTCCTGTCTTTTCAAGTATTCGGACAGTTGCTAGAATTGGACAAACTGAGACGATATGATCAATGGTTTCTACTTTTTCCTGGCAAATGCGGCATTTATCATCTTGGGAACGTTGAGAAGCGCTATATCATAATGTTCTCAACGCTTTATCTTGAACAGGTATTAGAACTGCTTCCGATTCTGGCTTCGTTCTACCCCTTTTAAGCCACATAAATGATTGATCTTTATTGATATGCACCATATCCAGTGTTTTTAGATACTGTCCATGGAGTGGATTGTCTCCCCACGATTTCTTAAAATTTTTGTCTCACATTTCATGTTTAGTAGCATCAGAAGTATAGGTGTTATTCTGCGTGTCATGCATATTGTTCCTTACAATGCTTCTTGCTACAGTAATAATGCCTTTGTTTTCTATCCTTATGTCAGTTTTCATGACCTGCTTCATTAGAGAGTAATCTTGATGGATCTTCTTCTTCTTCTTATACTTTCTTTTTGTGACAATAATTAAGTAAATCGCTAAAACAAATCTTTATTTTTCAGTTCAAGGCACTTCGTTTTTGGTTAGAAGCACTTTCAGGTGTGTACATTAAATAAAAATAATGGACACGTTTAATTCGAAAATACATAAACGAAAATTTTTCTTCATATCTTTCTATCATTTGTAGCAATGCTCTTTCTAAAATTAAAATTAAATATATTTTATATATTTTATCACAGGTTCTATTTAGATTTTGTATGGTTTGCTGTACTTATGATTAGATCTGTTTTACTTGCTTTCATTGATGTATACTCAAAAATAAACATTTATTTTTCCCATAAGTCTGCTCTATTTCTGCCCATTCTCTCTCCGTCTATTCTTCTCTCTCTCTCTCTCTCTCTCTCTCTCTCTCTCTCTCTCTCTCCCTGCAGTGAAAATGTTTGTGTTTAAAATGGGAATATTTTCTGTTTAATAGATTGGAAATATTCAGTTTTTTAAAACATTTTTATGCTTTTTTTATTATTATATAATAGATGCTAATTAAACTAGTTATGGTAAGTTCTCTCTGGTCTATTGTATATTTTGAACTTACCATTTATTTTTTCACTCATACTTGATATTGTAATGATTTCTATTCTCTATTTTCTTTGTAATTTTTATTTTGGATTTTATTATTCAATATCTTGAAAACTGTCCGTTTTTTTCAGCTTAATTTAACAACATATTCAGCAAGTAAATGTTTTATTATTAATGTTATAAAAGCAATCAGAATTTTATAAAATATTAACTCTTTATTAGCCTGTCAGTAACGGTTTACTCTTCTAAAGAACCTACAGATATTACACTTCGATTTGTGTTTGTGAGAAAATATGAGTTGTCTTTCAGTGCAGACATTCTAGAAGAAAATTTCTAATTCGAATGTTAGGAAATTGTACTCAATTTGCTGCTAAAAGTATATCAGTTATTGAACAAATAAATTATTGTCAACAAATTGTTAGAAATTTGTGTAGATTATTTAAGACAATTTGCTCAAAACATTTACTGTTAATAATTTAGCGAATAAACGAACACGAGCGTTACTCTGATATTCTGGCTAAAAGTCTCTACGTATTTCAAACGATGCGTTGAGGTTTGAAAAATGTACCTGGTATTCCTGCAACTTAGTGAGTCGTGACGCGTAGGAAGGCTGCAGGTTACAACCCCACTTCAAAGTAGAAACTCGGACGCCTGCCTCCAGAGAAAACAGTCTTCTCTGGAGCGACGATGTCCGCGCCCCCGCCCCGTCTCACGCCACCCCGCCATTCCCCGCGCCACCCAGCGATGCTTGGCGCCGGCCCACACCGCCACTCCCCATTGCGCCCCGCCATGCCCCCTTCCTCCCCGCGGCGCCTCACCGCATCCCGCGGTGCTCCGCCACTTCCCGCGGCTCCCTGCCACTCCTTGCTGCACCCCGCCATACCGCGCGGCGGCCCTCGACCCCCGGAACACCACGCGACACCACACCGCCCCGCGCCTCCCGCGCCGCCCCGCGCCGCCCCGCGCCGCCCCGCGCCGCCCCGCGCCGCCCCGCGCCGCCCCGCGCCGCCCCGCGCCGCCCCGCGCCGCCCCGCGCCGCCCCGCGCCGCCCCGCGCCGCCCCGCGCCGCCCCGCGCCGCCCCGCGCCGCCCCGCGCCGCCCCGCGCCGCCCCGCGCCGCCCCGCGCCGCCCCGCGCCGCCCCGCGCCGCCCCGCGCCGCCCCGCGCCGCCCCGCGCCGCCCCGCGCCGCCCCGCGCCGCCCCGCGCCGCCCCGCGCCGCCCCGCGCCGCCCCGCGCCGCCCCGCGCCGCCCCGCGCCGCCCCGCGCCGCCCCGCGCCGCCCCGCGCCGCCCCGCGCCGCCCCGCGCCGCCCCGCGCCGCCCCGCGCCGCCCCGCGCCGCCCCGCGCCGCCCCGCGCCGCCCCGCGCCGCCCCGCGCCGCCCCGCGCCGCCCCGCGCCGCCCCGCGCCGCCCCGCGCCGCCCCGCGCCGCCCCGCGCCGCCCCGCGCCGCCCCGCGCCGCCCCGCGCCGCCCCGCGCCGCCCCGCGCCGCCCCGCGCCGCCCCGCGCCGCCCCGCGCCGCCCCGCGCCGCCCCGCGCCGCCCCGCGCCGCCCCGCGCCGCCCCGCGCCGCCCCGCGCCGCCCCGCGCCGCCCCGCGCCGCCCCGCGCCGCCCCGCGCCGCCCCGCGCCGCCCCGCGCCGCCCCGCGCCGCCCCGCGCCGCCCCGCGCCGCCCCGCGCCGCCCCGCGCCGCCCCGCGCCGCCCCGCGCCGCCCCGCGCCGCCCCGCGCCGCCCCGCGCCGCCCCGCGCCGCCCCGCGCCGCCCCGCGCCGCCCCGCGCCGCCCCGCGCCGCCCCGCGCCGCCCCGCGCCGCCCCGCGCCGCCCCGCGCCGCCCCGCGCCGCCCCGCGCCGCCCCGCGCCGCCCCGCGCCGCCCCGCGCCGCCCCGCAGCTTAAGTGTCCCAGTGAATAACGCAGCAGCACGGCTCGGAACCGCGCCGTCCCCTCGGCAGGATTAGCAAAAATTTACGCGGCCATCCTTCTCGCAGCGCGTTTCATTTTTGTCAGATCAAAGGCAGCGTAAACATTCATTAGCAAGAAAAAGTTAATTTCGGCCCCTTAAAAACTCGGCAGCGGAGGCGGCGAGGCGACTGTCGGAAGCGCCGGGGTCGGCCTGGGCGCAGGGGAAGCGGCCCAGCGGCCCACGGAGGGGGGCTGGGACGAGGGGGATGTGGATGGCGATTTTTAAAAAGACGCCGTAATCCACGCCCGCCGCTAGTTCTCACGGCTGCGCGCGCTGTTGTGTGTTTTTAACGAGTGTTTATTTTTAACGCGTTCCCACAGTTTCGCTTGCTAGTTAGCGTATTAAAAATTGTAACCTATGACAGTTTTTGAAGCGTTTGGAAATGCTGACTGGTTGATTAGTTACACATGAATAAACGTTTTAACTGTGATTATTACTCCACTCTACCGGAATGTTCTGTTTTGTATTTTTGTAATTTATTTTTATGTGGATTATCCTTTTTATACCTACAAAAATAATTACCATCTGTGTGTGTGAACAGAGAATGAATGCAAAAACAAAGAGTACAAAGAAGTTGAGAACATATTTGTTTATAATGAAAAACGGATCTTTAGTTTAATTTTCAAACAATTGAAGTTATGTAATTATGTAAGTTATGGTACTATATTCAAAAATAAAGTTTAATAGTAGGCATTTATGATGTCACGTGCAATTTTTATTATAAAATACATTCTACAGACTCTAGACAAAATACAGTCTACGTTCGGGAACATATATTCTTCTGCAGTGTAGATCCCTGAAAGAGAAATGAAACGTGAAATACTACTTTTTCTTTGTTTTCGCGATTATTTTAACCGGAATTCGATTTAGACAAACGGGACGTGGGGACAAATGGGACAATGGAACAAATGGGACACGGGGTCAAACTGAGACACGGGGACAAACTGGGTTAAGGGGACAAACGGGACAATGGGGACAAAATGGGAGAAGAGGACAATAAGGGAGAAGAGGACAAATAGGACAAAGGGACAAATGGGACAAGGGGACCAATGGGACAAGAGGACAAATGGGACACGGGGCCAATGGGACAAGGGGACCAATGGGACAAGAGGACCAATGGGACAAGGAGACCAATGGGGCAAGGGGTCAAAATGGGGCAAGTGGGACAAATGGGCAAGGGGATAAATGGGAAGATGGGACAAAATGAGTCAAGGTGAGAAAAAGAGACAACGGAAGAAAATGAGACAAATGAGGCAAATGGGCCAAGGATGCAGAATGAAACAAGGAGACAAAATGGGACGAGGGCAGAAAATTGGACAAGGGCCAAATGGGACTAGAGGTCAAAATGGGACAAGATGGGCATCGGGACAAAACGGGACAAATGGGGCAAGTGGACAAAGGGAAAAATGGGCCAAGTGGAACAAAATAGACGGATAGGAACAAAAGGTCAAGGTTCAAGTGGGACAAAACGGACGTATTTTCCTGAAGATTTATGAACACTGGTAAAATCTTAACTCGAGAGACCACTAAAATATTTTTAATGGACTCTTGAATATTTTAGCGGCCGTTGCTATGGATGCGTTCTGAATGCGTTGTTTAGATGGTTGGTTGCTAAGGAACTAAATACGTGTTTAACGACGTAATAAAACAAAAGATATTAAATACGTGAGTATAAAAGTTAACAATCGCATATTGCGTGAATGACAATACTTTTCATACTACAATTTTACTTTTCCTAACAAACTAATGGTATTCACGTCTCTATAAAGTAACACAAAATCCGCAAATTCTACAATATCTACCGCAAATATTCCTCTCTGATTTTTTTCAGTTTCTGCATTCAATAACCTACATTTTTACCTCACTAAACACTTTTTTATCAAATTATGCGTTAGAGCTTGGCAAAACCACCATGCTCCATGTTGCTTGTATTTGTGAAAGAGAAGTAAAATATCTTGCACAGAGCTTGGCATACTGACAAATATATTCGTGATATATTTCCTTGATACACTCAGTGATATAGCTCTGATACTCCAGAAAGATATTTGCGGGTAGACTGGAATTAGAATGGATGGGCAAGCCTCCCAACAAAAGTATAGGAATGCAAAATTACGCAAACACGCTGTCAAAGATGTGGCCAAATTTTTGCAAAGTACGTAAAGTCGTAAATTTACGGACCACGTCAGTGCTAACAGCTTAAATTTAGTTTCTAAAAAC
This sequence comes from Acheta domesticus, assembly GCA_031308135.1. Classification (NCBI taxonomy): domain Eukaryota; kingdom Metazoa; phylum Arthropoda; class Insecta; order Orthoptera; family Gryllidae; genus Acheta; species Acheta domesticus. Next base: position 72,148,207 of record JAHLJT010009419.1, on the reverse strand, counting down.
AATTCACGCAAATAAGTATTTTTGAGCTGCAACAATGATTCTCAATTCCTGTAATTCTTAATTTATTATTCGCACTTCCATGTAGAATAAGATAGTGAATTTAAAACTTCTTCAATATTCCCAAGTCCGTTTAAAATAGTGGTGTTCATTCAAAAACATCTTGTTCAAAATAATGTGCATTTGGCAGGTGAAATATTGGTAACCATTAAGTTGCTTATTTTTAAAAGCCCATTGAATGTTAGGTCTCATGAGCAATTAGCATTGTGTGCTCGTTGAGAAATTATATTTTTCATTCTCCGCATGAGTACCTTTAAATAAATTATTTGTTTCAAACGGACTAAAATGTAATAGTTTCTACTATAATAAAGCATAATAAGTCAATTGTGATGACGTGTCTTTTCTGTTCACGCTCTTAGTAAATTATAGCGAAAATTCAAGGAAGTATTGGTAGCATTGTGCCATTACTTTTGCAGAAGGCCATTACTTCACTCCCTTGCAGTTAATTGACTGAGGATATCAGGAAGTTCATTAGTGCAGTCAGACTCCGTTGCCGTGTGACAGTTCACAGAATGAAAACAGGGTGGAAGGAGCGCAGTTCTCAGAATTTGTTCTCTAACTCGTTCCGAGAATTCTCTCCTAAAGTTCCATTCCTCATATTGAAAATGTCTGGTGGGAACATAACGAGTTTGCAATATTAATACTTGGGCGGATTAATTAAATAATAAACATTGTTAAAATTATTATACTTAACTAATTTTTGTTATTTTAGTACAGCAATATTTCACATATTTTGTTTGTGCTCATGAAAAATACTTTTTTATATATTTGAGAACTTTCCTTCGCTATTTCATTGAGATAATTGTCATCATTCTGTCGAAAACATTCGACATTTCCTTTTCGAGAAAACATGTAAGTGTAAGGTTGTTAGAAAAGCTAATACAGCGAGTTTTCTTAAGTTGGGAGAAAGTTTTTAAACACATTGTTATTGAACTATTATTGAAGTGTATGTAAACGCGATGTCCAACAATCGTCTGACAAATGTGTCCTTTCACAAACAAATTCAGGGACTATAATTGTATGCGATGAATTATGTTTTTAAGGTAAGGTGAACGCAATCCTTTGTATAGTTTCCTACAGATCTTGGTAAATAAAAACATTTCCATTACATTTTCAGAAACTTATTGAACTCGGAATTTTCAGAAACATATTGGGGAATTTTCCGTGTAAGATATTCTCCTTCCATGATTGTAGTTGATCTTGTTTTTTCGAATGGTTTTTGTGACGTTACAAGAAAGATACAATGAAGTGTGACCTAAATCAACTTCATTAATCTGCTGCGTAATTAGGTCAGAGGAGTTCATCAGTTTACTATTCATATTCTGTCTACATAACCAGTGTAAATTCAGTAGGTCTCTTGTTCAACTTTTCGGGGTAGATAGTCTGTCTGAGGAACCATTGAGATGCAGACATCGGAACTTAGATCATTCGTCATTTTATTCGGTTTAACAAATTTAAATCTGAGTCAAGCCATTTATTTATTCTAAAAGATTAGGTTAATATTGGTACAGCCGAGGTGTTGATGGCTGTTATAATGTTTTCAACTGATAATTTTGTGTTGAGAACTTTATTTATTCTACTCCGGTACATTTCTCTGAAGTTTTTCTTTAGCTGGGTGTGTTCAATCGTGGAGTTCTGCCATATTCCAAGACATTAATGCATACCACCGGTTCCAATTCTTCAATACCTTGGAACTATTGGTTGGATTATATAGTTTCCTGTTTTTGAACATTGAGAATAGCGCATTTATATATACCAAATGACAAATTAATATCTTTACTAAAGATCGCATCAGTGTTTATAATTGTTATTAATATTATTATTTGGTGGGACATATTTTTCCGCTATCATTATTTCTATGTATTTCCCAGGATATATTGTCCACATAGATTCGTTGATAATATTAAATTTCTTATTAAGCAGTAAACAAAATATAGACATTATGTTAATGGGGTCACATGGGGGAATGTGAGTCAAGCAAAACTTAATTCACTGTCAGAGCTTCGTCTCCAAATAACGCACGGAGCTATATGTGTTTGAATCCTCAGGGTTTGAATCTCTGTTCAGGGATGTTGCAGACCAGAGTGCTGCCCGCGCGGCCACTCCGGGACATCCGCTGATTTCCCCGGTCTCGTCTTCCGCTCGGCCCGGCGAACGATTGTGCGGCTGAGCGCCCCCTTGCGATCTGCAACCCGCGCGGCGCGCTGGTTCGGCGGGCGGGCGTGCCTCCGACAGTGTTGAGCACAGCTGGGCTTCCGGCTCGCTGCACCGGAGAGCGGAGTGGAGCGAAGAGCGGCTTTGACCAAGTTGGGAGCTCTACGCGGCTCAGAACTCTAGACTCCCAAGTCTAGTAACCCCGCGGGACTAACTCGGGTACCGGTGTGTCGCTACAAGCCTCGTGTATGCTTGCTTGCTCACTTGCAAAACAATCGGCGGGGTCTTGTGTAAGCTGCGAGACGGGAAATCAGTAAGGGAACGTGCTAAGGAATTTGTTCTCTGATTTGTGGTCCTCATTAGTAAATTCTCAAAACTTACAAGTCCTACGAATCCAAACCCTAGTTAGGTACACTGAGACTTCTGTGAAATGGTGGCGATATTTTAATGGTGGTGCAACTCACATTTTTTGAGAAATTGAGTTAGCTCCATTTTCAGGTTTGCGCAAGTGTTATATATTTATTGTCAAAGTGATAGAACTCATAGTTCTTTCTGTCGACAACATAGCTCATCACAATAAAAGTGAATCGCAGGAGATTGCATCCATTTATTTTAATCGTGGCACAACTCCAGTGGTACCATTACGTGGTTTTCCACAAGTCTCGTAATGAATAATTTTCGAGATATAGCGTCTCCAGTGATTTGGTGATAAAAAGCTTGTTCCAGATTTGGTATTAGAAACAATAAAAATAATATAATAATATGGCACATGTTTTATTGAAAGAAATTCAATTTAATGGTCTTCAGGGGTTTTCAAACTGTGCGTCGCAGCTCCCAGGAGGGTTGCAGCCATATGGTAGTGGCGTCGCAGGGAATATTTAATATTTCTACCCACGCAGATCAAGAGTTCCCGTGCTCACACAGTAGGCCTATATTAACTCAGAAACTTATTGTTATCAGGGGAGCCGTAGGATTTTTCGTCTAGGTGAAGGAAGCCATGGACGAAAAAGTTAGAAACCCCTTGGTCTATGTGTTAAAATACCTTCAAAAGTCTGTAACAATAAGGAAGAAAAATTAACAAATTGGTTTCCATAACTGGCTAAAAATTAGATGGATTAAATTTTTCAAAGAAGTCTCCTGTAATTATGTACAAATCAAGACATTGGTTTCTACACAATAAACTTAACTACACAAAAATCACTAGTGGATGAGGAAGACCTAAGGTTTTCAAAAATTTAAATATCCTGCTTCTACAACTACAGCAAGGAAGGTTCATGGGAATAAATAGGATATACTTGATTTGTTTCAATTCATTTCAAGCGTTTATCAAGCTTATTTCACTGATCTGCAGTGAGGAATCGGATAATTTCAAGAACATGAAAAAACTGAATGTGCCTCAAAAGTTACATTAAATTAATATTTAATCTGTTTTAATAAATCTATATTGCCTTCATTTCCAACTTTTCGTAAAACATATACCTATTTGGCCCACCAACCTCATTTTTATGGTGGTATAACTTCTTTACAGCCACAATATTACGCGAAAGATACGGCATGCTTATTCATATCATCTTCAGACGAACAAGTAAATATCTTATAAAAGAAAAACACAATTTTTGTCGAACTCCATCCCCGATTTTGTTATAATCATTTAACTTTAAAGCTCAATATCTCCACATGAGCGTCACCGGAGTTGTATCACTATTAAAATAACGTCTCCAAATATGAATCCAAATGAGGGACATGAGACCAATCCTCAAATAATGTTACAGAATGCTTTCGTCGACTGAAGGTGTTTTTATCTTCGCGATAGTACTCAATTATTGTATTAACGTGTCACATGTAATTCACGTGACATTCGTAACAAATCTTTTACCTTTATTTCTATTAATTTTAATAATTTCTAAATAATTACACTTCTACATTTCTAGCAATCCTTCTCATAATGCTTACTCTTTAAGAATTTAATGAACAGAACTAGTCAAAGAAAAATAAAATATTTAACAGAATTTTAAAACTGTTTTCGAAAAATTGCTACTCTGATGTAATAAATATAACAATAGTAAGTGAAGTTTAAAGTAATGAGTAAGTGATATTTCTGGTTGTGAAATACCATGTTCTGTATATTTTGTGAAGTGACAGAACATTTCTTTAGATCGGACAGTAAATACAAACATTACAATTATTTGCTGAAATATGTATTCCGGAATTTATTTCCACAAGTAATTTTAAAGTTAAAAAGATTAACTCTTTTTCTTTACTAACATTTTATAACGCGGTACAACTTTTTTGGTCAAATGCATTCTGATATTTATTCAAATAGTGTAGTAAATAGGGATAGGTGTTGGGAAACACATTTGCATAGCAAACAAACTCTATAAAATATATTTTAGCAGAGTTCTGTAAACGTACAGCAAAGAATACATGTACATGTTAAAAACGCACGTACTGATGCAGAAATCCGAGCAGTATGCTGCAAAATTTGCTGGTGCAATTTGCGCGAAGGACAAATGGCAAACGCATCGCGCAGCAGTGTTTCAGCGTTTATCCGTCCCCCGTGCAGTGGGGCCAACTTCCGCGCCTGTAAATAATAAACAGCGCGCACAAACATTTAAAACAAATGAAACATTTTGCAATCTCTTTAAAGACAACAGATGTGTCGGCCCGGATGTTAAGCCGGCAAAAACAACTGGGTTCTGTTTAAAAAATCTCGCTGGCGGCTGCATTTGCGTGGAATGGCGCATGACACGGGGCGCGGGCGCGGAGTGTGGGAGGGGCGGGTGTTTGGGCGGGGCAGCGGGCATAGGTCGCGCGGCTGACGGGACCGCATGCCGGAAGTGGTTTGTGGACTCGCCCTCCCGCCCGGGTTGTTTTCTACGCTGAAGGACATCGCTTTACCCGCGGTGCTTGTCCAACTCATGATCTGACTTTCATATTTGCTGAAACTGTGAAGCGAGCTCGGCCAGTGGAATTCTGTTTAGCGGTGATTTATCTCACGTAAACATTGTGTTGCGAGTGCCGCAAAAAAATTGTTGCAGCATGTGAAAGGGATTCGCGATGGAATTAATTGCACTGAAAGAATATATCAGTGAAGTAAAAAATATATACAGACCAATGTGAAATAAACCGAAGCAATTGTCCACTCAACTATCTGAATGTACATTTTTTAATAGAATTTCGAAATATTACTATTTGCTATGAAACTTTTTTCTGATATTTTCAAATAAACATGCCACGTAGACTCACAAATATCTGGAATATTTAGAATTTTCAGAAAAAATGTTGGAATTAAGAATGTAATATTTTCGAAAACTAATTATAGCTAAGCTACAAATAAGGCACCCTTGTCCACCGGCTATCGATTACAAGTTCAAAAATGTTAATGAAATGCAGTTAATGCATTTGTTCTGAACATTTTCTTCCTCTCATAGTAAGTAGTGATTTAATACATTAAAATTTATCATCTCTTTCATTTACAATTTAAAATTTGTTCTCGCTATCCAGCGGGCGAGGGTGGGCTGCTTTTAGCACATGTATATTTCTTCCCCGATAATATTAACATTTTAGTTTAGTTTTTGTACGATGCAAATACCTTGAGGTATGTCATTTTCCGATATTTACATAAGGACAAATAATGCATGAATTATTTACACTGGCAATCATGTAAATGTATTTTTAACCGCCTTCTGATGTTCTCATTTAGTTCAGTACAAAAGTCTAGTAGGGTCAGGGAAAGCGGTGTAATTAAAATCGTGAATTTATATTCAATCGTTCAATTATGCGTATTTTTTACATTGATTCCAGCTGAAGTGGCCCAACTGATGTCATTGCAGTGCCTCTGGCTTGGAGGTTTTTAAGGTTCAGACCCCAACGGTAGCAGGATTTTCGAAACTTGCTAGGTCGAATTTAGCCGCTGTCTGGAGGAGAATTCTAGCGGCTGGCTGCTCTGATCGGTAGTTTTCCGTGGTTTTCTCCGATCAATACCAGGCTAATCCCGGAGTAATTCCCTAACTAATGGGCCACAGTCAGCGCGTGATTTTCCTTCCTCCTCGCCTTCCTTCCTACCCTCATCCCTTACTTACAAACAAGTACACTTACACTTATATGTAATGTACTACCACACGATGTCGGGAGCTTAAGAGCTTGTTCCAGCCGGGACGGTGCCCCGCTACTGGAGATTTCTGGATTGAGAAAACTTGCACTCCAATGTGTCGGTCGGGTCCAGGTCTCACCATCGTACGGGGGAATAACACCACGACATCCGGTGATAAAAGCATGCACTACGCATACGGGATTAATGACCGTAGCCGTTGACGGGCCCGGAAGAAACGAAATAATCAATCAATAAAGTCAGTGAAGGAACTTCATTAATGAATGGTTACCCATTACTAGTAGTATGTAGTAGTTACCCATTACCTTCAGGTACCTTCGGATTTATTTATTATTTACTTGCATTTATCAAGGAAGGACGTTAATAAGAGAAATCGCGGAGGTAACGTTCAAGAAACGCAGAATATGGATCATAGTAGGGTAAAAAAGAATCAAGTGGTACAATTAAATAACTGCTTTGTTGGCTATTTTTGTTTAAGTCAGGGAACGTGAGAGATGAAAATAAAATATATAGAAATTAATATGTAACAATGAGTGACAAAATGACAATATTATTACTTTGTTGTTAAAAATACATTACGTATTGTGCGATTTTATCTGATGTGTGATAAGAACAGTAACCATTTTGCAAGAGTGGGGGAATATTGGATTTCTTGTATATTCATATACAAGAGATGTGGATAGCATTCTTGTATATTAAGTAACGTGCAGTAGTCATCCAGCAATTGTATTCGAAAGCAAACCAGTATCGTTAAATTACCCGCAGGTTTCCTGCGGGTTGAGGACGATCGCGCCCAAAAAGAAGGGCTAGTCCCGTGGGTTGGATCTCGTCTGCTCGGCGGCGGGGGGGCGGCGGCAGGCGGCCCAGTGACCCGGTGCGCGCGGGAGGGGGGGAGCGGAGGGGCGGGACGGGGAGCCACCTGGAGCAGCGCCGGCGCGCAAACGAAGCGGCGCGGAGGGAGCGCGCGGGGGAGGAGGGGCAGGGCAGGGGAGGGGAGGGGAAGGGACGCGGTAGATTAGCATGGGCGGGGACAGCCCTCGGAAGCGCGGGCGAGACTTCACTCCAGAGGAAAGAATTCTCTCTCTGCCGCCGATACGGCCGCTGGGGGAGGGTGTCCTCGGGCCAGGGGGCGCGCTGTTAGTGACGTGCGTGGTAAGGGGATCTCGGGACGAATGACAGAAAAGCGCCCCGTGGAAGTTCAGAAATTTTGTTTTTCTGTGATTTGATGAATGAATATTAACATGTTGACAATCCATAAAAGATTGTGCCGAGGCGTGCTTTCAGTTAGGAGATTTGTAAAGGGATCACGGACAAATGATGTAAAAGTGTCCTTGAAAATATTAGATTTTGTTTTTGTTACTGCGATTTAACGAATCATTTTTGCATGATTACTGGCCATAAAAATGCATAAATCAATTACGTAATGAATTGTTCAATTTCAACTAGTCCCATGCAAACCTACAAAATGTATGTAAGATGTGGTTATTACGAAATAAAAAAGAAGTTGACGTCTTGAATCCCATTAAATGGTACGATCAAAAGATACTTATTCCATAAATTGCTATCCTTTCCCAATTAAATTATTGTCTTGTAGAAGAAGTGTGTATTTATTACTAAAGAAAATTGCCTATATCAAACGTTATACAGGCGACATTATTTTTTAAAAAACGAAAGCACTTTCACTTAAAATATTAAAGCAGCAATTAGATTTTTTAAAGTCTATACATCCAATAATTGAGCCATGCATAATATAAATTATAAAATTATTTATGTAATATAACTTGAAATACATATAACTTTTATATATAAGAGATTTTGGTAAACTATTCTATAAAATATTGTTCTTTTACCTCCAAGAAATATAGATGTTCATATTGAAAACCTTAATTATATATTTTTAATTTATAAGGGTGCTAATGCGTCTAAGGAAGCTTTCTTAAATGTTTTAATCTTGTCTCCAATGTGTTGCTTATTTACAAATAAAGTACTCTACTATAGAATTATACTCTTGGTGACTACATTTTAATATTATTTTTCTTCATGAATATCATACTGATAGAGAGCCAGTAGCTCTCAACTAAACGTCTTTATCCAGAAAGCCTTAAAAAGTGAATTACGAAATTACTATTTCCGAGGCACGGACACAATGTTGTCAGAACTCGTATTCAACACCCTTATCAGTATATCCAATACATAAGCGACTAAAAACGATTTCATCCAGATGCCGAGTAGTCTTTGAGAGTGTTTTAGTATGAAGTTTACATCAGCGAAAAGTGGCAACACGTGCAGCATGAGGCTTTGTCATGAGGAGAGTGACGAACCTAAATGAAAAACGTCTGAAAGTAAGGGACGGCAAACACTAGAGACGCCATCAGGGGAGACGAAGCACTCCGCGAGGGTGGGCCGGAGAGTCCCGATGGGGGGGGGGTCTGCAGGGGGAGTGGAGTGGGGGGGGGAGCCGCGCGCGCCGCCGTCCGCCTCTTTAGCGTACGTCGCGCCGCGCCGCTTTTTTTGTCGCGTCAAGTGGCATCGTGCTCGTCGCACTCACGCGCCGCCTACCCCTTCCCGTCCTCCTCCCGCCACAAAGCCTCCTGCTACACTTCCTTTCATTGAATCTCTTTGCCCTCTAGGAGATTAAAACTTAGGTTTTTGCCGTGGAGTAGGTTTTCGGAGATTTACACACTTTGTGCCACTTTTAAATTACTGTAAACACTACTGTTTCTTTTATAAAGGACAATAAAATAGAATATTGTAATTATGCGTAAAAAATCAACAAGATTAAGAATATGCAAGTAATACATTATTGAATTAAGCAGGAGCTACATAATAATTCAAACTCACCATACAATTCCCTCGCTCCATCTAACACGGTGTTTCTTATTACTATTATTAATTCAATAAAAATAGTTCCTTCATATTATAGACATTCATTTTTATTTGATCTGTTATTGTAGTTATTAAATTACATTGGCAACGTTTCGGGTACCTGTTCAAGCCATCATTTGGTGATGGCTAGAATGCAAATGGCTAGATGGCTAGATTGCAAATAAAAGTGAATGTCTATAATATAAAGGAACTCTTTTCATTGAATTAATAATAGAGACATTCAGAAGGAAGAAGAGAATTAATATTAATACTATGTTAATTACTTTTGAATCCTACAGACGAAAATTGACACTAGTTAAAGTCAACATTCCCATTTACAACGTGCTTAACCACTGTTTTGAACAAAAACAATGCCGTATTTTATGAAATTATTGTATTTACCTCTTCAACCAACTTCATGCGGTAATTTCTGTGCTTATGGATGTATGTGAACTTCAAGGGTGACAAAAAGTCTACATTGGTTTCTTTCGGGAAGTAAAAATCAATTGGATATATAACAACGCAGAAAGGTATCAAAGGGCCCCAGAAGGGACAAACCCTTGGCAACACGTTATTAGCAAAATTATTTGGAGGAAAGTGTCTATTTATAATAACAATAATAATAATAATAATAATAATATGGTATATTAATATAATGTGGTATAATAATAGTATAATGGTACATTTGGAACAGTCTACATTTTGCGCAAAGTATTGTAGAGGCACCGACAACCCCTAGATCTGCCCCTTGGGTCTCTCTGGTTGCAACCTGGAGAAGATTTTACATTCAGCCGACTCATAACATCTTTAGTCGTGATGGAGTGGAATAATAATAATAACAATAATAATAATAATAATAACAATAATAACAATCATAATAATAACAATAATAATAACAATAATAAAAATTATGATAACCCGGAGGTAACTGGTCCCTTACTGGGCGCCTCCTCAAGGTGACGGGTAGAGGAACGCTAGACGGATATGGAGAGTACCGGGAAAATAACATACCCAGGGCGGGCCAAAACCAGCACTTGGCCTTTAAGTTTGCATCCCATCTCCCAGAGATTCAGAATATTGCAGTGAAGACTAGAAGTAACACGTCGGTTTCGTCTGACAACGGGGCTACTTCAGATGAGGTAATGTGTCAGCCCCTTACTGCAATGACCACTCAAAAACGAATGTAGAAGCATAGAGATCATTGATCGGGCAAGAGAACTGAGTGGCCCATCTTCTGCGGGCTTCTCCCCTATCTTTGCGAGTAGAAGAGAACATATGAGAGAATAAACTGAACTTGTTAAATGAATATAGAGATAATGCGAGGGCTTTATTTTGTAAATCAGTGCTGAGACGAACTGCTCCCAGTATTAAGGCACCTGTTCCATGCTGAGTATAGCAGAAAACTTTCATAGCTACACATGACTGAGCAGAATGTAATTAGCAGATGGAAGACAATTATCCAACACGGCTATTTAACTGAGAATTAGGAAAGCTATGTCAAATTAGGGAAGTTAGATGCCTGAATTAACAGCAAGAATAAATTGGCCAAGACAATACTCACGCGAAAAAGACATCCACAATGCCTACAATAATTCACCCCAAACCGGAACAAAGATATCAAACATGTTCAACAGCTTAATTGAATACTTCCGTGATACAAAACCAGCCGTCCGACCTTTCATCCCTGTCCTGGGGAACATGGAAAAATCAAAGGAAACAATAAAGAAGGTGAATAGTTCTCGTATATTGGAGGAGCACGTTTTAAACTTCGATGACCTCACAGTAGCTTCACCTTGCTATCTAATGTGCAGCAGCTACTGTCAACGAGCTGAACTGACCAAGAGACGTATCACCCCAAATCGGAGGACGGGCAAACAATGGAGCATATGCCATCATGGAAAAAAGCGACTTAAGGGAGAAAAAATGAACTTAGATCCAAAGCTGACTCCATAGAAGAGTACCTGAACAATAACAAAACCACGAGAGTAGTTAGGTAAACAACCATCCTAGAAACAACGACAGGAATAAAATTGAATAATACACAAAGTGCCCGGGATCTTGAATATTGTTTAGACACTTTCCGACAAAAGGCGAAAATAAATTAAGTAAACTCCGCCGATACAATGAACCGACGAAAAGGAAGAAGAAAATGCCGAATTTCACGGAAACCGAAGGATCTTCTTCAGGCGCCTAGAGGAAAATAAGGACAACCAAAGTACAAACCTAACTACAGGAAAAACAAACAAATTTAAAGAATAATGGAGTACGTTATGATCCGACCCGAAGAATTTCAACAAAAATTCATCATGACTGACAGATAGAAATGTCAGCATCGAAAATTCCATCAATTAATGCTACAGAGTTTACTACCGTCGATATCATAAAGAGCCATCAGTAAACCAGCAACTGGAAAACCTTGAGCCTGACAAAATTAATAATTTCTGGTTGAAATATTTTCCCACTGTTCACTAACTGGAAACCAAAGCCCTTGAAAATCCAACATCAATTTCTGATTTTCTTATGGAAGGAAAACCTATCTACAAAGAAAAAAGGGGTACATGTTACAACCACAAAACCATCGACGAATCTCCTTCCTATCGACTGTTTACAAGCTCTTCATACAGCAAATGAGCAACAAGATATATAAACAGGGCGAGAACTATCGCGTTTCAGAAGAGGAGCAAAAGGGTTGCATCAAAATATCCAGGGATTCTAAGTATCAGCTGACAATTGACGTACTTATCGGAACTGGAACCGCGCTACTAAACGTTATTGAAGACGCCAAAAAAGCAATAGATAACAGTAATATAACTATTTTGATTCTTCTGGATTTCAGCAAAGCGTTCGATTCCGTAGATCATGACATCTTGCTCGCAAAACTAAAAATCATGGGATTTGCACAGCACACACGTACATGGTTTCTCAATTACTTAAGTTCAACAACCCCAAGAGTGGTATCTGGTAGCCGCAGCTCAAGTGACTTGATACTTAACCGCGGAAGTTGCTCAAGGCACTGTATTAGGGCCACTGGCCTTCTTAATCTATTTAAATGACGTAGGTAATGCGCTTAAATATTGCAGTCATCAAATGTATGCGGATGATCTTCAGATATACTTAAGCGGTCACCTGTCTCACCTCTTCTCACTCGCACAAAAAATTATTGAAGATTTGATAACACTGAACAACTGGGCAGCGTTTCCAGGCTTACAGTTAAACCCAAATAGTCACAGTGCATTATTATCCGTTCGAAAAGCATTATGAATAAAATCTCATCTGCTGCTCTGCCTAAAATTTATATTAATGACACCGTTCTACCTTGGTGTTCAGAAGTCAAGAACCTAGGTGTGCTTATCGACAACACCCTCAGCTGGAACTCGCATATAGATTCAACCTGCCGTAAAGTTTTTGCCTCAATGCATTCCCTGAAACGCCTACGAACACTTTTACCAATTAGTACACGTGAGACTCTCATCAAATCTCTTATAATGCCACATTTCATCTATTGTGACTTTCTTCTGACCATCATGACATTTAAATTACAACGTAAACTTCAAGTAACCCAGAACGTATGCGTATGGTTTATTTTCGATCTAAGGAAATACGACCATGTATCAGGTTTTTTCGACAAACTTCAAATACTTACTCTAGACAAAAGACGGTTATTTCATTTTCTCTACTTCTTCTTTCTAAATTTTAAATGGTACACATGTAACACGCCTTGTAAGTAACTTCAATCCTCTGTAAATTAAATCGAGCTCGTGATTCAACCCTGCTTTGTGTACCACGTCACAACACTACTTCGTTCAGAAGATCATTCACTATTACAGCTACCTGAGCCTGGAATGAACACCAGCGGGTCTAAAACATTCAAATACTTTCCGTAAATTCAAAAATGAATTAACCACATGGGTAAGGAATAATTACATGCAGAATGGCTGTTAACATCTCCTTCAATCTCCAGACTTTTCCCACTTCCAAGCACCCGGTCACCGCACCCTCTAAATGCTGTACTTTCCGTGCTCTCTAAATTCAAAATTCCATCCCATACCTCATGACTCTCCTCATTTTCCATTCTGTATCACACCCTCTAAATTATTTAATACAATCATATAATTTTCGGTGTATCTTAATGGAATTGTTTAAATAAAATATACACAAAGTGACTAGTGACGTTCCAGATAAAAGTACTTTTGCTCGTTGCTATCTTTGTATCATCATCATAATCTTTATTGCAATATATTTGTATAAATACAATTTGATGTTAGGATCCTATTATACTTTTATATTGTTTCTGAATACTGATATATAGTATTTTAAATTATTGTTACTATTAACCTATAATGTATTGTATTCCTCTGGTGTTAAAAATGATTTTATACTTATGTAAAGTGCTCATGTAAACCGAATGTACCTTGATGTAACGTCTCTGGAATAACTTCACGTCTTCCGTCTACTTTTTCTTCCTCCTTTTCTTCGCTTCTTCTCCCTTCCCTTTCTCTCACAAATTTCCCCATTTTTTTCTTTATGACTACCCCCTCCAAACATCTTTCTCTTCTCATTCTCTACATGTGTGTATCATATTCTGCTCTATTAATGTTCGGCCCTAAACCGCCATCCTGATTGATATTTTTCTGGGTTTACTCATTCGCTTAAGGCGTACGCCGTGATGGTCCCTTATCTTGCACTCCCAGTCATAAATGTACAGTTGTCTCCCCTTTTAGTTTTTCTCCTTTCTTCTTTCTCTTTCGGAGTTTCTTCATTTCCATTTGTGTTTCACCTCTCTTTCATTTCTCTCTTTGTTTCTAAAATGTTATGCCTTAAGCCGCCATCTTGATTGAGGTTATCTGGGTTTACTCAATCGCTTAAGGCGTATGCCGGGATGGTCCCAAGTTTTGCTCTCACAGACGTAAATGTACAGTTGGCCTTTCCCCTCTTAAAATTACTACTCTGTATTAATGTAGATTGAGTGGTTAGGCGGAAAAGCAGGCCCTATGGCCTGAGCCTCACCATTAATAAAGACATTATTATTATTATATTATTGTTATTATTATTATATTATATTATATTATATTATTATTAGTTACTTCGAAACAAGTTCACAAAAGACACAATCTGCATAAGTGCCATATAGATTACCAATAGGTATTTGATTCTGTCCCGCACTGTTGGTTGCAAAAGGTTCTCGAGATATACGGTGTATGTCGAAAAATCAAACAGACTTAGTGCGATGATAGCGAAATGGAGAACAAACATATGGATGAGTTCGGAAAATATAGGGGTGGTCCATATTAAAACTGGAATACTTCCAGGAGATTCACTATCACCATTATAGTTTGATCTAGCAATGAACCCTACGTCCAAACTTCTTAATAACAGCAAAATCGGGTACAAAATAATCAAATGAAACAACTTTCACCTGTCTTATTTGTTGTGTGTTAATTACCACAAACTATAGGCAGAGAGCAGATACAACTTTCACGGTCTAACTGAGATAGTAAAAGTGTTCAGTGAAGATATAAATATGTCTTGCGGACTAGACAAAAGTGCTATAATAAACATTAAAAAGGGCAAGTTCGAAAGCCAGAATGGACCAATTCTAGGCATTAAGGAACGTCCACCTGATGAGGGTTACAAATAATTTAGCACGGCCCAAAGCTACCAAATTGTTCATTTCAGCATGAAGAAAGTTCGGACCGATAAGTATAGATTAAGAGTTAGAAAAGTTTTAAACTCAAAAAAACAACAAATTATAGCAATTAACTCATGGGCAATTCCTTCACTTTCCTATTCTTTCGAAATTCTCAAGTGGTCGTGTGCAGACCTCGCTGAATTCAACAGATTGACTAGAAGGCGGCTTACTAAATTCAGGTGTCTTCATATAAACTTATCAATTAAAAGGCTATACCTACCCCGAAGAGGAGGAGGTAGGGGACTGTTAAACACTAAAATCTCCGCATAATCCAAGAAAGAAAAATGAGGCAAAAATTACTCTCGTGTGTAGATGTCTAAATAGAAACGGCTGTAGAAACAGATGATGGTTACACTCCACTAAACTTGAGTGCCTTCAACACAGGAACAACGGCAACTGCAGCAGAAACAACACCAAAAGAGACAATTCAAGGATATCTAGAAGATTGGCAACAAAAGGCAATGCACGGCAAATTTTCTAAAGCTATCCGTGAACCTCCTTTGAAACACCGTCCTCCTGCAATAGCTATCAGACGCCTATTTCTACCCAGAAACGGAGAAATTTTTAATGGCAATCCAAGATAGAGTATACTGAAACAGGAACTATGAAAAACATTGCATGAATATGCCCGTGGTTGACAAGTGCAGGAAATGCGGCACCAGTGGTGAAACAATCGAACATATAATGGCTGGATGTACTGCACTTGCCGACAGCGCGTACTTGGGGAGATAAACAACTAGCTAAGATTGTCCATCAACAATTGGCTCTCAAGCATGAAATGTTAAATACTAGAACACTACCGCATTATAAATGCAATGTAGAATACGTTATGAAAGCAAATAATACCATCATTTATTGAACAGATAAAACTGTGGCTTTCAATAGACCAGATACACTTTTGACTGACAGGAACAAGAAAGAAGCTACGCTTGTTGGTATTTCCGTACCATTGGCACAATCTAAAGAAAACAGGCCGAGAAAATGACTAAGTATGAAGATCTTGCTGCAGAAATAAAACAAATATGGAAACTACAGAGTGGAACAATATATCCACTTATTAAATTGGCTGAAGGTGTAGAAACAAACAATTTTAGGAAAATAAAAAAGGATTACCTCAACAAATCCTAAATTACATACAGAAATCAGTGATCCTACAAACATGTCATATACTTCGCAAGTTCTTGAACTAACAGAAATGGGGCTCCCATATCGGTCTTTGGGGTCAGAGTGAAATCTTTCTCCTCAATGACCGAGCTTTGTCCTTATCGTGGCAGGAATGGGAAAATTGTACGCAGAACAAGCTTCTGAGAATCACAAGAAAAATAATAATAATAATAACAATAATAATAACAATAATAATAACAATAATAATAACAATAATAATAACAATAATAACAACAACAACTTACTGCTAATGAGCTCTCGCTTGGCGGAAGTGTTTATACAGAATATATAAAGGCATACAAAGACAAAGATAAGATAAGAATACATATTATAGGGAGTATAAACTACTAATTAGTAACTAAGAACATATATAACATACATAAATATTCACATCACACGCAATTCTGTAGACGATTCCGGAAGCAACGCACACTAGAGGGAAAAGCCGCTAGTACTGCAGCAGGTAGGCTGTTCCAGTCAGTTATTGCCCGGTTGGTAATAGAGTATTTAGCCAGTTGGGTTTTTTGATTCCTGTATTTGATTTGATATGGAGGATCCCCTCTTCCGAAATTTTTAGGGTGCCCTATCCAAGCTCGAAAAGTCGTTTAACGCTTTACTTCCAGATACACTTTGAAAAGATTTACTAGCCTACCTATCTTTCGGCGTTTGCCTAGAAGTTCCCACATCTGAGTTTGTTCATTTTTTTTCCTACAAGTTTTATCCCTCTCTTTTGGATGCGGCCTAACAAGCTTCTCTGCCTAGCCCTATAGTAGTCCCAATACGCGCATTTATTCCATTACCGGACATACAAGAGAAGTATACTTGTAGGCTAAGCGCTTTGTGTTCACATTTCTTTTCTTCAACCCGCATTACAAAATTTCCAAGCTTTGCGCACAACGTGATTGATGTAGTCGGATCAGTTTATAATGCTTCAAATAACAACCCCCAAATACTTGAAGCTACTGGCCTTAGGCAAAGGTTGATCTGCAAGTGTGTATTTCAGTCACATATTCTCACGTTTCTTTCTGAAGACTGCAGCTTTGCAATTCTTAGCATTTTCATTTCATTTCTTTCGCCCATTTCCTTTTAACAAAATCTGCTGATCTCTAGCGTCTTGTATTCGTCAGTATAGTATGCAGTCATCTGCTAAGAACCTAATCGTTGAATTAATAGAATCGGAAATATCATTAACGTATGCTAGAAATAGAAGGGGCCTTGCGCAACGCCTGTCGTCACTTGAATTTAGAAAGACAATCGTCCATCTTAACTCTTTGAGAGCGACCGAGAAGGAAAGATTCGATTCAAGTGATGATTCTTATATCAGTTCCTGTATTTCGATGTTTGTGTAATCGCTTGCAAGATACCAAATCGAATGCTTTTTTGAAATATGACTACCGCGTCCATTGTTTCCCCTGCGTCTAAAGACTCGAAAATGTCTTGGCCAACTGTTAGCCATAGGTTTTCTCAAGTAGCCTGATCTGAACCCATGCTCCTCTGCGTAGAACCATTCATGTTTTCGCAAACTGCTTTCATGTATTCTGCGATGATTTTTGTCTATTTGTTTAACTACGACAGATGTTAGACTAATCGGGCAATAGTTTTCGACGTCAGAGCAGTTTCAACCCTTGAGGATTGGAACAACTATGGCCTTTTTTTCCAGTCATCGGGAAGAGTAATACCAACGATTATTTCAAACAGTCGCGTGATGTAATGTACAATGATTTCTCCCTCAATCTTCAATATCTCCCCTGGTACATCGTCGGATCCTATTGATTTATTGCGTCCTATTGCTACTAAATTTTTGATAGTTTTCACATTAATTCTAACTGGCGAATTGCTTCGAGAGTTTTCTATCGACATGCATTGTCGGGTGTACGTAAACACAGATACGTAGTAACGATTGAAAGCATTTGCTTTTTCGTTGGATCTGTTATTAGCTGGTTACCGCAACCTTTGATTGCCGATTTCCTCCTACTGGTTTCTTTTCGCTTTTTAAAATATTTGTAAAATTGCGCCCAACTATTCTTGGCTTGCAACAAGCTTGATGAGAACGTTTCCTACCCTTGTTTTTCGCATCTATTAGTTGTTTCGAGAGTCGTTTGAAAACTGTTTTTTGATGTTTGTCGCATCAGGATCTATTGTACAATTGACGAACTTTTGCTTTAGATTGTATCACGGTTTTGTTATAATACTCGGAATCGGCACTGTCTTTCAACGTTTTACGTGGTACAAACAGATCCATGCCCTCAAATAAAATATTCTTAAAATTATCCCAAATTTCATTTAGACTCTTGCCGTTGCTGGACCAATACGAATATTTGCTTTCAAAATACAGAAGTCCCACTATATCGATTTTTATCCACAGCGACATGCGCCGTGCCCTTATGGATTCTGTGGGCTTCGGTAGCAATTGTACTTCAAGTAGAATGTTCAAGTTCTTGTTTCACTGTGAACTAGATGACCTATAAATGCTGTTTTCATTCAAAAATAATTAGTGCCTCGTATGTGTTTACCTTATGGGTCATTAATAAATTACGTGAGGTCTTTTGGAGAGGGGAGGATGTCAAGTGAATCTCACCTAATTTTACGTGGGGGAGAAGTGGGGTTTCGGCAAATATCACGTATTTTTTCGCTAAAAACAGTGATAAACAGTCTACTTTTTATCCATCACAAGAGTGCAGAGCACCTACCTGCGGTCCTCGGTGCACAAGCTGCACCAGCTCGCAAAGTGCAACCCTCACAGATCGTAACACGTCGAGCGGATCGTAACACTATTGAGCTTCTGTGTGCAAGCCACAACGGTTTAGAGTGGTTAATCATAGCGAAGTTGAATGAGCAGATGAATTTATGAAAAATCATGTGGGCACGTTGGTTCCAGTAGTCACTCTTGAGACATTACATGAGTCCCCATGGACTGAATTACATGAATGATTGCACTGGTTTTAGAAGTACAATAATATTCATTGTAATTTAGTCTCTTAATTTTCTAAATACTAGTCATATCTAGTCTTAAATAAATATAATGAAGTAATTTTTTTAAAAAATAAATCCCAATGTAATCAGTCACAAATTAACGTTTTTACATTAAAAATATGCATTTTGAAAAATCTCATGTGAAATTTGAAGGCGGAGGGGGTCGAATCAAATGTCAAAACATCTCAGCAAGGGGGGAGGGGAAGTCGAAAAATCGCTAAAATCGCCTCACGTGATTTATGGACGGCCCCTTACTAGCCCAAACGTTTGTTCACAGAGAAAGCGGGGGAAATGTTGACCACAAAATCAGTGTTTTATTATTTCCGCACCTTATATAAAAATCACATCATGAAAATTACGGTTACTGAAACATTTTATTACAAATATAATTCCATAAAAATATACAATTATATTTTTTCATTTTTTAAAGACTCGCTATTGAACACGACTCTCTACAGCACTACAATGGACACTCTTCAATTTCATATATTCAAATAATTATATTCAAATTTTTGTACCATGGAGAGCCAAAACAGGCAAAAATTAACACCAGAAAGAGACAAAAATTAAAAAGAGTGACTAACTCTAAGACATCTACTTTTAAATGTATTTCGCGGAGTTCTTTAAAATAGTTTTAAATATTTGATCGCAGAAGTTATTTAAATCACTTATAATAAAGAAATGAAAGTCTGTGCCAAAATTCCCCTGTTCATTGATGTAAGGGTGAACAAATTGGAGATTAAGAATGAAATGAATTAGTGAGATAAGAATTGTAACATTTAGTTCTACGTATGTTGTTGCCACTGCCATCGACTGTGATAATTCATTAAGAGCTCAGAGATCAACTGTATTTGCGTTTGGATTTGATTTACTTTAATACGTTTAAGAAAATTCTATTTTCATTTCCTGTAAATTTTATTGCCTAGTTCATGGCTGTCATAGTTAATGTGTGATAATCCATCACTCCTACAGCAACTTCTCGTAATCAGTAACGAAACCCATTGCTGAATCTGTTTGGGACCGCTTTGTCAACTTCTAGTTCCCCTCTTTAGTCTTTGTTATCCTAACCATATCTTTTACCTCCCCTACTTTATCTTTCTGGCTTCTTTCGGGCTGTTGCCATGTTCACGGACGTAATTTTGCAACGAATACAATTATTGCTGTCATTGTAGAAACTAGAAATTATTTTCTGCTGTGCTGGAAAATCACTTTCTGGAAGGGCTATCATATATTTTAAAAATATTATGTTCTATGATGTATTTATTTTATTATATATAAATAATTACTTTTAATTCGCTGTTAAAAAGTGGTAAACGTATAAAGGGTTATTTTTCTTTCCTATTTGAATTATTTATTTATTTAATTATTTATTTATTTACGTCAAAAACAGTTAAAAACTCTGTGTGATGAGCCATGGAGAGAAGTGAAATTTGTGCACGTTTTCATAATTCTGTGATCTCTATCCTAAGCCATATTCTAGTCGAATTTTGAATACAGAAAAAAAGAGCTGCTTTTTTTTCAAGTTTTGTTGACAAAATATTCGCTCTTATATAGTAAAATCTATTTTCAATGGTAAATTAGCTATAAAATTGTGCCCTTAACCCTCATCATGTTCTTCATGAAAGAATAATACTTTTTGCCGTGACAATAAGGAAAATGATAATTTTAATAACTATATTCTCAACTGAAATTCAGAAGACGTGCACAAATAATGAAGTTTCTCCAATAAACTCTACAAATAAATTGTGCAATTCAAGAAGGGCCAAATTTCATGAAAAAAACATCTTGGAAAATTGAAAAAAGGTTTGCTGTTAAATCAAAAGTACTCTTGGCCATCTAACTTCGTGTTAGTACCTTCTAGATTTCTCGTACCTTCTTCCTAGAAAGATAATTTATGTAATGATGCGCAAAAACGTGTCTTACTTTTCTACAAAAGAAACCCATTTTGTGGGTCACAGATAACAACAAAAAGAGGATTTTTCTTAATCGTATAGTAAATTACTTTCTCAATTAGGTAGTATAGTCAGAATCTACATTCGAGGGGTCCTTGAATCCGAAAAAATGCCTTATTACCCAAGGTACGTCAGTTCGTCTATTTGTGAACGTTAGGTGATAACCTAAAAGCTATTTTGGATTTTGACAAAAAAAAGAGCATTCTCCTATCGACCTGTTTGATGTCGAGATTCCGAATGAAATTTGAAACGATCTTCTCAGTTTTGAAACGCTACTTTATATAAAGCTCCTACAACATTTGTGGAATTTTAAGAAACTTCTTCAATTTATAAACAAAATTGTTCGAAAAAAAACTCTGAAAAATTGGCGCTGTTATGTTTTTAATTAAACTATGGAAATTTTGAAAGTTATAAAATCATTTTTATCACATCCTACAACTACGTTATTGAAGATGTAGATTTTTTCTGAATGAAATCTGTTCTTTAAATCAGTTCTTTGAATAATCTCATGTACAATTTTTTTATTGAAAATACGTAGTTGTTGTGTAAGTTCCAGAGACATTGTGGCAATTAAAATAATACATACACATAATTTTATCAAAAAGTGCTCCTAATTTTTTCTTTGATTTGTTTCTCAAGTAGAGCAAACTATTATTATAAAATTGCGCAGGTCCATTTTTCATTACAGTTTCTGAATTTTCGTGAATGTTACAGGAAAAACTTCTTCTGTCCTACAAGTGCGGTATGAAGATAACGATTTGTTTTTTTTAAATCTCTTGTTCAAAAGTAGATCGAGAGTTTAGAGATATATTGTAACAACTGAAAAAAAATGTAAAGACATTATCTCAAAAATAGCCTCAAATGTTTCTTTAATTTTTTTTTTTGGACAAGATAATTTATACGATAATGTGACATTGCATTTTCATTTAAATCTCTAGAATTTTGAAAACTGCAAGGGTTAATTTTATATTCGAACATGCCCTAGTCCTTCAATAACCAAGCTAAAGATTTCTTTTATATTAAAATATTTTTTCTGAATATTGTCGCTTTAAAACATTTCGTTTACACGTTTTTTTTCAAATGCTAGCAGTCTTCGCTGTAAAAGTGTTTGTACACTTATATAAACTATCAAATAGAAACAGAAAAGATAAAAATCTTAAATTGTTGTGTCCTATAAAAGTGTTAACATTTTCTTGCGAGAGGAAAAACCAGGAACTTCTAAATATTTTTGTTGTCATTCTCGTTTCCTCATTCATTAACTAACACAACACATACAGTTCATTATAAAACACCAATATGAATTATTGCATAACATTTTCTCGAAATTAAGTTTAATAAATGGTACGTGTACGAAAATATAATTTGAATAAGTTGAACACAAAAGGGAGTCATTCCTGTGAATTCCATTAACATCTAAGAGACACCATACAATGTAATCGAACCATAGTTTGTTCA
This sequence comes from Acheta domesticus, assembly GCA_031308135.1. Classification (NCBI taxonomy): domain Eukaryota; kingdom Metazoa; phylum Arthropoda; class Insecta; order Orthoptera; family Gryllidae; genus Acheta; species Acheta domesticus. The sequence continues at coordinate 72,125,787 of JAHLJT010009419.1, read as the reverse complement.
TTCAGAATTTTAGCACTCAACCCTTAGGCAGCGTATTCGAAAATAAAAATGGTGCTCCTTCAAATTCTACGAAAAAAAATAACCACATAGTTTCTCTAAGTCTGAACTTGTAGAGATTTTTTTCTCCACAAAACTATCACAATTAGAGACAAGAACTTTATGAACAAGACTGTATTGCATTGGGGTCCATTTCCAACCAGGGCCATTGAGAGCCCAGATTTGCCATGAAGGAGCGGTCCGATTGGCGCGGGCTTCGAATCCGAGTGCTTTCGGAGAACAAGTTAATCGCACGCTCAGCCGACATGTTGGGTGCGCACTCGGTCCCATCGACGGAGGAAGCGAACGGCGCGGCGGAGGCGGCGGCACGCGCTCGTCTCTCCGACCCGCCCCCGCCGCCCCGCCGCCTGCTACCCCCGCCATCCCCGCCGCCCCCGCAGCCCCCGCCGCCAATCGATGGCACCCTGCGCGCGACCCCGCGGCAGCGGCGGCGGCGGCGGCGGCGGCGGCGGCGGCGGCTGCGGTGCCGCGCCGCGCGCGCCCACGGCGGCCGCCCGCGTAATTAAGATAAACATCGGCGAAATGAAGGCAATTACACGCGCGCGCCTCGTAGCTCGCCTCGCCACGCCTCGCCCGCGCGCCGCGCCGCGCCGCGCCGCCGCCGCCCGCCCGCTCGCCCGCGCGCCCGCCGCCTGCTCCGGCGAGCGCGAGCGAGCTATCGACCGCTGTTTACTTTCGCGTCGCGGTGGCCGCCGCCGCCGCCTCCGCCGTTTGCATGCGACCCGCGCGCCTGCCCCTGCCGCCTCCGGCTGCCGCCCTCGCACCGCCGCCACCGCCGCCGCGCGCGCGCGCTAAGTGCGCCTCCGAGGATTAACAGGGCGCGTATTTTTCTTCGGCGCCCGGCGGCGGCGCCCTGGCCGCCGCCGCCGCCACCGCCGCTTGCCGCCGCCCGCGTTATTTGGTGCTGCTATTTTCTTTTCGGCAGTAACTTACCCGCGCGGTTAAGCATCAATCGTGGGAGCAGGGCGAGCTCCGGCCTGACCTCCGACCTTCCCGGCCCATTCATCGTGCTCCTGGCGGAGCCGGCGGCGGAGGCGGTGGCGCTGGACGGCGGCGAGCGGCCGCCCCTCCCCGCCCCGCTCCGCTCCTCGTCGCCTCGGACCGCCCCGCCTCAGCCCCGCGGCGACGGCGCCCGAGAACGGCACCTCTGGCGCGGGGCGTCGGCGCCGCTTCGAGAATAAAAAAGTTATTTAATTGAAGATCGCGGGCGGGCGATACGCTGACGGATGGAGGCGCCACGTGACCTGGGAGCGGAGCGCGCGCGCCCGCGTGCCCCGCGCCGGCACGCCGCCGCGCCCCTAGCGCCGGCACGCCCCCGCCCCCGCCCCTTCCTCGTCCCCGCGCGACGCCGGCGCTTTGTTGCGCGCATTCCATAACAGCGATAACAGCGCGGCACGGCGGCGGGCAGAGGAACAGCCAAGGCGGCGGTGGAGGCTGCACGGAGGCAGGCAGGCAGCAGAACGCACACACCTTAGCATCTTATAAATCTCGCCCAGAAAATTACAGTGGCGCGAGATAGCAAGAAGGAAGCGCGGCGGCGCGGGACGCGGGCGGGCGCGGGGAGCGCGCGGGGCGGCGGCAGCGCGGCGAGAGCGAGACGGAGGGATGTATATATTTCTTCCCGGCGGGGGCGGGCCCGCGCGGAGGGGGGCGGGCGGCGCGGGTGCAGGAGGCGGCGGAGGGGGCGGGGCCGCCGCTCCCGCCCGCGCGCTGCTCCGCCGCCGCCGCCGGGTGCTCGCGCCGCGTCTCGCTTTCCCCCACTCGGAGAAAAGCGCTTTCATAAATCTGCTGCGAGATATATGTGCGCACAATTTCCGGGATCCGCCGTTTACGTTCTCCGCCTGCCGCGCTCGCCCCCGCGCCCGGGCCGGGCCTCGCCGCCTCCTCCTCCTCCTCCTCCACCTCCGCCTTCTCCTCCGCCGGCGCAGCTCCTTCCCTGCCGCCTCCGCGCGATGGCCGCCGCCGCCGCCGCCTGCGCCGCCGGGTGCTGGGCGCGCGGCGCCTCTGCGTGGCGGGCAGCGCTACTCGGCGCGGCGCGACCTCGCGCGAGATCTTAATTCCTCCTCCCCCTCCACCGCCGCCGCCGTCGGCGCAGACACCTCCCCTCCCCTCCCGCCTTCTCCGACGTCCGAGGCGTCTCGTAATTGAGACAAAGCGGCGGCGTGCGTCGCCGGTGCGCGGCCATCTTTTTCCATTTTTCTCCCTCGTCGCCGCGGCGGTCCGCGCGTCTTCAGAAGTTGCCACCGCCGCCGCCGCCGCCGGCCTGCTGTCGCCGACGCCGGCGCCGCGGCGCTGCCGCTGGTGCTGCTCTCGCTGGCCGCCGCTCATTTCCGGAATTGAATCCGCCCCCTCGCCCCACCTCCGCCGCATCCTTGCTGCCCCGCGTCGCCGCCGCCGCCGCCGTTGCCGCGCCGCGCCGTCGGCCGCTGCCTAATCGCGTTAGCGCCTAACCGCGTTACGCCGGCGCGGCGCGGCGCGGCGGCGGGGCTGCGCGGGGACGTGAGAGGGCGATGGGTGGAGCGGGCGGTGGGGGCGACCGGGGACCTGCGGAGACCGCGGTGGTTGGGGGGGCCGGTGCGCGACGGGACGGGCGGTGTCGGGGAGGGTGGAGTCTGTGGGGTGCGCGGTGAGGCCTCGCCGAGGGCGCAGGGCGAGCGCCGGCGCTGTGGCTGCGGCGGGACAACGGGGTTGAGGGTGAGCTCGGCCGCGCGGGTTGTCGCCCTGTGCGGGGCTTGTTCGCTGATGGAGCCGACGACGTGAGGTGCACTTTGCTCCTGATGCGTAATGTAGATTTGCTTCGCTACTAAACGAGCTGTAGCGGGATGTTTAAAATTACAATCATTGCACTAGATTATATATACCTTATGTGTTTACGGACTGTCACTGAATTTTGAACATATTTTCAAAACATCAATTAGGATATGTTAATATTATTTGAGTAATGTTCATTCTCGCTAGTATTGGAAACTGTAATTCAAAATTCTAGCGCTCCCATTCATAGAGCAGACTCAATGATAAAAGGTAGTTGTGTCCAGGTGGAAGAGTAGGCCTTATGGCTTGGCCTTAGCTACCAATGAAGACATCTTTATTATATATAGATTATTATTAATTTAAAATTAGTCAAATCAAATGCTATTATAATACTCAGAAAACTTTACAGCAATGATGAAATGTTTTTTTTATCATTGAATATCGCTGAATTTTATATCGTCCAACCAAGCTTCAAAATGCTTTATAGTATGTGTGGATCGTTAAGAACGTATGGATATAACTGAGAAGATCATCTCGTTAATACGAATAGATGTCATTCTTAATGAAATCGAAATGGTATTGCTTGTTTTCCTTTCACTTTTGTTATTCTGATCGGTGTCCCAACTCTATTCATTCACTATCTTCAGCGTAGTAGAAAGCTCAGAAGTTCAGTACCTCAATATCACCTCACATCAAATATTGTAGGATCCTGATATCCGTATATTATTCACAATTTTTTGCAGTGTAGTAGTGGTTTATTTTATCAAGCGCCTTATTTTTCAAGTCATTTCCTTCTCAAAGACTTATTGTTACGTAAATGTTAATATATGTTACAGGAACTCCTTTGTTCATACGTTAGATAAATAGCACTCGTCCGTTTTCTTTTTAGTGAAGAAAGCTACCACGTGTACAGTTCCATCCATTGAAAGTACTTTTGTTAAACGTACAGACCCTTCCTTTAAAATGCATTAATCATCGACAGGCAACTGCAATTACGTCAATTGCAACTGCAATGTTAAATCTGCAATGAAAACATATATATATTCCTTCGATTGGGCCAGAATTTAGGGTACAGATTAAAGAACATAAAATGAGTATTTAATTTGAGGGTCAGTTTTTCTTTTATTTAGGGAAAACATTGACACTTGTCTCAATTCCAATGCCCCATGTCGATAAGAAGGACTCCAGGAAGATGAGTCAGTGTGGAGAACAAACACATCTGGTAAGAAGTGGATTACCGGCAACTACAGACGTTCCGTTGACCCAAGCAGTTCGATGACTTAGCGCCAAGGCTGCGATGAAGGGCGGAGCAGCACCCGGTTAGCAGAGCCGCGTTAGCCGAGATGACCACTGCTATCGCTCATCTCATCCCGGCGCTTGCGCCGAGTCCGCGGCAGCGGCGGACGGCGGAGGCATTGTCTCCGGGCGACGCGACGGGCGAGTAAAATGTACAGGAGGCGACGGCGGCCAATCCCATCGGCCTGCGCTTCGCCCCGCCCTCCGCCCCGGCCCCCGCCCCCGCCCCCGCCCGCCGCCGCCGCCGCCCGCAAAAACCAATCTCGCGCGCGGGGCAAAATAAACAAGACGCGCGGGTCAACGGGGAGCAGCGGGGCGGGGTGCCGCGGAGCGGGGGTTGCGGGGGGGAGGGGCAGGGCGGGGCGGGGCGGCGCGACGCGACGCGGAGGAGCGGCGAGCGACGGGGTGGGAGCGTCGCGGATGAGTTAGCGCGGGGTTTGACAGCCGCCAGGTGCAGGGTGGGGAGAAGCGGGGCGGGGCGCGGGGCGGCAACGGGAGGCGATGCGGGGCGATGCGGGGCGAACGCCGCCGCCGCCGCTGCTGCTGCGGGGGCGGCAGCCGCCGGGCGCGGGCTATCAACTTTGATTAGTTCTCCGCCGGCTGCGGCAGTCTGCGCTGGCAGCGTCCCTCCCCGCCCCGCCCGGCCCCTCGCTCCACTCCGCGCCCCACGCCCCCCACGCGTCCGCCGCCTGCGGAGAGTAAGCTCGATGGACAGTGGTCATTTTTCCTCGCGGTTTCAATCTACGGCGAGACGGACTCGGGAAACTCGCCGCCTCCCTCTTGCTTTATTTCTTCCCGCTCCTCCTTTTTCTTTGTCTTTTGTTCGGACGGGTGGCCGGCCGCGCTCTGCCCGAGGGCGGGGAGGGTTAAGGGTTGTCCAAACGCGCGGGCGGAAGAGTTCCGGCACGGCGCGGTCGCCGAGTGCGCGGCAGAGCTCCTGCGATCGCCTCCGCCGCCTCGCCTCTGGCGATTAAGGAAATGCAGGGACGACGCGGGTCTTCCTCGAGGGAGATGCGGCGCCGCGCCGATTAGGCACGATGGAGGGCCGAGCGGGAAGGCGCCAGCGCCCGCAGGGAAGAGACGCCGGTGGGGCAGGTCCAGGGAAGGAGTGGAAGCACCTGGCGCAGCAGGCTTGCCTGGGCCGGAAACGGGTCTGAGGGAATGTACGAGCCGACTGAAGGTTGTGTCTGAAAGAAGAATAAACTACAAACCATGGTTGGTGATACATGTCATCGACTGAGGAGCACAAACATCTCTGGTACTTAATTTGCGACCTCGCCACTTTCGGAAATATTCCAATTTTTCTGTCTTCCGTTTTTACCTTCTCCTATACGTAAGAATAGGCATGGTAGTATAGAGAAAATTGGGTAATGCTGCGGAAAATCGATTTCAAGATTTCAACGGAATACACATTTTGGGGTACCTTGATAATAAAAAGGTTTTTTTCTGCTACAAAACATCCATCCGTCTGTCTGTCCGTGTATGAAGGCCACTAGTGCCTAAACCCAACGTACTATTTTTTTTCAAAATGGATATTCCCTGGATGATTTGGCTCGACTCGATGTACTGCCATTTTGATAAAATTTCTTCACAATTTGGGGGTACTTTATGTGAAGCACCGGAGGCATTTCAAAATTTTCTCAAAAACAGCACCAATTTTTTCTTTTCAATTTCTGATAAGAAGTAAAATACACTTATAAAGGTATTATCGGTCTGATTTTTTCCGTTAACTCTAAATTTTCGAAAATTGCAAAATTTCATTTTTCGGTGTCTTCCTACAGCTACAAAATTGAAGATAGAGATTTTTTTCTTTAAATAAAATGTGTGGTCCATAAATATTTCTCTCATGAAGATCACACTTTTTTGAAAATTTTATTAGTTTGCGCCCAATATTGCGACAACATGATTTTCTCAAAACGGCTCCAATATTTTCTTTAATCTTTTGGTAGGGACCGTGGCTAATATACTCTATTAGGTAACATAAACGCCATATTGCTCTATTCTTTTGTTTTTTTCAAAAATTACAAAAATGAAATTTTTTGACCTGCCTCTCACATCGTTAATATTTACATTAGCGGCCAATTTCACATTATTATACTTATGAGTACATGTGCTTTAAATAATGTCATATAAAGTTTCTGGAAAACTCAACAGTTTTCTTTTAAAATGACCTCAAATTTTCGCATTTTTAAGAAACGCTCAAACGCTATTTTCTCAAAAATTGCTCTATATTTTTCTTCAAACGTTTCGTGGGTGTAGTGATAATTGCACCCTTTGAAATCACATAAGATTAATTTTGCTGTATATTTTCTTTTTTCAGAAATTACACAAATGTAAGTTTTTTTAAATATATCTCACGCCGTAATATGCACATTTCGAACGATTTATAAACACTATTGCATTTGTGAGTAAAAGTGCTTCTAATGAAGTTTTCGAAAACTCAATTTCTATATAGGGTAAGGTTTTATTCTTCGTCAATATTCTTAAAGTAATATTTAGTTTTACATTTAGGAAACCAAAAATTGAGAAAATGTCAAAAATGTACTTTAGGTGGAGATAAATGGCAGATGGCAAGGGCATGTGGCAAGTCCGAATAGCTAGCCCTGACCAAAGAAAACAGAAAACGAATACAAGAAAAGTCTGTGCCATCCAGTAGAACCACCAGTTGTTCTTTTCCTGTTTATTGTGAATGATTCTTGCCTGCTCATTGCTGTGTTTTTTTCTCAAAATCAGAATTTGTGCTTTAGCCGCTGTAAATTGCATTATCTTTAGTAAGTTGTGTTGCCCTTACCAGTTTAACTCAACAGTAACAACAGTTCAGGGGTCTACATTCTACGGCGCACGTCTGAGCCACAGAATAGGTGCGAATATGTGATAGTACCACTAGGTAATGTAGGATTTTCCCCCGCCGTGTCACCTCCGTCCTTCCCAAAATGTCCCTTCCAGCACCACTACGGTAGCTGTAGATACTGTTTCACTCTGCAGGTGGTGGTGATTCCTTCAACAGTGGAATGTAAGATCCGCCGCGCACCTTCACGTCGGCTTGCGGTGAATTTCTTCTCCAATATCTCCCCGCAGCGGGACATCGCCCATGCCCAAGCTTCTCGAATGATCTCCCAACATGTGTGGTGGTGTTATAAATTGATATGTAAGTGTAAGGGAAGATAATGAGAACAAGAAAGAAGAAGGAAAGATCGCGCAAGGTTCATAACCCATTTATTAGAGTACTGCTCCGGCATTCGTCTCATATATTGAATGGAAAAAAACACGAACAACTGCTGATCACGGCAGCCGTTCACTAGAATTCTCCTCCAGGCAGAAGCGACGTAGCTGTAGATATAGCTATCTAAACTAGTGTCCTCCACCGTCACCAGATAAAATCCCAGCCGTCGGGACTCGAACCCGAGAACACTCCCGATCAAAATCGCTGCAATGGCAATAGCAACTGGCTCTGAACTAACTCCACCGTTTTTTTTCCTACTAAATGAGTACAGTTTCATCTCTACTTCCTTTTGCACTAGTCTACAAGGTTCCTTAAAATTTCGTGACAAAGTGCGCCGAACTTCACAGCCCGGAAAGAAGAGAATCCCATCGTGCGGTGACGCGGTCGCATGTGCGCGCCCACCTGAGCGCCGATAACGCCACTCGTGCCGGCCCGGCCCACCCCGCCCCACCGCCGGAAGTGGCGTTTACTTAAGCAGTGTTTACGGCGCGTGCGAGCCCGTCCGCCCACGCTCAATCCCCGCGCCCCCGCCCCCGCTTCATCCCCACCTTCGTCCCCCTGCCACCCAGGATAACCAAACAGCCCGGCGCGGGCCGGGGGCGGCGGCGGCGGCGGGGCCAGGCGGAATTTTATTTTTCAGAACGATGTAAATGTTTTCCCCACTTCCTGCGAACGCGTGAGAGGTTGACGCAGAGGCAGACATTTACACACGCGCGGCGCAGCCGGCATGCCAGATCGCGTTTGATGTCGGCTTGAGTGGCGGGGCCCGGGCGGGCGGGCGGGCGAGTGAGAAGCAGGGGAAGGACGGGGAGAGAGGGGAGGAGTGGAGCGCGGCTGCGGCCACCTGGCGCCCCGCCCTGGCCCGCGCGCCGCCGATGGTCGCCGATCCCTGTCCCCGCCCCCTCACCTACCACCTGGACCCGCTGCTTTTTCCTGTCTCGTTTTGGCGGACCTTCGCTTTCACTTGCGCCGACCGGCTCAACCGCTGAGTACAGGCTACTGCATTTCCTTTCCCTCACGTGCGACGGAAGGCACATTTCGTCTCTCAGCCTGAAATTCCAGCATAAACAAAACGGATTTGTGGAGAGTTTCACGTTCGATCTCCATATTTCTGGTATATTCTCTTTCATTGAGCATACATAAATTGATAACAAGGTGTGATAAGAGTAGAATAGAAAGAGTGATTCATGACGGCGAAGCGAAGCATATACAGAATGTCCAGGGACGAAACGTCGAAATAAGCTCTTAAGTAAGACAATTTTAGATTTATTTTGTATACTACATCCCTTGTGTATTTCAAATGGGCTCTGCTGCAATAAACATTCAAAAGTTGGTATGAAAAATTACATTCTATGCAAAAATTTGCATTTTAGAAACATGTAAATTGTTTATTGTTTAGAAAAAGAAATTAAATATATTGTTTACGAAGAAACATTACAGAAATAAAAAGCAGTCAATTGTGTAAATAGGTGTTTTTTTAATTTCTGTTTTAAGTTGTCTTTGTGAACAAATATATTCATTTCTTTTGCAAAAAATAAACAATTTACATGTTTTTGAATGCACTTTTTGTATAGAATGTATTTTTTCGAACCAACTTTTGCGTGCTTATTGCGCTCAGCCATTTGGAATATGCAAGAAGTTTATTAGATAAAATATATTTAAAATTGTAGTAAGAGCTTATTTCAACGTTTCCTCCCTGGACATTCTATATATTGATGTGCACCCCGAAATAACGGCCAAATGATGTCAACTCAACTCAACCAGTCATTGTTGGAACAAGATTCGAATGTCTACTAAAGAATAAAGTAATATTTTTATGTAGACATATAAAGATGATGGCCCAGAATAGTAAGTTAAAATGACAAAAAGTTCACATGATAATATATGAACTAAAATTAATGATGAAATAAGACACCATGGGTAGAAGATAGACCAACTTCGAATATTCTCCATAAAATGTGATAACATTACACATTCAATAATTAATGAACAGACATTGGACAATTTAAAGATATTCAAATTAATGGCAACTACACTCCCACAGTTGTAAAACAGCCAGAACCTACGTTCTCATACCAAATTAATATGTGATAAGAAAGTCATTATGCAATTACAAATATGGTATCTGAATTAGTGAAGCTCTGAGGAAAGCCGTCGCAAATCTATTGCATTAAAACAGATGTTATATTGTTTAGTTAGATAATGTTAAATATTTCATTGTAAAGAAAAATGTAAATCTTATTACGGTAAAATGATTTTGTTCGTTTATGACCAAGAAGTTTCACAGCGATCTAAAATAAATTAAAATAAAATAAATAGATGTATGCCATAAAAGCCATGAATCTATGTACATTATTCTTATTATTATTCCTTTCTTTAAGAGCGATGGCCGTAATTATTATGCATTTAGTAGAGTAACGGGGATTTAGGGCTAAGCAAACAATAAAGGGCTTAAAGAGTCGCCCTGGAATTATTCCTCGGTGGATATGTATGTATCTTACCTGGACGGATTGTTTTTCATTAGATACTCAGTTTTGTATTCCATCGGCTCATACCGAATTTTTTGGACAAACCGATGGACCTTTATACTCCAAACCGGAAAGAGCCGAAGGATGGGGCAGCTGGTGTTCGAATGCTTGAGCATAATCTGGCATGCATACAAGTTGCCTTCTTTTCAATCACTTGGTCCCATAGATTACATAAGAATATATTGCGTTTGCTCCTTGCATCTCTGAAATCCAGGTCTACATCTTTCTGTCCATCCGCTAAGATGTTCTAATTCCTCAATATGTGTCACATCAGTTGGGTAACACATGATGTTTTGATTTGTAAGAAGTTCAATGGTTGATTATAGGGCCTGTACTTCGAGGAGTCTTTAGTGTCACCATCTTTTTGGTATACAAGACGTTCTAACCTGCCAGTTGAGGAAGTTTAAGGGCATATATTCTGAATAGTGAAGAAAAGATTGGAATTATTAGTAGCTATATGATGGTGAGTGCTCGTACATTTTTTGAGTGCCAAAATTGGTGCAGGCCATCACTGCAGCGGAGCCTTCAGTTATTGTTTTGCTCAAAGCTTGGTATTTTCCACAGTGATGATTGGTTCATCCGATTTAGATGGGTATCTCGGGGTCTGGCATATCCCATTTCAATCCCCGCAGTATCTGCGTTAATCGGACACAGCATACGACCATAGGGTTCCAAAAGTCCTTTCTGTGTCTGTGGGTAGCTTTGAGACTTTCATATCACTGTCAAAATCTTCAAAAAAAAAGGGGGGGGGGGCCCTTTGAAAGATTCCTATAGAATCCTTTTTGGATCCTGAAAAAGGCTTTGCTTATTCCGTTGCTTTCCTCGGAACAGTACAATTACGACAGCGTCGAAGGCATTTTGTTAATACCAAAAACTTTGTCATAGGGTGTCAGACGTTTCTGTATTGTTGTATTTAAGGATTGTGCTTTGTAATTTTGTATTGATAAGATGCTGTTCACCTTCCTGCTCAGTTTTTCTGAGGTACTTCCTGTTTTTAAATGAGTGACTATCGCAATGTCTCTTCTAACGCATTCTATACGATTAACCAGCCTGCTTTCCCACGGTGGCATCTTCTTTTTTATTCCATATCATGTGGGTAGTTGCCATTCGGCTGAAATTATATTTCTATTATTATTATTTATTATTATATTATTATAAAATATATTTGTGATTGATACACGTACAAATGCTAACTTCTTGAATAATACTGATTTTAACCTCCAGAAAACCAATAGTACCTACCAAAATATGATAACGTTTTCTGCTTTAATAGACAACAATTGTCATTGATGAATTGATTAAAATCACCTCAATATAACCGCCAATTCCTATTGGGGGAGCACAACGTGATTAGAGCAGCCGAACACGCAACAGAGCAGAACGAGCGACGCGCTCCACGAGTAATAGAATCACAGTGGGCCACTATGGTTGCAAATGCGCACATTTTTTCCTTCTTTTTTTCCGAAGAGGGATTTTTAAACGAGAAGAACTAAAAAGTGCATGCAATTAATAACCGTTTAATGGAATAATGTACTTATTTTTTTGTTAATTTTCTTATTTCTATTTCGTTTTGTATTTCTTTATATGAGAGTTTAACTGAAATGTATCTTCAAGAGGATTTTGTTTTACGCGGAGTTGGAAAGCTTTTCAATAGTTACATACATTTTCCATCCCAAATTTATCCAGAAAGCAAACGTTCTCTCAATTACCGGGCTACCGTGCGAATTGACCTTGCTCTCGGTCTCAGAGGCCTACGTCTCCATTTCTTCCAGTACAACTTGTTGAAGAGACTAGTTACAAAACATGAATGCGATTTGTGTAATTTTCTCGGGGCAAATTTATCTATAGCATTAATATCTTGCGAGTCCGTTTAAAGTACGTTTTGTCTTTCCTTTACAAGTAATACCATGACTTTTCATTGTGCTATGATGGTTCATGTCTACGCGTTTCTCAAATTTTCCTACCTGGGATAAAACATATAAGCAATGAATAAATAGATTAGAAAATAAATAAATTATAAAATTTATTATATTTATTCGACAGAATTGCTTGATCTAAATTTTACGTAGTCCCTAAAAGGGGAACAATGAAGGAAGAGACAAAAATCTTGCAGTATGGCACATTTTTGTATTGTTGAGAGATTATTTCTGTCTTCAGACCTTCATAAAGGAATTCCACCAGAGTTTAGTGAAATCATTGATATATTTACGAATCTCATTTTTAATGAAAAATGGTTTTATCTAACACCTAAGTAAATTTAATTTTTCTTTTCTAAAACTGTGATTGATTAAAATCGTTCTCTTGGACATTTTGAAGTAATAATAATACTATTATTACTATTTTATTATTATTCCTATAATTCACGACTAAAGAAGTTATGAGTCGGTTGACTATAAGGTCTACTCCGGGTTAAAACCAGCTTCCTAAGGAGTTAATCTAGGGATTATTTGTGCCTCTACAATATTTCTCTACAGTACGCGCAAGAATGTGGTCTGTTCCAAATAAAGCGATTTCTTACACTTCCCAGTCTTTTGAATTACTTGGAATTTAGCAAAGTTCTTACTCAAATATTGCGGAATGAATCCCAGAGCTCGAATGACCAGTGGTCGATCTGTGCTTTACTCCGCCACATTCGGCTGATCTCGATTTCCAAACTCTTGTATTTAAGACGTCTTTGCTCTTGCAATACTTTTGACAAGGCACAGTTACTAATGTGTGCAAAACGTTGAGCCAAAATAAATGTATTTATACAGAAGTTTTAATTCCTGAAATCAATGTGATTGATCCTTTATGTCAAAATACCATATTTATTCGTACCATCAACGCATCTTATTATTATATAATTATTATTATTATTATTATTATTATTATTATTATTATTCCCTCATTTTGCCATTCTGCTCCACTGTGGCACGCGGGTGAAAGGGGCAGAACGCGCGCAGGCGAAGCGTGCATCGCCAGGGACGCGTTCACATGGATCAGCGCGGCGGGGGCGGGGGCGGGGCGGGGCGGGGGGGGCGGGGGCAGAGCGGGGCGGGCATAGGCGGGGCGGGCTGCGCGCGGTGACGGGGGCGGTCATAGTGCGTTATCACCGCCGCCGGGCAGTTATGATGGCGGCGGCGCGGCCGAAGCGGGGCTGGCGACCGCAGCGCGGAGCGGCGGTGGGGGCGAGGCGGGCGGTGAGCCGGCGACAATAACTCCTGCGGCGGGATTGGCGGCGCTGCGCAAATGTTTTGTCATCAAATTACGCGACTATTGAAACGCTATCGCTGCGGCGGTCATCGCTAGTTTTGAGGTTTAGGCCGCGCGATAGGCGTGCTGGGCGCACGTGCGCGTCAAACCCTCCCGCTCCGCCCCGCCCCGCACGCCCCTCTCGGCCCGGGGTCGCGCGCGGTCAGCTGCCTGCGCAAATTGAGCGTGATTTTGCAAATTGCATCGCAGGATTATCCGCTTCTCGTAGATAAATCGTTTCGAAATTACTGCAGGGGACTCTTTATTAACCGCCCCGACGAGTGACTGTATGTATGTCATAAAGTCATTGTAAACTTGTTTAACACCAGGATTTCTTGGGTTTCTTTTTTCATTCAAAACTAAACGTCCGGCAAACTCTTTCTAAATTTTC